>JARQOC010000001.1:230898376-231292702 GCA_033576535.1 Allobates femoralis | reverse complement strand
GGGAGCGGGGGTGTGTTCCCGTGAAAAGCAGTCCCGCACTGACTCGCGTAAAAGCCGAGGGGGTACTTTTCAGCCCAATTTTTGGGCTGAAAAAACTCGGTTATACGGAGTATATACGGTAGTCCTTTTTTTATTTTTTCACAAAGGATTTTTGATATGTAATCTTTAGCACCATCTTATAGGGAATAGAGACCCTGATTACAGTGATGATCCTTTGGTATACTGGGTTGCAATATTTTTCTCTGTCGTAGATGTAGTAGTTTCCTTGTTGATTTTTTTTTTAAAACCTCGCCCCAACCACAGCTTTCTGTGTTTTTTATTGAAAAAGTGTTTTGAGTGGTTGGCGCGATACAAAAGGCAGTTGCCTGTAGTGTTTTTTTCCCCTGTTGATTAAACACTGATTGATTGTATTCAAAAGGAAAATTTTCCAGTAAGTGACTACCTGTCATGATCCTCATTATGTTGCGTTGATTTTAGCAACAACCTGGTGACCAATTTCCCCATTTAACATTTTTGTAACTTTTTATACGAATTTTAAAACTTTTCAAAAAAGGGGTGCAAAAATTGTGCCAAAGTCTGGCATATGTTGGATCACCCCTTTGGGAAAGCGAAAATTAAAAAATTTGTGTGCAAATAAAAAAAAGGAAAAAAATGCCCAAAAAAAAAAACCAATGAATCTGAATCTTGCACCAAGTTTTGAACCTGATGAAACCGTTTAAAAACATTAACATTTTTAAAGGGGGACCCACAGCCAAAAAAACCCGGGGGTCCCCAAACGTCTGCCCTTGAGAGCCAAATCCGCGGGGAGAAAGGGTCGCAAAATATCAGCTCCTCCCCCTCTGTAGATCCCCAAAAAACCCCCTTTACTAGTATAAGGACAGAAAAAGCTTGTCCCAGAAATCAATAAGGAGTGTACAGGGGGTCCTTCCTTCCTCCCTCCCCCCTATTCAGATTGTTTCTGTGTGGGGTACTCTTTAAATCTCGTTGGGGGGCTAGGGTCTTCATAGCGGTGTGCCAGACCAGGCACTAGTTCGCCAAATGGGAAGTTTGCCATGGCCCCAAAAAACTGCCGCAAGTCAATTTGGCTCCAGGCGAGGGAGGGGGGGCCCCGCACTAATAAAGTAGAAAGCCATCAGGTACATGTTAAGAATGTAATAGAAAAACACTCAGAGTCATATTAGAAATCACACAAGCATTAAAAAACTATAAATTGTTCCTTGAATACAAGGTAACTTTATAGAATCAGGGTTAAACTTTATTTACTGTCCCTGCCCTCCTACATGATGAAGTGAGCTTTTCCGTTTTTGTTTTAGGTCTATACTTGCTTCTAAAACAAAAAATATATTGTTTCAGCATTCATCCCTCCCTTTGGGGAAAATAAATTCACCCTCACGTAGCAGCTTTGATGGGAGGTGTGTTGAGGCCAGGGGGCTTGGCCGCCTGCTCCATGGTCATAGTACAATCTTGTCCCTTGCTATACCTTCCTATGTAATGTAACAGGCATGTTCTCGCTTCAAAGATCAATCATGTCACCAAAGTAGATAGAAATACATGCTGTGATCTTTTGCTGTACAATGATATGATGGTTCATAATGTATGCTGCCATGTATCAGGCTAGGAGTAGAGGCAGTGCACTACATTGATCAGCACTGCCATGGTTTTCCTCCCCCATAGCAACTTGGTAGATTTCCTGTCCTCTGAAACTTTCTATGGATCCAGATTCCTCACGGTTCTCCTCAGTCACAGGAAAGGATCCAGACGTCTGTGCAGCATCTGTTTTAGACATGGTATAAACGCCAAGGTTCCATTATTATGCTCTTTTCCTCATACTAAACACCCAACCTATATGGGATTTAAAAATATCTATGTACCGTATTTTTCGAATTATAAAGCACACTTTTGTTCCCCACTTTTGGGGGAAAGTGTGTGGGGTGCATTTTGTAATCCAAATCTACTATCTACAATGTGCTGTGCTTTAGTTGGGGGCGAGGGGGAGAGCTGTGTTACGGGGGCTGGTGCAGGCTGCGGAGAGGTTCACGTGCTCCCGTCATTAGCCTCATGTAATATTCACTGCACCGCTGAGAGATGGACAGGGGCAGCAGTGCATATGACATGTAACCTGCACTCACTCCCACGACCACCTCCTTCCATTCCGGATTATGTCGGCACCCCCGTCTATTTCTATATGCCCCCTATGCTGGATATGCGCCCCCTACATCACTCTATGTGCAAGCACGGCAAATTAAATACGTTATTACTCAACGCTTGTTGCTTGCTCTGTGCTCCAGCTTAGTGCCTTCTGTCTCTGTGCTGGAATCTATTCGATCTTGTGAAACGGCGGGCACACAATGATGTCATTACTGTGCATCTCCGTACACATGATCCGTGCCAGGAGTGATGCAGGTTGGTCCATTGACTGGTAGTGGGTGCGAGTCATACTAAAGAGGTGTGACAGTGTTTGGTATTTGACAGGGTGTGTGCATAGCTCGGGTGATGTGTGTGTAGGGGGGAGGGACGCATTGAATGATATTGGGGGGGCTTGGGGGGCAATGGTATGGGGGTACTGGATGTTGTAAGGTCACCATGGGTGATGGTTTATGGGGGGCAGAGGGGCAGGATACATTTGGGGGGGGGAGGAGGTGTTGACTGGGATGTGTGTTGAGTTTTTGTATGGTGGGTGAGTGAGATATATGAGGGGAGTGGGGGGGGTGACAGAGGGAGTGTTTGAGGGTGTTGGGTGGGGGTGGGTGGATGAGTGAAGATATGAATGTGGTGCGATGAATAATGGAGTGAGTGTGAGTGGAAGTGAAGTGAGTGAAGTGACAGTGAGTGAAGTGAAGTGAGTGAAGTGAGTGAAGTGAAGTGAAGTGAAGTGAGTGAAGTGAAGTGAGTGAAGTCGAAGTGAGTGAAGTGAAGGAAGTGAAGTGAAGTGAGTGAAGTGAGTGAGTGAAAGTGAGTGAAGGTGAAGTGAGTGAATGTGAAAGTGCAGTGACAGTGATGAATGTGAGTGATGTAGAGTTGAGGAAGTGAGTGAAGTGAGGAGTGCAGTGAAGTGAAGTGAAGTGAGTGAGTGAAGTGTAAGTCGGAGTGAGTGAGTGAGTGAAGTGAGTGACAGTGAGTGGAGTGAAGTGAAGTGAGTGACGGAGTGAGTGAAGGTGTAAGGAAGTGAGTGGAAGTGAATGCTGAAGTGAGTGAAGTGAGGTGCAAGGAACGTGAGTGAAGTGAAAGTGAGTGAAGTGAAGTGAGTGAAGTGACGTGAAAGTGAGTGAGTGAAGTGAAGTGAGTGAAGTAGAAGGAAGTGAGTGAAGTGAGTGAAGTGAAGTGGAGTGAGTGAGTGGAGTGAAGTGAAGGGAGTGAGTGAAGTGAAGTGAGTGAAGTGAGTGAAGTGAGTGAAAGTGAGTGCAAGTGAAGTGAAGTGAAGTGAAGTGAGTGAAGTGAGTGAAGTGAAGGGGAGTGAAGTGAAGTGAGTGGGAAGTGAAGTGAGTGAAGTGGAAGTGAGTGAAGTGCAGTGAGTGGGAGTGAGAGGAAGTGAGTGGAGTGAAGTGAAGTGAGTGAAGTCGAAGGAAGTGACGTGAGGAAGTGAAGTGAGTGAGGTGACGGTGAGTGAGGGTGAAGTGAGTGAGTGAAGTGAGTGGAAGTGATGAAGTGAGTGAAGTGAAGTGAAGTGAAGTGAGGTGAAGTGCAGTGCAGGGGAAGTGAGTGAAGTGAGTGAAGTGAAGTGAGTGAAGGGGAAGTGGTAGTGAAGTGAGTGAGTGAAGTGAAGTGAGTGAGTGAAGTGATAGTGAGTGTAAGATGAGTGAAGTGACAGTGACGGGGTGACGTGAAGTGCGTGAAGTGAGTGAGTGAGTGAAGTGAGTGAAGTGAGTGAAGTGAAGTGCAGGTGAAGTGAAGTGAGTGAAGTGAGGACTGAGTGAGTGAAGTGAGTGACGTGAGGAAGTGAGTGGAGTGAAGTGAAGTGATGTGTGAGTGAAGTGAGTGAGTGAAGTGAAGTGAAGTGAGTGAAGTGCATGGTGAGTGAGTGAGTGAAGTGAAGTGAATGTGAGTGGAGTGAAGTGAAGGGGAGTGATGAAGTGAAGTGAGTGAAGTGAGTGAGTGAAGTGAAGTAGTGAAGTGAAGTGAAGTGATGAGTGAATGAGAAAGCGAAGTGGTGCAAGTGAAGTGAAGTGAAGTGAAAGTGGAAGTGAAGTGAGTGATGTGAACAGTGAGTGGAAGGGATGTGAAGGAATGTGGAGTGGCAGTGGAAGTGAGTGAGTAGTAGTGAATTTGAGTGAGGAATGAAAAGTGCAGAAGGTGAAGCTGTACGCAGCTAAACGGTAAGTTTTTTTTTTTTTTTTTTTTTTTTTTTTTTTTGAGTGAAGTGAAGTGAGTGAAATGAACGTGAGTGAAGTGAAGTGGGGAAGTGTCGTGGAGCAGTGAAGATGAAGTGAAGTGTGAGTGGATGAGTGAAGTTTAAGTGAGTGGAGCTGAAGAATGATAGTGAAGTGAGTGAGTGATGAAGTGAGTGAAAGTGAAAATGAGTGAAGTGGCGTGAAAATGAAGTGATAGTGTGAAGTGAGTGAAGTAAGTGGTGAAGTGAGAAGTGAGGATGCAAGGAAGGTGAGTAGGATGAAGTGAAGTTGAGTGAAGTGAGTAGTGAAGTGAGTGAGGTGAAGTGAAAGTGAGTGAGTGAAGTGAGGAGTGAGTGATGTGAAGTGAAGGAGTGAAGTGGAATGTGAAGTGAGTGTGAAGTGAAGCTGAGTGAAGTGAGTAGGAGTGAAGTGAAGTGAGTGAGTGATGAAGTGAAGTGAAGTATGGAAGTGAGTGGAGTGAAGTGGAAGTGCAGTGCAAGGTGAAGTGAGTGAAGTGAAGTGAGTGAGTGAGTGAGTGAAGTGAAGTGAGTGAGAGTGAAGTGAGTGAGTGAGTGAAGTGAGTGGAGTGATGGTGAAGTGAGGAGTGAGGTGTGAAGTGAAGTGAGTGAGTGAAGTGTGAGTGAGTGAGAGTGAAGTGAGTGAAGTGAAGTGCAGTGAAGTGAAGTGAGTGAAGTGAGTGGAGTGGAAGTGAAGTGAGTGAGTGAAGTGAGAGTGAGTGGGAGTGAAGTGAAGTGAGTGGAGTGAAGCGTAAGTGAGTGAAGTGGAAGTCGTAGTGAGATGAAGTGAAGTGGTGAAGTGAAAGTGAAGTGAGTGGAGGAGTTGACGTGAGTGGAGTGAAGTGAGTGAGTGAGTGAAGTGAAGTGAGTGAGTGAAGGAAGTGAGTTGGTGAAGTGAAGTGAGTGGTGAAGTGAGTGACAGTGAAGGAGTGAGTGAGTGGAAGTGAAGTGAGGTGAGTGGAAGTGAGTGTGAAGTGAAGTGAAGTGCAGTGAAGTGAAGTGAGTGAAGTGAAAGGAAGCTGTGAGTGAAGTGAGTGAGTGAAGTGAAGTGAAGTGAGTGAGTGAAGTGATGAAGTGAGTGAAGTGAAGTGAGGAGTGAAGTAAAGTGAGTGGAAGTGAAGGTGAAGTGAGTGAATGAGTGAAGTGAGTGAGTGAGTGAGTGAAGTGAGGGAAGTGAGTGAAGTGACGTGAAGTGAGTGAAGTGAGTGAAGTGAGTGAAGTGAAGTGAAGTGAAGTGAGTGAGTGAAGTGAAGTGAGTGTGAAGTGAGTGAAGGTGAGTGAGTGAAGTGAAGTGAGTGAAGTGAAGTGAGTGAAGTGAAGTGACGTGAGTGAACGTGAGTGAGTGAGTGAAGTGAAGATGAATGTGAGGAAGTGAGTGAAGTGAAGTGAAGTGAGTGAAGTGAGTGAGTGAAGTGAGTGAGTGTGAGTGAAGTGAGTGAGTGAGTGAGTGAAGTGAGTGAAGTGAAGTGAATAGTGAAGTGAAGGTGAGTGAAGTGAGTGACAGTGAAGGAGTGAGTGAAGTGAAGTGAGTGAAGTGAAGTGAGGTGAGTGAGTGAAGTGAAGTGAAGTGAAGTGGAGTGAGTGAGTGAGTGAAGTGAGTGAGTGAAGTGAGTGACGTGAAGTGAAGTGGAAGTGAGTGAGTGAAGTGAAGTGGTGAAGTGAAGTGAGTGAGGTGAAGTGAAGGAAGTGAGTGAAGTGAGAGGAGTGAAGTGAAGTGAAGTGAGTGAGTGAAGGAAGTGAGTGAGAAGTGAGTGAAGTGAGTGGAGTGACGTGAGTGAAGGATGAAGTGCAGTGAAGTGAATGTGAAGTGAGTGAAGTGAAGTGAGGTGAAGTGAAGTGAAGTGAGTGAAGTGAAGTGAAGTGGAGTGAAGTGAAGTGAGTGAAGTGAAGTGAAGTGAAGTGAGTGGAAGTGAAGTGAGTGAGACGTGAAGTGAGTGAGTGAGTGAGTGCAGTGAAGTGAAGTGAGTGAAGTGAAGTGGAAGTGAAGTGCGTGTAGTGAAGTGAATGGTGAGAAGTGAGTGAAGTGAAGTGCAGTGAAGTGAAGTGAAGTGAGAGTGAGTGAAGTGAAGTGAGTGAGTGACAGTGAAGTGAAGGGAGTGAGTGAAGTGAGTGAAGTGAGTGGAGTGAGTGAGTGAAGTGAGTGTGAAGTGAGTGAAGTGAGTGAGTGAGGTGAAGTGAAGTGAGTGAAGTGAGTGCAGTGACGTGAGTGAAGTGCTTGCAGTGAAGTGCAGTGAGTGAGTGAGTGAATGTGAAGTGTAGTGAAGTGGTGAGTGAAGTGAGACGTGAGTGAAGTGAAGTGAGTGAGTGAGTGAAGTGAAGTGAGTGACGTGAAGTGAAGTGAGTGAGTGCACGTAGTGACTGAGTGACGTGAGTGGACGTGCATTAGATACGGAATCTATCCTAATCCTTTCTATCCTATCTTCCTATCCTTCCTATCCTATCCTATCTATCCTATCTATCCTATCCTATCTTCTATCCTAATCTATCCTATCTATCCTATCCTATCTCCTATCCTATCTTCTATCACTATCTTATCCTATTATCCTATCCTATCTATCTATCCATCCTATCTACTCCTATCCTATCTATCCTATCCTATCTATCCTATCTATCCTATCTTCTATCTATCCTATCCTATCCTTCTATCTATCCTATCCTATCATCTATCCTACCCTTCCTATCTATCTCTATCCTATCTTACTTATCCTATCCTATCTATCCTATCCTTCTCTATTCCTATCTATCCTATCTATCCTATCCTTCCTATCTTTATCCTATCTATTCTATCTCTATCCTTCCTATCTATCCTATCCTATCCTATCCTATCTTCCTATCTATCCTATCCTATCCTATCCTATCCTTCCTATCTATCCTATCCTATCCCTATCCTTCCTATCTATCCTATCCTATCTATCCTATCCTATCTATCCTATCCTATCTATCCTATCCTATCTATCCTATCCTATCTATCCTATCTTAATCACCATTTTAGACATACTAAGGTTTGTAACTCTAGTACTTCAATACTATAATTTATCACATGATTAATGTTATTGAATGAGCCAGAGCTGATCAGTGTAGTTTTCCACAGTTCTATTTGATGCCTGAACAAAAAAATCACAACACACAATCTCAACATGTATATCCATGACCCATTCGGCAGTCCTACCATCTCCTATATACCTATCTATCCTTCTATTCCTATCCTATCTATTCTATCCTATCTATCTATCTATCTATCTATCCTATCCTACCCTATCTATCTTCCTATCTATCTATCCTATCTATCTACTTCTATCTATCCTATTCCTTCTATCTATCCTATCTATCCTATCCTATCTATCCTATCCTATCTTATCTATCTATCCTATCCTATCTATCCTATCCTATCCTATCTATCCTATCTATCCTATCTATCATCCTATCCTATCCTATCTATCACCTATCCTATCTATCCTATCTATCTATCCTATCTATCTATCTATCCTATCCTATCCTATCTATCCTATCTATCCTACCTATCTACTATCCTATCCTTCCTATCTATCCTATCTATCTATCTATCCTATCTTATCCTATTCTACTATCCTATCTATTCTATCCTATCTATCCTATCCTATCTATCTTCCTATCATATCTATCCTATCCTATCTATCCTATCCTATCCTATCTATCCTATCCTATCTATCCTATCCTATCCTATCTATCCTATCCTTCCTATCCTATCCTATCTATCCTATCCTACTATCTATCCTATCTATCTATCTATCCTATCCTATCCTATCCTATCTACCATCCTATCTATCCTATCCTATCCTACTACTATCCTATCCTATCCTATCTATCCTATCCTATCTATCCTTATTCCTATCTATCCTATCCTATATCCTATCTATCCTATCCTATCTATCCTATCCTTCCTATCTATCCTATCCTATCTATCCTATCCTATCTATCCTATCTATCCTATCTACTACTATCTACCTTATCCTATCTATCTATCCTATCCTATCTATCTATCTATCTATCTATCCTATCCACTATACCCTATCTAATCCTATCTATTCCTATCTATCTATCTATCTATCCTATCTATCCTATCCTATCTATCCTATCTATCCTATCCTTCTATCTATCTATCCTATCTATCTATCCTATCCTATCTCATCTATCCTATCCTATCTATCTATCCTATCATCTATCCTTACTATCTATCCTATCCTATCTATCCTATTTCCTACCTATCCTATTCTATCCTATCCTACTATCTATCTCTACTCCTTCTATCTATCCTATCTATCCTATCCTATCTATTCCATCTATCCTATCTATCTCTATCCTATCTATCTATCCTATCTATCTATCCTATCTCTATCCTATTATCCTATCCTTTTCCTATCTATCTATCCTATCATCTTCCTATCCTATCCTATATCCTATCCTACTCTATCCTATCTATCTATCCTATCCTTCTATCTATCCTTCATCTTATCCTCTATCCTATCTTCCTATTCCTATCCTATCTATCCTATCCTATCTATCCTATCCTATCTATCCTTCATTTCCTATCTATCTATCTATCTATCCTATCTATCTATCCTATCTATCTATCCTATCTATCCTATATCTATCCTATCCTATCCTATCTATCCTATCCTATCCTATCTATCTATATCCAAATCCTATCTATCCTATCCTATCCCTATCCATATCTATCCTATCCTATCTATCCTATCCTATCTTTTCCTATCTATCTATCCTATCCTATCTATCTATCTCTATCCTATCTATCCTATCTATCTATCCTATCTATCCTATCTTCCTATCTATCCTATCCTATCTATCCTTTCTATCCTCTATCCTATCCTATCCTATCTATCCTATCCTATCTATCCTTCCTATCTATCTATCCTATCTATCTTCCTATCCTTATCTATCCTATCCTATCCTATCTATCCTATCCTATATCCTATCCATATCCTATCTATCCTATCCTATCTATCCTATCCTATATCCTATCCTTATCTATCCTATCCTATCTATCCTACCTTCCTATCTATCTACCTATCTATCCTATCCTTCCTATCATCTATCCTTCCTATCCTATCTATCCTATCTTTTCCTATCCTTCCTATCTATCTATCTATCCTATCCTATCCTATCCTTCTATCTATCCTCTAACTATCCTACCCTTCCTATCTATCCTATCTATCTATCCTATCCATTCCTATCTATCCTATCCTATCTATCCTATCTAGTATCCTATCTATCCTATCCTATCTATCCTATCTACTATCCTATCCTATCCTATCCTATCCTTCTATCTATCCTATCCTATCTATCCTATCCTATCTATCCTATCTATCATCCTCTATCCTATCTATCCTATCCTATCTTAATCCCATTTTAGACATACTAAGGTGTAACTCTAGACTTCAATACAGTAATGTTAAATGAATAATGTTATTGAATGAGCCAGAGCTGATCAGTGTAGTTTTCCACAGTTCTTTTGAGCCTGAACAAAAAAAATCACAACACACAATCTCAACATGTATATACCATGACCATTGGGCGGCGGCCACACCCTCTGCCTATACAGAAGTGTGAGGAGGCGGGAATCCAAGGTGATCTTGGAGCCCTCCAGGGTCCACGCCCCGACAGACCTCCCTGATCTCACCAGCAGCATGAAGCTGATTTTGTATGTTCTCTGAGGGAGGGAAGAGAGCTGAGGACCAGATATGATTTTCTTGATTTAAAAGCGACCTATAGCTCTTAAAACTGTAGTGCCCAGCTCTGCTTTATCATATACGAGCATATAATCACTGGTACAGAAAGGGTTAACGACCACACTGCTGGATTAATAAACATCAAACTTCGGAAGACATCTGGTTTTAGTTGTGGTTTATTAGTTCATTTATTAAACCAACTATGTTGGAGCCTTGAAACGCGTTGACTAATAAACCACAGCTAAAACCAGATGTTTAAATGTCTTATGAAGTATGATGTCTATTCATCCAGCAACGCGGTCGTTAACCCTTTCTGTACTGGTGATTATATGCCTTATCTCTGGGGACTAAGGCAGCTGTTGCAAGCTTTTACAGTGGTTGTAACTCCTCACAACTTCTAAAGGAGAGCCTTATTTCACTTATTTTGATCTATTCTACCACAGATAACCCTATTTGTGCTTTATTTTCCCCCTTCTAGAATTCATCATGTAGGAGAGCAGGGAAAGCACTAAAACGTTTTCTCCCCCCGGAGTTCCCCTTTACGTTACTTTTGATGAATCTGCTCATAACACCTGCAAACTCCAATACCATAAAAATAAATAGGTGAACTTATATAAAATAGACTTGGTGCAAATTAAAGAACAATAAGGTGTGAATAAAAAACACAAAAAAATTGAGAAAAAGTAGTGCAAACACAAGAATGAATTGGGCCCACGGTTTATAATTCCTGTCTGATAGCAGCACTCATTTTCAGTGATGATTTCTTGATTGGTGCATGCTCAGCGGCCCATCACTCCCCATCAGGGGACGGAGTGGCAGGAAGAAAGTTTGATAGTTTGGGAGTCACGTTTGGAGATTGGGATGTAGGCAGCACTTCCACCCATAAATACACTGGACTCCTAAAAAAAATACTACAGGGTCCATCCCCTTTTAGAGCGGTGACCAATCAGTAGCCAACACGTTCTATAGTACTTTCTAATGAAAAATGGACCTAATTAGTTGTGTTACTATGACATTTCAGGGGATAAACAGCAGCGATCAGAGCTAGCTGTGGGCTCGGCTGTTAGAACCGGATGCTAGCTGTGTAACAGTGTTGTAAGATCTATAGGTGACCATCTACCTCATAATATTTCATAACAGGATATCCCTGTATCCCTGGATATCTTCAACACTAACTATTTGTGACTTAGTTTACTGCCCATAAGGAGTCAATTTCCTTGAAATTTAACCCCTATTCTCGTGAGTGTTGTTTGAAATATACGTTTGCTGATTTTTTTATGTAATGACTGTGTGCCTCCTTCACCTGAGGCACTTGTCTCTTACAAATGCTTTTACAACTTCCAATTAACTGAATAACTGATTCTGGTATTTATGTTTAATACAATATATATCTTCTTGTAAAGTTTTTAATTGATATGTCAGTAAAAATTATACATTTTTTGTATCTCGCCCTCTGTTTCTCGAGACTTTTTGAATAAAGTGCCTCTCGACCGGCACCTCCCCCTCCTACTGTATCCCCACCCGCCCCTCATAGATTGTGAGCCCTCGTAGACAGGATCTTCTCCCCTCTTGTATCTGTATGACCAAATTGTCCACATTTATTGTACTTGCCCCTTCTCTGCCCTTTTAGCATGTAAAGCGCCATGGAATTTAATGGTGCTATATAAATAAATAATAATAATAAAAAGTAACAGAACTTGGGCTGCTTTTGCAAGAAAGTGGGCATGTTTTCCTAATGCAAGACATGTATATACCCGTCAGTATAAGCTGACCCGAGTATAAGCCGAGGCTTCTAATTTTGCCCTAGAAACTGGGGAAACCTATTGACTTGAGTATAAGCCTAGGGTGGGAAATGCAGCAGACCCCCATACTGGTATATAACCCCTCATCACTTGTATATACCCCCCCATTACTGGTATTTACCCCGCATCACTGGTGTATACCCCCCATCACTGTTATACTCGCTCCCCTATCATCATTATATGCCCCCATGCTGCTGCACACCATAAAATAATAAACCATTGATCATTCTCGCCCTCCGTCGCTGTGTCACTGCTGCGTCCTCCGGTCTTCCTGCCTTTTATGGCATCATGTGAATGGCGCAGCAGCGATTTTATTATTATTATTATTATTTATTTATATAGCGCCATTATATTCCATGGCACTTTACATGCTAAAAAGGGCAGACTAGGACAAGTAACATAGTAACAATACAAGTAACAATAAATGTTGACAATTCGGTTGTACAGAAACAAGAGGGGTGAAACCCTGTCCACAAAGGCTCACGGTCTACGAGGGGCGGGTGGGGGGTACAGTGGGAGGGGGAAATTCCAGTCATGAGGCGGTGTGGTGGACCGGGTCTTATTGCAGGTGGTAGGCTTGGCGGAACAGGTGGGTCTTCAGGCTTCTTTTGAAGGTTCCCAGGGTAGGAGAATGATGTGTTGGGGCAGTGAGTTCCAGAGTCTGGGTGAAGCACTGGAGAAATCCTGTATGCGGTTGTGCGAAGAGGAGATGAGGGGGGAGTAGAGGAGAAGATCTTGGGAGGAGCGGAGTTTGCGTGAGGGTAGGTATCGGGAGACCATGTCAGAGATGTATGTAGGGGACAGGTTGTGGATGGCTTTGTATGTCATGGTTAATGTTTTAAACCGGGATCTCTGGGAAGTATTGAGCCAGTAAAGGGCTTGGAAAAGGGGGGAGACAGGGGAGTAGCGGGGAGACAGATGGATTAGGCGGGCAGCGGAGTTCAAGATAGATTGGAGAGGTGCAATGGAGGTATTTGGGGAGGCCGGTGAGCAGGAGGTTGCAGTAATCAAGGTGGGAGATGATGAGAGCGTGAATAAGGGTTTTAGCAGTGTCGTGGTCAAGGAAAGTGCGAATCCTATAGATGTTTTTGAGCTGGAGTCGGCAGGAGGTGGCGAGGGACTGGATGTGGGGCTTGAAGGAGAGGGAAGAGTCAAGGATAACCCTGAGGCACTTGGCATGGGGGACTGGAGAGAGAGAGCAGTTGTTGACGACGATGGATAGTTCAGGTAGTGAGGGGGAGCATCTTGGGGGGAAGATTATGAACTCGTTTTTGTCCATGTTCAGCTTAAGGAAGCGAGCAGAGAAGAAGGATGAGATGGCGGACAGGCAGTGTGGAATTTTGGATAGAAGGGAGTCTATGTCAGGACCAGGCAGGTAGATTTGGGTGTCGTCGGCGTAGAGGTGATATTGGAGGCCATGGGACTCAATGAGTTGCCCTAGGCCGAGAGGTAGATTGAGAACAGTAATGGTCGAAGAACGGAGCCCTGGGGGACCCCGACAGATAGTGGGTAGGGCGAGGAGGATGTGTGGGAGTGGGTGACGCTGAAGGTGCGGTCCGTTAAGTATGAGGAGATCCAAGAGAGGGCAAGGTCCATGATGCCAAGAGATTCCAGGATCTGTAGTAGAAGGGAGTGGTCAACAGTGTCAAAGGCGGCTGACTGGTCGAGGAGAACAGAGTAGTGGCGCTTGCTTTTGGCAGTCAGTAGGTCATTTGTGACTTTGGTCAGGGCTGTTTCAGTGGAGTGGAGGGGTCGGAAGCCAGATTGCAGGCGGTCAAAGAGGGAGCAGGAGGAGAGGTGAGAGGACAGCTCCAGTGATGACCTCATTATATACATAGAGAGAGAGAAATACCGTATATACTCGCGTATAAGCCGAGTTTTTCAGCCCAAAAATTGGGCTGAAAAGTCCCCCCCTCGGCTTATACGCGAGTCACTGTATCCTGTATACAATGTATACAGTATACAGTGCCCCCATCTATATACAGCCCCCGCCGCAATCCTGTAAAGGAATAGGTTAGTATACTTATCCATCCGCTGCAGCTGCCCCGCCGCCATCGCGATTCAGCATCTTCCGACTTCCAGCGTCTCGCGTCTTCTTCCGATGGTCGCAGGCAATGACGTCATTGCCTGTGCGACCGAGGAGGAAACCGGAAGAAGACGCGAGACGCTGGAAGTCGGAAGATGCTGAATCGCGATGGCGGCGGGATAGCTGCAGCGGATGGATAAGTATACTAATCTATTCCTTTACAGGATTGCGGCGGGGGGCCTGTATATAGATGGGGGGGCCTGTATATACCTCTGGGGCATATATATGTGGGGCTGCTGTATACTACCACTGGGGCTATATTTACCTGTGGGGCTGTATGTATACTACCACTGGGGCTATATTTACCTGTGGGGCTGCTGTATACTACCACTGGGGCTATATTTACCTGTGGGGCTGTATGTATACTACCACTGGGGCTATATTTACCTGTGGGGCTGCTGTATACTACCACTGGGGCTATATTTACCTGTGGGGCTGTATGTATACTACCACTGGGGCTATATTTACCTGTGGGGCTGCTGTATATAACTTACCACTGGGGCTATATTTACCTGTGGGGCTGCTGTATACTACCACTGGGGCTTATTACCTGTGGGGCTGCTGTATACTACCACTGGGCTGTATTACCTGTGGGGCTGCTGTATACTACCACTGGGGCTGTATACTACCTCTGGGGCTGCTGTATACTACCACTGAGCTTATATACCTCTGGGGCTGCTGAATACTACCACTGGGGCTGTATTATACCTCTGGGGCTATGTATATACTACCACTGGGGCTGTATATACCTCTGGGGCTGTGTATACTACCACTGGGGTGCTGTATACCTTGGGGCTGGTATACCACACTTGAGGGCTTGTATACCTGGCTGGTCACCGGCTTTTTCGAGCATAGGTTTCCAGATTTTTGGGGCAAAAGTAGGGGGGTCGGCTTATACACGGGTCGGCTTATACACGAGTATATACGGTATATATTATAATTGTCTTGAGTGCAGAAATCATGCCCACTTTCTTCCAAAAACAGACCAAGTTGTGGCACTATAGTCTAGTATATTATTATATAGCATATATATATAATTTTATTTTATTTTTTTATATTTTGCCAGAACAGAAAGAGTATCCTTATTATTTTCCCACGGTCTTTATAATGTAGGTACACAATGTACGCTCCTCCAGCTTCCAGACGGACTAATGCCATTGCTAGATACTGGCTGAAGATAAAGGAATAATTCCCAACGTGTTTGCCATTTTTCCCATGTCTTTACACATGTTAGCACTATATATAACCCTGCGCACGTTTCCAGCCTATTCTCTGCAGCCTGTGTCCATGCACTTTCTATTGGGCCTGTTTCTTCACACCAGGGCTCTGAATGACACATCTTTCTCACATTTTTGTCATTTTTGTTCCTCGCAGCATTTACTCCTTGTCCTAAACTGCGAGGTTAGCAAAGATTAATGGAGATTATACCTTTTGGGATAATGTCTGCCTCTTTGTGCTCCATTTAGCCCTAAATAAAGCCCTGTAAAATCAGCGTGTTACTATGGTGACGTTGACAGAAGCTTAGCATATGAAGTAAAGGGAAGGCTTACTATCATCTATGATGGCTCGTAGCTGACAATTTTAAGTATATAAAATCGTACACTTCTATTTCAGATTTTTCCGCTGTATTATATTACATTCATTATTGTGCAAAAATAACAAAACAAACCAGGAGCTGTCCAATTTACCCTGATTCTACAAGCCGGAAATAGCATGTTGGTTTTGGAAATGCGTACAAAAGATAAAGAACCTTTTGTTTTTAGTGCCAGCGATGTAACGAATGCTCCGATGGTATTCAGACTATGTTCATTTCACTTCTGGCCTGAACAAACACAACATTTCTCAGGAGCAGGTCAGAGGAAATAATTCGGCACAGCAGCAACCCTTTGGAGTTCCACCATGCTGACATGCATTATAGCCTGCCAAATACACATGATAGCCTTGGATGGAAATGCAGCTTCCTGCCCACTGCCCAGCTTTATAACAAATCTATAACCTGCTCACGAAGGCAACATTTTGGGTATTGGGTATAAACTAAAGATTTTCTTATAGTGCACTGTCGAAGAGCAATGTTAGTTTCTGAGCTGTAGTATTAAAGGGGTTTTCCAGTAGATCTAAAGTTAATCACATATGTACAGTATAGGTGATATATAGTAATGTTAGGTTACTTGGGACATAACAGGTGAGCCACCTAGCCACCTAGCAATCACCAAGTTGTCACATTGTGCATGCATTCCTACCTGAAGACAGCTTGTTTATAGGGCAGGAGGAGCTGAGCAGATAGTGCTGTAGAATAGGATTCAAAATCAGGGCTGTGGAGTCGGTAAGCCACACCACAGGGTCCAACTCCTGAATTTCCCGGACTCCAACTTGTTCATATATAAATTTATTGTAGTACAATGGTAACATCAGGCTTTAATCATTATTCTGATACAATCATCAAGATATTTAGATAGAACCTGATAATAATTCATAATAATATTCAGCACATTTTGTATAGAACTACTGGACCCAATTTATTATATACTAGCTGTAGTACCCGGCTACGCCCGGATTAATAAATAACTGATGTTAGCTATAACAAAATATAATTTGAATATGTCCTATTAATGACCTGTAAGAAAATAGAAGCTGAGCTGTGATTGGTTGCTATAGGTAGCCTAATAAATCTCCAGCCAACAGTAATCCCTCCCCTGGCCGGGCAGTATATGTTACTTCACACATACACATAATAAACAGCTCATGTGACTGACATCTGCCTTAATTCCCTATATGGCACATGTGTTGCACATTGGCTGTTTTTAATCAGATGTTTATGTTTGGAAATTAAAGTTAGCACACGTATGAGGCGAGTTGTGTGAGGTGATTTGTGCACATCTGTGTCTGTCTGTGTGGTGTGTGTGTCCCTGTGGGGTGAGTGCATGTGTCCCTATAGGGTGTGTATGTGTGTGTGTCCCTGTGGGGGGGTCTGTGTGGTGTATGTCTCTGTTGTGTGTGTCTCTTTGTGGTGTGTGTGTGTCCCTGTGGGGTGAGTGCATGTGTCGCTATAGAGTGTGTGTGTGTCCCCGTGGGTGTGTGCGTCTCTTTGTGCTGTGTGTGTTTATGTTCGGGTGCGTGGTGAGTATCCAATGTTGGGGCTGCACCTTAGCGATTATACACTTGCTGTTACTCTTTGTGTGCGTGTGGTGTGTATACATGTCCCCGTGCGTGGTGAATATCTCATGTTGGGGCCCCACCTTAGTGACTATATGCTGGTATGCGCTGTTAGTCTTTGGCGCTATCATTAAGCCCCTCTCATTCACAACTGTCAACTGGTAACTGTCACTTTTTCCCCATTATGTAGATAGGGGCAAAAGTGTTTGGTGAATTGGAATGCGCGGGGTTAAAATTTCGCCTCACAACATAGCCTATGACGCTCCCGGGGTCCAGACGTGTGACTGTGTAAAACTTTGTGGCTGTAGCTGGCAGCTGTCGATTTTCCTCCAACACTTTTCCATTCACTTTTTCCCCATTATGTAGATAGGGGCAAAATTCTTTGGTGAATTGGAATGCGCAGGGTTAAAATTTCGCCTCACAACATAGCCTATGACGCTCTCAGGGTCCAGATGTGTAACTGTGCAAAATTTTGTGGCTGTAGTTGCGACTGTGTAGATGCGAATCCCGGATATACACATACACATTCAGCTTTATATATTAGAATTTAGGAGTCTGACTCAGTCTATTTTCTACAGACTCCGACTCCATCAAAATGGGCATGACTCCACGGCTCTGACTCCACAGCCCTGTTCAAAATAACTTGTATTTGTTCATTTAAAGGCCTGTGTTCTTTTTACTTAGGAGTCCAGTGGTCAGTACTGCTTAGCGATGAACAGCTATCTTGGTATGCCATGTCGCACTGAGAAGGTTGTCAGTCACTGGCTAGGTCCACCTACTTGACTTAGGCATAGGAAAACTCAACTTTCAAACTGCTCAGTTCATCCTGATCTATAACATACTATATCCAGATCAGACACTACAGATTCCCTGGAGCAATTTACTATGCTACTAAAGAAATATTCTTAAATTTACTCTTGAGCAGCTGAGAGCTATTCAGCCTCCTTACAATCTCCTTACTTCATGGTTTCTGGCATGGTGGGGTCTCCTCCTTGAGTGATAGTTCTAAAGAGTAGCACAGATGTAATATTAGTGGAAAATAAAGCTCAATTACTGCTGTACCATGACCATGTCACGTTCCTGGTGCGGACGAGAGTGTGTGATTTGTGCGCGGGCATCCGCCTGCGTACAAATCACATATTGCAGTGAATGAGAGCGCAAGGTCATGCGCAGACCTGCGCAGCACCGTGCGTTCCCATTATAAACATAGGGGCTGCAGTGAGCTTGCGGATCCCCTCTGCAGGACGCTGCGGAGGGTCCACAAGTGTGAAGCCAGAACACATTCAGCCATCAGTGGTTTTGTTCTGTGGGCTACACTGCTATCGCTAAATTATCATATAGAGATAACTGCATTTGAACAAATGCACGCTCTGGAAAGTGAGAGCCATGATTAGAAGACCTGCCCTCAAGGCTGCAGAGCTGGTGATTTTGCAATATTTAGAACTGCAGCTTGTCAGGAGCTGAGAGGGAAAGGAAGCAAGCTGCTAAATTTTGTAGAGAAGTCAATGGGCTGGAGAGAGATGGCTGGGATATGAAGGGTTAACTGCTGTTTTGAAATTTAAAGAGGATCTGTCACCCCCCCCCTGCTGCATGGCAACCTAAATGCAGCAATGAATGCAGCATGTCTGCTCCATTCAGGCAAGGGGTCCCCATGTGTCTGTGTGCTGTGTACCCGAGATATAGCCATAGTAAAACGCACTGTTGGAAGCAATGAGGGCAGTCCCTGGTGCAGAAGCCAGGTCGATTGACGGGAGCCATTCCCTCCCCCTCTGCCTGTCTGTGCTGCCTCCTGCAGTACTGTTTATACGTTGTTCAGACAGCAGGGCCGGAATCTGGAGCGGACGTCAGGACAAATGATTTGCATGCTGTGTGAGGCAGGATGAGAGACAGAGAGGAGGAGGGCAGAACTAGCACAGCAGAAGCAGCACAGAGAGGCAAGGGAAGGGAATGGCCCCTGTCAATCGAGCTGGCTCCTGCACCAGGGAATGCCCTCATGGCTTCTAACAGTGAGTTTTACTAAGAATTTATATCTGGGTACGCAGCACACAGAGACACATGGGGGACCCCTTCCCTGAATGCAGCAGACATGCTGCATTCAGTGCTGCATTTAGATTGCCATGCAGCAGGGGGGTGACAGGTCCTCTTTAACTACTGCTCTCTATCAGCCAGAGTCTCCATGGAAACAAGATATACCATATGAATGATAAAAGCTCTTATTGAAGGTATTCCACATATAGAGAAAAAAGCAAGTCAAATTAAAACTTTTTTATGCAGTCTAATGAAGTAGAGCAATTTATTAACATTAGCATTCCCCTTTAAGAAGTAGCATTGATGTTTGGTACAGTTTGTCTATACTTTGAGCAACCTTGCTGGAAATATCCTACTTTATAATTGCCCTATCGAGTCTGTCACTCTGTAACGGAAATCCTGCCTCGCCGATTGGTCGATCCCGGCCAGGCTTGACCAATCAGCGACGCGGGATGTCTGTTACAGAGAAACTGACAGAATGACCAAAATGGCTGAGCTGTGGAGGCCAGCATGGAGGGGAAGGCTCGGCAGCCGAGCTCCATACCAGCATGGAACTCCGTGCTGGCGCCCAGCGCCAGCCTGTGACTCGCTCCGGCCGCCTCTACCTGCTCTCCAGTGTGCACCTCCGCCCCACACACCGACGACAGGCGGTGAGTGTCCCCGGAGCGTGCGGGGGCCGCCGGACAGCCTGAGGGACCAGGAAGGAGCAGAAAGGCAGATGAGGCAATGGAGCCTGAAGGGGAGGGGGAGCAGCCTCCCCCATCCTCGCGGCCTCCCCCATCCTCGCGGCCTCCCCCATCCTCGCGGCCTCCCCCATCCTCGCGGCCTCCCCCATCCTCGCGGCCTCCCCCATCCTCGCAGCCTCATAAATCAAGCCAGAGAAATGACACCTGGAAAAAGTATTGAACACGCTGCATGAAATTTTCTTAATCTACTGTATAATCGTCTTATGCTGTATGTCTGTTTCTCTGTAATGGAAATCCCGCGTCGCTGATTGGTCGCGCCTGGCCGGCCGCGACGAATCAGCGACACGGTATTTCCTTTACACACAAACAGACAGGTGCACTCCAGCCACAAGAACCGGATCTGGCCGCAGAGATCAGACCGCATAGCGGGGAACTGGAGACCGGAGGGGCTGAGCATCTGGCGGACTGGACTGCACGCCCAGGCCACCCAGAACCCCTGACAGCTGCCCTCTAGTGACGTGCTGCACACCAACACTGCTGCACGCCGAAACTGCTGCAGGTATCTACTAATATAATCATCTTAATTCTGTCTGTCTGTAACACAAATCCCGCTGATTGGTTGCGCCAGCCGCCAGCGACCAATCAGCGACGGGTGCAGTCTGGTTGTGAATTGGCGTGAGATTTGAACCACGCTTTGCTGTTTGGTCGTGCCAGGCAATCGGCGACATTGGCACTGGTTTTAAACCAAGCTTCGCTTTGCATTATTCTTAAATCTTCATACATAAACTACATCCATACTCTAGAATACCTGATGCGTTACAATCAGGCCAACATCTAGTTGTATATATAATTCACTAAATAGTTTTTCCACCTCTTAGCATTGTTTTGCTCCTCTTAACAAAGCAGTTATTGATAAAAGAACTTATGCTCATCTTAAACTAAACAATTATCACTTTGTATGTGTTTACAGTCAATCTACCTGTTAAAAAGGTTATTACAGGTTTAGAAAATGAAACTTACCGTAATGATTATATGAAAAGAAACGTTGACTATTACTTACAGAAGCTGAAAACTGGTCCTGGTTATGTTCACACAGGTGCGTGGCTTGTTACAGGAGCGACGCCATATAACTGTAATGTAATACATGGCCATTGCTAGAACAGGATATCATCCACAGGTTGCAAGCGATAAGATTACTATATAGTGAGAGCAGATGAAGCCTTGCGTTCCTGTGCCTATAGATTATGACCAGCCTGAGGAAGATAGCATATGCTATCGAAACGCGTTGTTGCTTGGAGAGCTTAATATTGATTAAAGGTTTGTGCATTACAACCTTGTCCCCTCTAATTACGGTATTTGCCTTAGCCCTTCCCTAACACTGCACAATTTTGTTTCCTTGTATCCAATATGACCGACCCTTACTGAAAAAAAGCTAATCTAACTTGAACTTTATGCCATTTAGTTCTGTGAGCCCCATCAGGTTCAATTCTCTTTTTAGGGGGCATTCAGGGGGAACCACTTTACATACTTCATTAACTTTCCTGCGGCGCTGATATACACTTCTCAACATTAGAATTGCAACACCAAGACGAAAAGTCGTAGAGTAATGGAAACCACTGGTTGGATAGACATGTTAATGTGCATATGATGAAAAAAATGGAAACTACATTTTCAAAATATTTCTATTTATTCAGCATAGTGTATTAGAAACACACGCACTTACATATCTTTGCATGCAATCAATGAGAATATTAAAGGGGAACTCTAGGGAGAGAATTTTTTTTTGTATTGTCCCTGTCCTCCTACATGATGAAGCTGAGCTGTTCACTACAGTTCTAGGATGTTTCGATCGCTTATAAATCAATAAAATATCTGCTCCTCAGCACTCGCCCCTCCCTCAGGGAACAATAGGTCACAGAGAAAATTGTCATGCTGCAGCAGAGAGGGGGTGTGGCAGGGGCGTGGCTGCCAGGTGCTACTTGATTATCTTACATCCCAGCCCCTCATAATTCTATATGAATAGGGGGTGTGGCTGCTGACCCCATGGTCACTCTACAATCCATCCCCTGATATACATCTTATGTAATATAACGGGTGTTCTCTCTTCAAATAGCAATTATGTCACCAATAAGATATAAATATATGCTGTGATCTTCTGCTGTACAACATATGATATTGCATTAAGTGTGCTGCCATGTATCAGGCCAGTAGCAGAGGCAAAGCACTGCATTGATTTATTTAACACTGCCATGGTCACCCCCTCCCCCATATTAATTTAGTAGGTTCCTGACCTGATAAATACAGACCTATGAAAGATAATGGATAGATACATAGATATTTTTTAAGCCCATATATGTTTGGTGCACAGTGTAAGGAACAGCATAATAATGGAACCTTGGGGTTTAAACCCTGTCTAACAGATGCAGCACAGACACCTTGTTGCTTTCCGGAGTCTGAGACACGTGACAATCCATGGTGATCAAATTTCAGTAGTCTAGACACTACCAAATTAGTAGTGTGACCATGGGGCCAGCGGCCATACCCCCTGTTCATACAGCAGTATGAGGGGGCTGGAATGTAGGATGATCATGTAGCTCCCATCCTCCACACCATTGCTTTCTGTAGCAGCATGACTGATTCTTCTCTTTGATCTATTGTCCCTGACCGAAGGGCAAGTGCTGAGGAGCAGATATGATTTTATTGATTTTTAAGCAATCTAAACATCCTATAACTTCAGCGGACAGCCCAGCTTCATCATATAGGTGTTCTCTCCCAAGAGTTCCTCTTAAATGGCATTTTAAAAAAATGACCCCCTGGGACACTTTGGAGTAATGGCCATACCACTGGTTCCACAATTAATCTGTTCCGTACTGTATGTGAAAGTGGGTGTACTATAAAAAGCCTAAAGCGTCAAATAGTGTCTACACAAGCCATCAGAGGTTTTTTTGCATGACCTTGAGCTTCAAGTCAGATGTCCAGCTACAAGTGTTCATTTACCTCACTTCACCACTTTCAGAGCAAGACTGCAATGGAGGCTGAAATAGATGTATGTCCTATTCAGAGATGAGTCCACTTTTATATTGGACACAATGATCGCTGGAGATTGGTCCGGAGACGAAGTGGGCAATGCTGCAAAGAGGCCATAATGGGGGAATGTCACACCTCTCTTACTTCTGGCATGATGGGAGGAGGCAAAATGTTTGTTTGGTAGTCAGACCCATCTAGTCTTCATTTCAGGTACACTAACAGCTCACCGTTACAGTGAAGTGGTCATTTAAACTAGTGGTGTGAACATTTCTCCATAATGTTCCACAAAACCTTTTTCAACATGACAACCTCATTTCATTTGTTGTTTGGGAGCTGCCATTGTGACCTAAATGAGCTAACATTGCCTGCAGTGTCTCCGTACTTGTCTCCCATCAAGCTAGGTTGGGATGTCAATTATCAGCAACTGCAAAGGGAGCTGCCAGCCGTGGATTTTGATGATTTGCCTGCTCAAATACATTAATTGTGGCAGAACATTCCTCAGACAACCATTAATAACACTGGGGAACACAATTTTTTAGGAGTTAGGTCAGACAACTGTTCTTAATTAATTTTTGGATGCTGAATCCAGAAATGATCTGTTTTTCTCTATCACGTCAAGTTTTTGAACTATAGGATTTTTGTCTTCTCAAAAATATGTAAACTACTGTACCTAAAAAGTGTTTTGTTTTTTTTAAATAGTACAAATATGAACAAAAAATTAAATATATAAGAAATAGGCATGACAAATATGTTTTTAAACACTATCATGTTTTTTACAACTCTATATGAGTCGAATTGTAATCAGATAACAAGTCTTATTACAGATATCAGTGCAATTGTGCATCTCTGGCAGGTAAGTTGTGGAGGAAAAACTTGACGTGCTAGAAATAAACTGACTACATTTTTGGAATCAGCATGCCAATTTTAGTATAAATCAGCTCAAAAACCTAACTCAACAGAAAATTTTTTAAAAATTGTTCCCCAGTGTAATTTATTGACCGCAGCCAAGGCGTGTAAGTGCGTATTTCTGTTCGTGGTGCTCATAGGTAAAACTGACTACATTGAGATGTGTTGAATATTATTTTATCCATTTTATTTAATGAGTTAAACATCATTAACGTGTATTGATCTTATGATTTCCATAATTCCACGACATTTTATTTTCGGTGTTGAAACTTCAGTGTTGAAGAGTGTGTGTAATCTGTCACCATGTGTTTTGACAGGGAGATTTTACAGCATTTTGCTGCTGTCTAACTATTTCTCTACCACAGTGAACAGAGCGAAGATGAATTTTATGCCATGTTAAATCCTTTTTGTAAAGGCAGAGAGCTGCTTGACTATGGGAAAAAAAACTAGAAAAATCTGAAATGCTGAGTGTTTATATATTGGCTAAAGGCTAAAACCGGCACAGGACTAATCAGTCAATGAAGGCAAAGTGCTGGAATCTAAAACATCATTAGCATTCAGATTGCTTACATTTTCAAGTTCCACCATATGTTTCTGACACGATATTTGACTGCCAGCAAAGACAGATTTTCTGAAAGTGGCCCATTAAGGACAGAGTCCTACTGGACTGACAATGTACCGAGCTGTTTGATGAATTTTTAAAAGCATCTGATCGTAAACTTCATTTTCTCCTTCTCAGCATTGTAAAATAACATGGTCTATATTTTTTCCGTTATTAAATGCTCAGGATCTGAGTTAGTTTTTTTTTTTTTTCAAAGTCAAAACAAAGTAATTTAAAAGAATTGTTTGCCTTTGACGACACTTTTTAACTTGAATGTGTGTATTTTGGGCTAAAAATCATTTTTGCAGATGTCTGGTCTTGCTAGGCACCGTCTCTATCCTTGCAGTTGCCGTCCTGCTTCATGTGGATATGTCCTGCTGAGGGCAGAGCACTGTCCTGTAATGCACATGTGCTGGTGTGGTCCAGTCCAATGGATGTCTGTCACGTCGCCGTTGGACTCGGTGGCTGATGTTCCTGCCTCAGCAGCTGGGAGGTGCCCAACTCCTTCGGCTGGTGGTGCCTGTGATAGGAGGGCTATGTCCTCATATGGACCTGCTCCTTTTGACACTGGCCTCTATCGATGGGCATTGCCTTTTTTCTCCTGTGGGTGATGTTGGTGACAGAGGAGAGGGTCCTGCAGAGGCATCTGGTAGGCGCAGGCTTTGTTCTTCTATCAGTAGTGGGGTGGTTGGTACCAGTCATGCACCACCATCTGGCCTGGTTCTAGGGGTGATCCGGATAAGGACATTAGGCTGTGAGCTCCAGCCTATGGTAGGGAACCGTGCCCTTCAAATACCTTGGAGCCTGTCCTGTATGGTCAGATACAACCATTATACAGAACATAGCAGGGGCACATACCGTATATAAGATTATTTCAGCACAGGAGGTGTGGTATGATCAGAACATGTTCCTTTACGGTCAGACACTGCCATTACACAGTACATAGCATGAGCACATTTAAGGAGGACCTGTTACCCCTTGGTGCTTGGAAAACTGAATGCAGCACTGAATGCAGCTTGTCTGCTGCGTTCAGGGAAGGGGTCCCCCATGTCTCTAGCCCCCCTGTAAGCTTTAAAATAGATTTTGGAAACCTTACAGTTAAGAGGTCGCCTGGGTGGGATCTTAAGGCTACGTTCACACATTGCGTATTTTGCTGCTTCTCTGCACTTTTTACTGCATTTTCAGCTTTTTCCTGCGTTTTTTTGCTGTGCTTTTTTACGCGCGCTTTTTGCAGTGAAAACGCAATTCTGAAACTCAGCCAGCCAAACCTATCGGTTTTGACACAATCCATTCACACACTGCATATTTGTGCTTTTATTTTACGCGAGCACTTTCACTGCAAAAACATGCGCATAAAAAGAATGACCATGTCAATTCTTTCTGCAGTTTTTTCTACGCTTTTCCATTGCCCTCATGATAAATGGGCTTTGAAAAAGCACAGAGAAAGACACAGAAAAAAGTGTGTGTGAATGGAGCTGCGTTTTTCTCAAAAAAAGCGCAAGTGCAGAAAAGGCTGAAAAAATATGCAATGTGTGAACGTAGCCTAAGAGGTCCTGACTGCTGGCACAGTCCTCCCTGCCTCCTCCTTGTGTGTTCCGCCCACTCTGTGTTTGCTGCTGCCTCCTTTTGTTCTGGTCTGCCCTCCTCTTCTGCTGGGTCTGCCCTCCTCTTCTGATCCTGACGTCACACAGAGCAGGAGAAAAGGAGGGCAGACCAGAACAAAAGGAGGCAGCAGCAAACACAGAGGAACACACAAGGAGGAGGCAGGTAGGGCTGTGCCAGCAGCCAGGACCTCTTAAGATCCCACCCAGGCGACCTCTTCACTGTAAAGTTTTTAAAATCGTTTTTAAAAGTTACAGGTGGGCTAGAAACATGGGGGACCCTTTCCCTGAATGCAGCAGACATGCTGGATTCAGTGCTGCATTCAGTTTGCGAAGCACCAGGGGGGTGACAGGTCCTCTTTAAAAGATTATCTCTGCACAGGAGATGTGGTATGATCAGACCATCTCCTGTATAGTCAGACACATCCATTACACAGTACATAGCAAGGACACATATATAAGATTTATCCCAGCACAGGAGATGTGGTATGATCAGACCATGTCCCTGTACAGTCAGACACATCCATTACACAGTACATAACAGGGACACATATATAAGATTATCTCAGCACAGGAACATTTTCTTTTTTAAACACATCCAATTGTGGAAATTATTATTATTCCAAGATCTATTAATTAAAATTAAATTTAAAATAAACTTTATTTGTGGGAAAACTTTTTATGTTCTAATTTGTAGTAATTTATGCTTCATTTGTGGCTTTTTACTTCTTGCTGTTAGTGGACTTATTTCTTATTTTTCAGGCTATCGCACCTCATGTCGTTGGAGTTGAGGGAGAATTTGTTGACCTATTTACCAGAGTAAGTTAATGACTATTAATTGCTGTCGTGGGAAAACCGTTTTGTTCTTTAACGCCATTGGAAAAAAAAAAGAAGAAACACTGACAATGTTTCCATCCCAGGATGTGTTTCTGTAGCACATGTATCAATAAAGACATTACAGCTCCATGCTAATTAGAGCTGATACGATTTTGAATATTAATGGTGAAAAGATTGCATAAAATAAATTGTGGTGTTGTCACACCATAATGATTAATGACCGGAGAGCTCTCGTGTTCATTACAATTATATCCGCCCTGCCGCGGAGCTCATTATGTGCCATGTTCATGCTGCGCCATGTAGAAGTCCTACTTAGTCATTTACTGTGGATGGCTTAAATAATGAGCATACAGTAGGGCATCATTCCTAATATTGAAATCTAGGAGATTAAGAGAAGTTGGAGAAAAAGGTTTAAGTCCCAGTGGGATTTCAATAGTTTTCATCATAGTTCTGCTCCTATTGTGAGGCATCTTGTAGTGTTAGGGTATGTGAACACAACGCTTTTCTCAGTGGACAAACTCCTTAGGAAATGCTACATTTTTTTTTGAGGGGAGTTGGTTGTTTCCTGGGCTCCTATCCAATATTTTTGACCATAGACCGTTTTTTTTTAGCATTTTTCCATCACTTTTTTTTTTCTTTTTTATCTATTTTATTTTTTTACTTCATTCAACATTGAAGATGCCACTCAGGTTTTTTGAAGCAAGCACAATAACAAAAAATGCTCAGCCAGAATCCGCTGCAAAAGATGTTGTGTGCACGTACCCCAAGACTGGCAGCCTCAGATCATGAGTGGTTATTACTATAGCGTAAAGCTTGTTAGTAATGCCTTCAGCATTCTTGCCATTTTGCGCCCTATAATTGTTGTTTTCCTGTCTACTTAAATGAGTTTATTATGACGAGCTTAAATATAGGACAAATATAAGTAACGCCTCTGTAATTGGGGCTAAAGCGGCCCTACACCCAGTGGGATTTCAACTGTATACATGCAGGAGAGCATTACCTCGCTATAAATCCGTTTTGTGTAGCAAGTGTTAATTTGGAGCTGATGAGTTATGTAGAGTCTGAATCACAAGTTAGTATGTTTTCTTGGATGGAGATGAATCACTATTTTGTCTGTTCAGTACTGACATCTTTTTGTTATTGGCAGGTCTGTTTCACAGCTTCATAGACTCGAGGAGCTTGATTTGGGGAACAATGAAATTTATAACTTGGTAAGAGATTTCATATCTAGAATGTATGGTTATCAGATGTATTGCCTCATCTCTTCAGGTTTTTCTTGATCAGAAAACTGTCAGGTTGCATAATGCTTTTAACCTGCAGATTAACCATATAACTACAGTTTAATAGTGTTAGAATGTACCCGGCCACCATACTGAAATTGCAGCTTCTGGGAGAAAATGAGCTTTACTCCTACCGGGAGCAACCGGATTTCAGTGCCAGCAGTAGGCATTACCCATCTATTTGCACTGATGCACTGCAGATCTGGCTGTCAGTTGGCTGTCGGAGTGCCAGGACGTTCATGCAGCCCCCACTCACAGCATTGTGAGCAGGGGATATAAGCACATCTTGATACTCTAATTAGCATACTGGTACGCCTGAGGAATAAAGATTGATTTCTCACAAGAGCCACTCTTTATGTACTTAAAACTATTCACCTGCACATTAACCGTATAGCTGCAGGTTAATGGCATCATCTGACCGGATGTGTGTGCTATTTGCAACAAATGGTGAGGTTACAACATCAACCCCTGACTGCCTGCTATTTTCACAAGCACAATGCCTGCTTAGTGCCCTGTCACCACAACTGGGGCGCTTCATCCAGCCGCTCTCATCGGCCCTCTTCCTGATCAGCCAAGACCCCTCCTTTCTTCCTCTTCAGGTCGATACCCTTTTCATCACACACCCCATAGGGATCCCTTGAGGGCCCAGGTATTATGGTTTTGGGGCTCTTTGACCCTAGAGGTGACTCTAACTCATTGGTCTTGTGCACCTATAATTTGATTGGGTATGTACAATGAGGTCTTGGAGCTGCAGGGTTGTGCACAGATGATATTTGGTACAGTATTATATCTGATTGTGTGCAAAATATTGGATATATGTACTTGTTACACTGTTTCAACATGTTGAATTAGTGTTATTGCGTGGTTATACTTCATGATGCTCATTGGCAATCCTTTGTAAATTATTGCACAGTAGTTTACGTTGTGTAGTTGTGTTCCATTACTTAGGTTATAGGTTTTTTGCTGTAATTTTTGTGTGTTTTTTAACCTGTTTTTAATCTGTGTGTCATATACGGTTTCAATAAAGCTGTGTAATTTATTATCCTATTTATTTGGTGGTGTGCTCATCTTTTGACCAGTGTCTCCTTTTCCGAAGTACAGGCGTTGAGGTCAATCACTTACCAACATGGCTTGTTTTTTATGGGTTGGTTCACAGATTATCAGTTTGACTTTATTAATGATGTGACTGGTTTGCACAGTAAACTGCACAGTGCAGTTAGAAGTAGTCTAGTGTACGTTCTGTCTGGTGGGTAAGTAGTACTAGATGCAAAACTGCTGTCCAGTTCTAAAACATTACAATGCCATGTCTTCTTTAAATATTTTAAAGCACTCACTGATCTCAGGGAAACCAGTCAATGAAAACACTGCGGGCAGCCGGTTAAAGCGTTCAAACACAGTGAAATCCATGATGCATTGCCCCCTGGGAATTTGAATATGCAAATGGAGTCCGTGGAGCCTCAATTAAGAGTGCCAAACACGGGACTAGCCAGATATTCCTACAGGGAAGGACCTAGCCATGGGGTGGAATCCTTGCGGAGACCACCATAACCACCATATTAAGTGGCCCTTTTAGTCAATATCTCCCTCAGTTACGAGTTAAGGATATGACAAGTAAATTAACAGAGCCAGGTATCCATCCACAGACAGCTGTTTTGGGGTATTGCCCCTCATCAGTGTGGACTAGGATTCTGGCTAGGTGGGAGCAATGCCTGGTAGACCCGGGTGTGCTAGCATATAGTGGGCTAGGAGCTGAGCTGCAGACACCGGTAATGTTCCACAGCCGGCATCTGCATAGAACAGCAGCAGTTGAAGTAAATAACCCCTTACATGTCACGGTCAACGACTGACAATGGCGTCTAAGGCACGTGATCTCTGGACTTGGCTTTTTTGGGCAGCCATTGCCTCCTTTATTTCTATGCACTGATAGGTAGCCATTGCAGCTGGAGCCCTGATGGTTGCATTGTTGGTTCTCCTCTGAGGCTTCATCTGAGAACGAGCTGTTACCTACGGTATTTGCTACAATGCAGTTGTATTGCAGTATAGAGAACAAGTGATCCCCATTATCATGCATTAATAATGAAGATATAAAATTTAGACATTTCATCCAGTACAGTAAATGCCATAAAGCAGCAGAAAATATGTAAACACTAAGATCTCAGTTTTCGTAACTATACACGTTAAGGTCATGGGAAGCCAATAAATCAATCTAAATTGCAGTCACCGTTTGCCCCTGAGAGTCACGCCATGTGGCCCCATGAGATTGTAATGCTCTGTATGGGCATTTCCAAAGACTATTGTGTTAACACTTGTCTTGCTTGGACATAATCCCTTTAACATCTTTTTTTGGATAACAATCATCTGAATATATTGATAGTTTTCTATTTTCATTTACAAGATGCATTTCCAGTTTCTTCTATATCTTCTGATAGATTTTGCTTCAAAATATTTGTCTCCAAAAGTATATCCATGACCAATTCTATCTTGTCTTATTATAAAGGAACTAATGGATTGTGCCGGTGTCCTTTCTGGAGACAGTCCTGTAAGACAGACATTCGTTCTGACCTCTTAGAGAGGTGTAATGTTTCTGGCTGTTTACTGTTTCATCTCTTCCAAGTTCCTCGATTTTCAAGTATCTCTTTCCTTAAAGCACCCTGAGTCATAGAGGAGGATGTTGTCATTTACAGCTTGGCTGTTTGCTTTGCTCTGGGCGCGCCCTGGGCTGGTTTCATATATTTGTTCTTCACTATTGTAGGGATTTGGATTTAATTACTGTTTTGCTGAAAAGAAATGCAGATGGTTCTTCTCTCTGTTTATATACTGTGTGTAATAATGTATCTGGTGTGTATAATTTCCAGATGTAAAAGTAATTATAGGTGTATTAATGGGTTAGACGTGTGTATATGGAATATATAGCAGTAGCAGTATTACGGTATTCTGCCGGAATGTGGACAGTCCACTTCCGTTTACACATAGTGTTGGCCAAAAGTATTGACACCCCTGTAATTCTGTCAGATAATACTCCGTTTCTTCCTGAAAATGATTGCAATCACAAATTCTTTGGTATTATCTTCATTTAATTTGTCTTCAATGAAAAAAAACACAAAAAGAATTGTCCTAAAGCCAAATTGGATATAGTTCCACACCAAACATAAAAAAGGGGGTGGACAAAAGTATTGGCACTGTTAAAAAAATCATGTGATGCTTCTCTAATTTGTGTAATTAACAGCACCTGTAACTTACCTGTGGCACCTAACAGGTGTTTGTAATAACTAAATCACACATGCAGCCAGTTGACATGGATTAAAGTTGACTCGACCTCTGTCCTGTGTCCTTGTGTGTACCACATTGAGCATGGAGAAAAGAAAGAAGACCAAAGAACTGTCTGAGGACTTGAGAAACCAAATTGTGAGGAAGCATGAGCAATTTCAAGGCTACAAGTCCATCTCCAAAGACCTGAATGTTCCTGTGTCTACCATGCGCAGTGTCATCAAGAAGTTTATAGCCCATGGCACTGTGGCTAATCTCCCTAGATGTGGACGGAAAAGAAAAATTAAGAAGAGATTTCAACACAAGATTGTGCGGATGGTGGATAAAGAACCTTGACTAACATCCACACAAGTTCAAGCTGCCCTGCAGTCTGAAGGTATGACAGTGTCAACCTGTACTATCAGTCGGCGTCTGAATGAAAAGGGACGGTATGGTAGGAGACCCAGGAAGACCCCACTTTTTCCCGAGACATAAAAAAGCCAGGCTGGAGTTTGCCAAAACTTACCTGAGAAAGCCTAAAACGTTTTGGAAGAATGTTCTCTCTTTTTGGGCAAAGGCATCAACATAGAGTTTACAGGAGAAAAAAAGAGGCATTCAAAGAAAAGAACACGGTCCCTACAGTCAAACATGGCGGAGGTTCCCTGATGTTTTGGGGTTGCTTTGCTGCCTCTGGCACTGGACTGCTTGACCGTGTGCATGGCATTATGAAGTCTGAAGACTACCAACAAATTTTGCAGCATAATGTAGGGCCCAGTGTGAGAAAGCTGGGTCTCCCTCAGAGGTCATGGGTCTTCCAGCAGGACAATGACCCAAAACACACTTCAAAAAGCACTAGAAAATGGTTTGAGAGAAAGCACTGGAGACTTCTAAGGTGGCCAGCAATGAGTCCAGACCTGAATCCCATAGAACACCTGTGGAGAGATCTAAAAATGGCTGTTTGGAGAAGGCACCCTTCAAATATCAGGGACCTGGAGCAGTTTGCCAAAGAAGAGTGGTCTAAAATTCCAGCAGAGCATTGTAAGAAACTCATTGATGGTTACCGGAAGCGGTTGATCGCAGTTATTTTGGCTAAAGGTTGTGCAACCAAGTATTAGGCTGAGGGTGCCAATACTTTTGTCTGGCCCATTTTGAAGTTTTGTGTGAAATGATCAATGTTTTGCTTTTTGCTTCATTCTCCTTTGTGTTTTTTCATTGAAGACAAATTAAATGAAGATAATAATACCAAAGAATTTGTGATTGCAATCATTTTCAGGAAGAAACTGAGCATTATGGGACAGAATCGCAGGGGTGTCAATACTTTTACTTTTGGCCAACACTGTAACCTATTCTCAAAACCCTTTTTTATAATGGTCTGGTATCTTCTGGACATTTCCTTGTGATCTCTCGGTGCTGCCTGGGTTTTCACTCACAACTGCATACGTCTTGTACATGTCAGATAACTGAAAGGTTAATTTTTCTGTGAGCATTATCCATTTTAATAAGCAACAAAACTAGCATTATCTTCGTATGAAATTGGGCTTGACTAAAATCATTCCGATCCCTTGGAGTTACTGCTATAGGTAAATAGGTGTGTACTGGAGACTGAAAAACATTCTGTACAGTCATGGCCAAACGTTTTGAGAATGACACCAAAATTCTATTTTCCCATGATCTGCTGCTCTCTGGTTTTTATTTGTGTTTGTCTGATGTTTATATCACATACAGAAATATAATTGCAATCATATTATGAATACCAAAAGGTTATATTGACAGTTATAATGAGTTAATGCAGCAAGTCAATATTTGCAGTGTTGACCCCTCTTCTTAAGGACCTCTGCAATTCTCCCTGGCATGCTCTCAATCAACTTCTGGACCAAATCCTGACTGATAGCAGTCCATTCTTGCATAATCAATGCTTGCATTTTGCCAGAATTTGTTGGTTTTTGTTTGTCCACCCGTTTCTTGATGATTGACCACAAGTTCTCAATGGGATTAAGATCTGGGGAGTTTCCAGGCCATGGACCCAAAATCTCTGTTTTGTTCCCTGAGCCATTTAGTTATCACCCTTGCTTTATGGCAACGTGCTCCATCATGCTGGAAAAGGCATTGTTGGGCACCAAACTGCTCTTGGACGGTTGGGAGAAGTTGCTCTTGGAGGACATTCTGGTACCATTCTTTATTCATGGCTGTGTTTTTAGGCAAGACTGTGAGTGAGCCGATTCCCTTGGCTGAGAAGCAACCCCACACATGAATGGTTTCAGGATGCTTTACAGTTGGCATGAGACAAGACTGGTGGTAGCGCTCACCTCTTCTTCTCCGAATAAGCGGTTTTCCAGATGTCCCAAACAATCGAAAAGGGAATTCATCAGAGAAAATGACTTTACCCCAGTCCTCAGCAGTCCACTCCCTGTACCTTTTGCAGAATATCAGTTGGTCCCTGATGTTTTTTTCTGGAGAGAAGTGGCTTCTTTGCTGCCCTCCTTGAAACCAGGCCTTGCTCAAAGAGTCTCCGCCTCACAGTGCGTGCAGAAGCACTCACACCAGCCTGCTGCCAGTCCTGAGCAAGCTCGGCACTGCTGGCGATCCGATCCGCAGCTGAAACAGTTTTAAGATACGGTCCTGGCGCTTGCTGGTCTTTCTTGGGCGCCCTGGAGCCTTTTTGACAACAATGGAAGCTCTCTCCTTGAAGTTCTTGATGATGAGATAGATTGTTGACTGAGGTGCAATCTTTCTAGCTGCGATACTCTTCCCTGTTAGGCCATTTTTGTGCAGTGCAATGATGGCTGCACGTGTTTCTTTAGAGATAACCATGGTTAACTGAAGAGAAACAATGATACCAAGCACCAGCCTCCTTTTAAGGTGTCCAGTGGTGTCATTCTTACTTAATCATGACTGATTGATCGCCAGCGATGTCCTTATCAACACCCACACCTGTGTTAATGGAACAATCACTAAAATGATGTTAGCTTCTCCTTTTAAGGCAGGACTGCAATGATGTTGAAATGTGTTTTGGGGGTTAAAGTTCATTTTCAAGGCAAATATTGACTTAGCAAGTAATTGCTGTTAAGCTGATCACTCTTTATGACATTCTGGAGTATATGCAAATTGCCATTAGAAAAACTGAAGCAGTAGACTTTGTAAAAATTAATATTTGTATCATTCTCAAAACTTTTGGCCATGACTGTATACAAAAACCTGACACCACTTGGGTGTCCAAAACTCTAGATGACTCTGTAGTATAGTATAGTGCTTTGCGGTTCCTTGTAATGCTACAGGACCTGAGGGAACATCTCCCCATGGTCTGGAGAATGGCTTTTGTCGTTATAATGTGAGGAGGCCCGAGTTCTGCTGGCTTCCATGTGAGACTCCTAATACATATTGGTTTTGTGCCAGAATGGTCAAGGAGTTACCTCTGCTCTGTTTGTTCAAAATGTTTTTTCCTGCATAGATAATGGGGTTGTCCAGAAAATACTAATTTGAGGACATTAACTTTTAAAATATGTAATGTACGATATACTTCTGCCATGAAATTTGCCCTGCTCTCAGCTTCAAAATACAGTATAAGACTGGAAACGCATGACAGACTGACAGTTTCTCATCCAGGAGAATTGAACACATGTGTCATGCGAATGTGCACTTCTTTTCTTAGTTAACATCCGTGTGACATCCGTGTGCAATGTGTCTTTAACATGGTCTTTACCAGGCTGTAAAAAGTTAGAATAGAAATAGACAAACAAATAATAGGATAACTAGATCATCTTACCAGTCCCCCGCTGCTTGCTACGGGGCCGTCCATTAAGCTTTGTGAATATTCACTGCACTGACCTGTAATGGCCAATAACAGACATAAGTGTAAGGCAACCAATCTGCTGTCATAGTGTGTAAAGTGAATGAATGAGGAAAAAATGCTTAGGGCTTCGCTGTATTTTTCATTCTCGTAAATCAAAAGAAAAAGTAGCGTGGAAAATGGATTGGGATCAAAGCCAGTAGAATATAAATATAAGTATAAATATCATTTTATTAGTGAAAAATCATAACAAAAACAAGATATATGGACAATGATAAAAACAATTAAAAAAGCAGAGAACTGCTATACAAAGTGACTGACTGCAAAGGTGCTGAAATATATACACAAGGGTGCAAATAATCTCAAGTTATGACAAAAAATGGCATATACAGTACAGAAAGTGTCAATACTGAGGCTAAAGGGCCTGTCACACGCGTCAATATCGCCTGCACGATATCGGCTGCACGTGACTAGTTACCCGCTGTGTACCTTAGATACCAGCCGGTGAGCGGAGGAGGCTGGTAACTAAGGTACACGTCGGGTATCTAGGCAGCGCGCGCTGCCTAGATACCCGCAGTTTACCTTAGTTACCAGCCTGCTCCCGCTTCCAGCAGCCTGGCAGCGGGAGCAAGACATCGTGGAAACGATATTTAAATCGTTTCCACGATGTTTCTGGTCAATTGATCGCTGGTGAGTCTGTCTGTGTGACAGCTCACCAGCAATCAGCCGTCAATGTCGTCAGCGATCATCTCGCTGACGACATTGACGCGTGTGACAGGCCCTTAAATCATGCTATTCACAATTGAGGTAATAGGTTCGTATAATGACCAGCACTCACTCAGGTGTTAGTATGGCGGTGCAATTGTAAAGGGTCTGGTAGGCCCACAGTGTAGAATGAAGTAGAATCAATGCACTCGCACCGTTGTTAGGTTGCTTAGTGTGAATTTATTTCATATACCGTGAAAATGGTGACAGAGCTGGTTAACGTTTCGGCCTAATAACGGCCTTGATCACAACGTCACTGAAGAAAAATGAAAAGAACTTTTTACAATGGTATCATGTGAAGTATATACAGGTGTTAAAAAGAAAAGGAAGCCAATATATACAAATGTACAGAATATACATCGAAAGCCAATGTCGACTCATCTAGATTCTAGTATAACAGATGGTACACCATATTATTGATTATTTGAGTATGCCACGGAGTGGACCAAGGACATGGTGAGGAAAAAGGGAGAAAAAGTGAAGAATAGAGAGGTAGATTTGGAAAACCTAATACCTGCTGTCTTTGTTTAGTGTATGTATGCCCACTCTAGGAGGTAGAGTCTTGTGTGGAGTAACAATAAGTAGAGTTCACCTGTGGTTAAGCACATAGAGCGTCACTCAGAGGTTCTTATGGTGTTGATATATTGCTACATATTAAATAAATACCTCAATTCCAATCATGAGAGATGTAAGGGTATGCTGAACAAGTAAGTCGTGTAAGAATATGAAGTTCCAGGACTTGGAATGTCCAGTGAGTAGTGGTACTTGTTATCTCATACAGGTGTCTCAGATGGAGGGTTATAAATCTGGAAATAAAGTGACCATTATGATGTATCTGAGTTCTAATGCACTCCTGATGAAGTATGTGCTATTGGGTAATGTACCTTAGGTCCACAGCCAGGGATAAACCCCTAGGCTTGTCGTATGTTTAGCCCCTTTTAGGGAGTCCCAAACGGGTCAAAAGTGTCCCTGGAGCACAAGAAGAAAGGGTTAACAGTGAATGGAGAGATACTTATCTTGGTGAGGTGCCAGGGATCGCGGGTGTGTCATGTACCGGGAGCGGTCTTGTGTGGCCAGCACAGTCCGTGCCTAGGCAGGTAATGACAGTCTCCCCCTGTGTTGTGCGGTGTTTTATCCGCGCCAGGTTGGTCACCTGACCGGAAGTGACGCGTCCGGTCGATAGACATGCGCAAAGCGCATGAAATCAGACCGGAAGTGACGTTGCGGTTTGTTATGTGCGTTGTCACGGTGATGTGCCGTGTTTCAACGCTAGCGATTCAGTTTGAATCTTAGCGATCTGTCTCAGGGTGATAAGCTGAAGTGATGAAGCCCAAGTTTGGGAAAAAAAGAAAGAGAGTATAGGATGCTTGGGAATCCAGGTACTGAAGTAGACCGGAATAGAGGACCAGTTGCCAGGATAGATGGATTGTACACAGCAATGAATACAGGAATACATCATATATATATATATGTAGTTATTATCACATATACAAAGCATTGGTTTGGAGTGAAACAGTGACAGATATTACTGATAGGTCAGGTACATTGTTTAGCATGCAAAAAAACATCAATAGCTGTTAAGATTTACATCAGTTTATAAATATCTATTTGGCTACTAACAGAACATGTCACTATCAAATATAGTGTTATGTATATGTCTGTCCAATGTATATCATGAGTATTATTTACTGAAATTAAAGTAAGCATGGTATCTCATACTGGTCACAGATTTTCTTTAGTGTATAGGAATCCAAATCAAAGCAAATAAAAGGGGTTAAAAGGAGAAAGAAAACTTAAAAATTGGGAGTAATCAAGGGACACTATTGAATCTTACCCAGTGGGATGGAGCGATGGAGGCCATAGATGGTTAGGTGGGGAGCTGTAAAAAGAAGGGGGGAAGGGGAAACAAGGGAGGGTATCTAGGTTAACCAATCAATCTCTCTATTCAAACCCTTAGGCGTTAGGGTGTCCAGAGTATAGATCCAGTAGCTTTCTCGTTTTTTAAGGAGTTTAATGTGGTCACCTCCCGTCGAGGTCTGGGGACATGTTCTATGACTTGGAAACGAAGCTGTGCCACATTGTGATTTGCTTCTTTAAAATGGTAGGGAAGTGGTAACCATGTTTTTTCACAACGTATAGTCGATTTGTGGCTAGCAATCCTATCTCTAATGGGTTGAATGGTTTCTCCTATATATAGGAGGCCACATGGGCACTTTATCAGATAGACTACAAAGCTTGTTTCACAAGTATAGAAGCCCCTAACTCGATAAGATTTGCCGGTATGAGGATGGACTATTTCAGATCCTTTGATCACGTTAGAACAACATACACAACCCAAACAGGGAAAGGTGCCATGTCTATGGTTACCTGTCAGTGTCCTGGTCAACGGTTTTTTATTAGATCCCACATCAGCCCGAACTAGTTGATCTTTGATGTTGGGTGGCCGCCTACTGCACATGAGAGGTGTGTTCTGGAAAGATGTTATCTTGGGGTGCGCCTTGCCTAGTAGTGGCCAGTTTTTCCTTACCAGGTTATACACTTTTGGCATGATTGGATGGAATGTGTGTACGAACGGTATTCTATTTGGTTCCCTAGGTTGTCGTGTCTCATTCTCATTGTTGGTAATGGCATTATTGAGTTCTTTGTCAAGTAATGGGGGGGGGTAATTTCTAGCTAGAAATTTGTTAGACATCTCTGTCAATCTGGTAACTCTGGTTGTTTCATTGGATACGATGCGGGTTACTCGTTTGAACTGCGACCTGGGTAGACTATTTCTCGTCGGTTTAGGGTGACAACTGTTATATAGTAGAAGACCATTTCTATCTGTAGGCTTGGTGTATAGATCCGTCGTTAAGAGACCATGTGTGTCTTTAAGCACAAGAGTGTCTAGGAACGAGATTTGATCCATATGTGAGCTAAGCGTAAATTTCAGCTCTGATCTGATTGAGTTGATGGCGTTAAGGAATGTCATTAAGGATTCTTCAGTGTCATTCCATATACAGAATACATCGTCTATGTATCTGTACCATGTAATGGCATGCTTCTTAAACAGATCGTTAGTGTATATGTGGCTCTCTTCAAATCGATCCATATACAAATTTGCATACGCTGGGGCTACATTAGACCCCATTGCAGTACCGCAAGACTGTACATAGAAGTGGTCCTCAAAAAGAAAATAGTTCTCTCTGAGGACCAGCTCCAGGAGTTCAAGGCAAAGATCCCTAATACTACCATCGACGTTGCTGTGGGATAGTATATGGTTGACTGCTTCTATCCCCTTGTCATGAGTTATAGAGGTGTAAAGACTATTAACATCTAGTGTACACAAGAGGCTATCAGGGGGAATTGAACTAATGTTCTTGATTTTATTAAGAAAATCCCCTGTATCTAAGATGAAAGATTTCGCAGACCTTGTGTATGGTGTTAGAATTTTTTCTAAGAAGATAGAAAGTGGGCTGAGTATTGAGTCCGTACCCGCCACAATCGGACGTCCTGGTGGATTATGTAAATTTTTGTGGATCTTGGGTAGAATGTACAGTACGGGTGTCACGGGATTATCATTAATGAGGAAGGATTTGGTTTTTGAATCGATCGTGTTGTTGTGGTAATATTTATTCACTAATCTGTGTATTTTTGTGCGTATGTTGAAGATAGGGTCCTTTCCAACTCTTTGGTATGTTATCTCGTCCGATAGTTGTCTCCTAATTTCTGAGACATACTGGGACTTGTTCATAACAACGATCGCACCTCCCTTGTCCGCTGGTTTGATAGTAATGTTGGGGTTTTCTTTTAAGGAGGTGATAGCCTGTCTTTCAATAGCAGTCAGATTAGTGCGGATAGGGAGGAGACCGATCTGCTGCTCACGAACAACATCCTTAATGTCTCGTTTTAATATATTAATATAGGTTTCAACAGCATGGTCAACTTTCGGTGGGTTAAAGCTGCTGGGATTTCTCAAGCCTAATGATGAAATGGTTATCTTATTAGTAGGTGTATGGCTATGTACTGTGCCTAGTGTGTTCATTGTGGGTACGGCTGGCTGATCAAAATGTGCTTTTAATCTTATTGAGCGGTAGAAGCGCTCTAAATCACACTCTAGTTGAAAGGAATCCCACCTGGGCGTAGGACAAAAGGAAAGGCCCTTATTAAGGACTGATAGTTCTACAGGGGAGAGAGAATAGTCAGAGATGTTCACAACTAGATTTGGATTCCTACCTGTGACCTCAGTACCATTTGGCGATCTGGATCTCTTCCGCTTGGACCTCCTGATGGTCTTGCGTCTTGTCCTAAAAAAAGGGGGGGTGTAGGGCGGGGCATGGGAGAGCCCCTGTGTCGCTTCCTGAACCCGCAGAGGAACCTCCTGCTGGTGTTGAGCCGCCAGATGGTGGGTGACCACCTGTTGGTTTTCTGGGTTTTGGCCATGGGCGTCTCGGTTGTGGTGGATCGTCCCACCTGTAGACCTTGTTGTTGAGGTAATCTTCTGTATCCCTCTGGAACTTGTTCCTTTTCCTTTCTTGTAGTGTTTTGGTGTGGGTGGCAAGTGCAGACTCAACTTTGCTTTTTAGGTTGCTGAATTCTATGTTACTGAGGGTGGAAGCCAGTTGAGTCTCAATTGCCGCAACTTTGAGTTCTGATTCCTTGATTGCGTCTTGTAAATGTTCGATGGTAAGCAATATAAGATCAAGTGAGCATTTGTTCAATATTTTTTGGAACGTAGCACAGTACTTCTCGTTGTCGGAAAAAAGGGTTGGTCGCAAGTTGCACCTTAGTCCTCTGGGTATTTTACTTTGGCGGTAATATTCCCCCAAGGTAGCGCAATGCAGATCGAATGAGATTAGTTTCTTCCTCTCCTTCTCCCAGTCCTTGGTCTTAATGTCCCGGGCAGGGATTCTTAGAAAGTTGGTGTCCGTCCTGATCTTGGCTAAAATCGATGTGCTGGTGGTTTCGTCATATCCAAAAGTCTCAGACATTGGGGTTGGTGGTGCTGAAGTCAAATGTAGTCAGTAATAGGTTCGTATAATGACCAGCACTCACTCAGGTGTTAGTATGGCGGTGCAATTGTAAAGGGTCTGGTAGGCCCACAGTGTAGAATGAAGTAGAATCAATGCACTCGCACCGTTGTTAGGTTGCTTAGTGTGAATTTATTTCATATACCGTGAAAATGGTGACAGAGCTGGTTAACGTTTCGGCCTAATAACGGCCTTGATCACAACGTCACTGAAGAAAAATGAAAAGAACTTTTTACAATGGTATCATGTGAAGTATATACAGGTGTTAAAAAGAAAAGGAAGCCAATATATACAAATGTACAGAATATACATCGAAAGCCAATGTCGACTCATCTAGATTCTAGTATAACAGATGGTACACCATATTATTGATTATTTGAGTATGCCACGGAGTGGACCAAGGACATGGTGAGGAAAAAGGGAGAAAAAGTGAAGAATAGAGAGGTAGATTTGGAAAACCTAATACCTGCTGTCTTTGTTTAGTGTATGTATGCCCACTCTAGGAGGTAGAGTCTTGTGTGGAGTAACAATAAGTAGAGTTCACCTGTGGTTAAGCACATAGAGCGTCACTCAGAGGTTCTTATGGTGTTGATATATTGCTACATATTAAATAAATACCTCAATTCCAATCATGAGAGATGTAAGGGTATGCTGAACAAGTAAGTCGTGTAAGAATATGAAGTTCCAGGACTTGGAATGTCCAGTGAGTAGTGGTACTTGTTATCTCATACAGGTGTCTCAGATGGAGGGTTATAAATCTGGAAATAAAGTGACCATTATGATGTATCTGAGTTCTAATGCACTCCTGATGAAGTATGTGCTATTGGGTAATGTACCTTAGGTCCACAGCCAGGGATAAACCCCTAGGCTTGTCGTATGTTTAGCCCCTTTTAGGGAGTCCCAAACGGGTCAAATCCCAGCAGCTTTAACCCACCGAAAGTTGACCATGCTGTTGAAACCTATATTAATATATTAAAACGAGACATTAAGGATGTTGTTCGTGAGCAGCAGATCGGTCTCCTCCCTATCCGCACTAATCTGACTGCTATTGAAAGACAGGCTATCACCTCCTTAAAAGAAAACCCCAACATTACTATCAAACCAGCGGACAAGGGAGGTGCGATCGTTGTTATGAACAAGTCCCAGTATGTCTCAGAAATTAGGAGACAACTATCGGACGAGATAACATACCAAAGAGTTGGAAAGGACCCTATCTTCAACATACGCACAAAAATACACAGATTAGTGAATAAATATTACCACAACAACACGATCGATTCAAAAACCAAATCCTTCCTCATTAATGATAATCCCGTGACACCCGTACTGTACATTCTACCCAAGATCCACAAAAATTTACATAATCCACCAGGACGTCCGATTGTGGCGGGTACGGACTCAATACTCAGCCCACTTTCTATCTTCTTAGAAAAAATTCTAACACCATACACAAGGTCTGCGAAATCTTTCATCTTAGATACAGGGGATTTTCTTAATAAAATCAAGAACATTAGTTCAATTCCCCCTGATAGCCTCTTGTGTACACTAGATGTTAATAGTCTTTACACCTCTATAACTCATGACAAGGGGATAGAAGCAGTCAACCATATACTATCCCACAGCAACGTCGATGGTAGTATTAGGGATCTTTGCCTTGAACTCCTGGAGCTGGTCCTCAGAGAGAACTATTTTCTTTTTGAGGACCACTTCTATGTACAGTCTTGCGGTACTGCAATGGGGTCTAATGTAGCCCCAGCGTATGCAAATTTGTATATGGATCGATTTGAAGAGAGCCACATATACACTAACGATCTGTTTAAGAAGCATGCCATTACATGGTACAGATACATAGACGATGTATTCTGTATATGGAATGACACTGAAGAATCCTTAATGACATTCCTTAACGCCATCAACTCAATCAGATCAGAGCTGAAATTTACGCTTAGCTCACATATGGATCAAATCTCGTTCCTAGACACTCTTGTGCTTAAAGACACACATGGTCTCTTAACGACGGATCTATACACCAAGCCTACAGATAGAAATGGTCTTCTACTATATAACAGTTGTCACCCTAAACCGACGAGAAATAGTCTACCCAGGTCGCAGTTCAAACGAGTAACCCGCATCGTATCCAATGAAACAACCAGAGTTACCAGATTGACAGAGATGTCTAACAAATTTCTAGCTAGAAATTACCCCCCCCCATTACTTGACAAAGAACTCAATAATGCCATTACCAACAATGAGAATGAGACACGACAACCTAGGGAACCAAATAGAATACCGTTCGTACACACATTCCATCCAATCATGCCAAAAGTGTATAACCTGGTAAGGAAAAACTGGCCACTACTAGGCAAGGCGCACCCCAAGATAACATCTTTCCAGAACACACCTCTCATGTGCAGTAGGCGGCCACCCAACATCAAAGATCAACTAGTTCGGGCTGATGTGGGATCTAATAAAAAACCGTTGACCAGGACACTGACAGGTAACCATAGACATGGCACCTTTCCCTGTTTGGGTTGTGTATGTTGTTCTAACGTGATCAAAGGATCTGAAATAGTCCATCCTCATACCGGCAAATCTTATCGAGTTAGGGGCTTCTATACTTGTGAAACAAGCTTTGTAGTCTATCTGATAAAGTGCCCATGTGGCCTCCTATATATAGGAGAAACCATTCAACCCATTAGAGATAGGATTGCTAGCCACAAATCGACTATACGTTGTGAAAAAACATGGTTACCACTTCCCTACCATTTTAAAGAAGCAAATCACAATGTGGCACAGCTTCGTTTCCAAGTCATAGAACATGTCCCCAGACCTCGACGGGGAGGTGACCACATTAAACTCCTTAAAAAACGAGAAAGCTACTGGATCTATACTCTGGACACCCTAACGCCTAAGGGTTTGAATAGAGAGATTGATTGGTTAACCTAGATACCCTCCCTTGTTTCCCCTTCCCCCCTTCTTTTTACAGCTCCCCACCTAACCATCTATGGCCTCCATCGCTCCATCCCACTGGGTAAGATTCAATAGTGTCCCTTGATTACTCCCAATTTTTAAGTTTTCTTTCTCCTTTTAACCCCTTTTATTTGCTTTGATTTGGATTCCTATACACTAAAGAAAATCTGTGACCAGTATGAGATACCATGCTTACTTTAATTTCAGTAAATAATACTCATGATATACATTGGACAGACATATACATAACACTATATTTGATAGTGACATGTTCTGTTAGTAGCCAAATAGATATTTATAAACTGATGTAAATCTTAACAGCTATTGATGTTTTTTTGCATGCTAAACAATGTACCTGACCTATCAGTAATATCTGTCACTGTTTCACTCCAAACCAATGCTTTGTATATGTGATAATAACTACATATATATATATATGATGTATTCCTGTATTCATTGCTGTGTACAATCCATCTATCCTGGCAACTGGTCCTCTATTCCGGTCTACTTCAGTACCTGGATTCCCAAGCATCCTATACTCTCTTTCTTTTTTTCCCAAACTTGGGCTTCATCACTTCAGCTTATCACCCTGAGACAGATCGCTAAGATTCAAACTGAATCGCTAGCGTTGAAACACGGCACATCACCGTGACAACGCACATAACAAACCGCAACGTCACTTCCGGTCTGATTTCATGCGCTTTGCGCATGTCTATCGACCGGACGCGTCACTTCCGGTCAGGTGACCAACCTGGCGCGGATAAAACACCGCACAACACAGGGGGAGACTGTCATTACCTGCCTAGGCACGGACTGTGCTGGCCACACAAGACCGCTCCCGGTACATGACACACCCGCGATCCCTGGCACCTCACCAAGATAAGTATCTCTCCATTCACTGTTAACCCTTTCTTCTTGTGCTCCAGGGACACTTTTGACCCGTTTGGGACTCCCTAAAAGGGGCTAAACATACGACAAGCCTAGGGGTTTATCCCTGGCTGTGGACCTAAGGTACATTACCCAATAGCACATACTTCATCAGGAGTGCATTAGAACTCAGATACATCATAATGGTCACTTTATTTCCAGATTTATAACCCTCCATCTGAGACACCTGTATGAGATAACAAGTACCACTACTCACTGGACATTCCAAGTCCTGGAACTTCATATTCTTACACGACTTACTTGTTCAGCATACCCTTACATCTCTCATGATTGGAATTGAGGTATTTATTTAATATGTAGCAATATATCAACACCATAAGAACCTCTGAGTGACGCTCTATGTGCTTAACCACAGGTGAACTCTACTTATTGTTACTCCACACAAGACTCTACCTCCTAGAGTGGGCATACATACACTAAACAAAGACAGCAGGTATTAGGTTTTCCAAATCTACCTCTCTATTCTTCACTTTTTCTCCCTTTTTCCTCACCATGTCCTTGGTCCACTCCGTGGCATACTCAAATAATCAATAATATGGTGTACCATCTGTTATACTAGAATCTAGATGAGTCGACATTGGCTTTCGATGTATATTCTGTACATTTGTATATATTGGCTTCCTTTTCTTTTTAACACCTGTATATACTTCACATGATACCATTGTAAAAAGTTCTTTTCATTTTTCTTCAGTGACGTTGTGATCAAGGCCGTTATTAGGCCGAAACGTTAACCAGCTCTGTCACCATTTTCACGGTATATGAAATAAATTCACACTAAGCAACCTAACAACGGTGCGAGTGCATTGATTCTACTTCATTATTCACAATTGAGGATCAAGAGATTGATTTATAACCTGATCACAATATCCCCATGTGTCAAATAGGGCATATACAATGGAATAGCCATGTAAGATTCACAGAGATCTCAAAGGAGACAAAGGCAAATCACGAGCCTCAGTAAAAGAGACAGATTAGTCTAGCCATGGGAGATTGACTTAGCATGAGGAACACCCAATAGTTACCATATAATCAAAGGTGCAAGCACACAAATGGAGCAGCCAGTCAGACAAGGGACCTTCACCCAACGCGTGTCGCCCCCCACTGGGGGCTTCCTCAGGGGTCAGAGGGGTCATAGTGTGTAAAGTGAATGAATGAGGAAAAAATGCTTAGGGCTTCGCTGTATTTTTCATTCTCAGCGCACACAAAGTGGGAAGCTGCGTTCTACCACTCTCAGCTGCCTCGTTTCACCTTGGTTGGGAAAAACAATTGTGTGGCTTTGCCCTATTTCTAATTGCCAGTCTAGGTAAAACTAGGCAGCTGACTGCTGGTATTGTCATTGTGGTGGGGGCCCATAGTTATTGGGGCTCCACCATGCTTCAGAATAGCAGCCCACAGCTGCCCTAGAATTTGGCGCATTCTTTAGAAGCACCAAATCCTGGCACCAGACCCGGCTCTTTTAGTTGCTCTGGTGTTGCTGACAAACTGGGGGATAAAGGGGTTAATGACAACTGATGATTGACAGCTTGTCATTAAGTCCTGGATTCCTAATGGTCAGGTGTCTTCTGATACCGGCCCACTACCAGTTCAGTTAATGATTAATTAATAAAAACACATACATACATATCTTTCCTTTATTAGAAATAAAACACATTGACAACCCTCATTACTCAATTTATACCCCTCCGACAATAATCCACCACGATGTCCCACTTTGTAATCCCAGCTCTGCTGCATCAAAGGCTGTGGTGAAGAAGAAACATCCTGTCATTGTGGCCTCCGAGCACACAATGAGAGCCCGGAGAGCTGCAGCTGTGTTTACAGTGAGTCACTGAGGTCATCCAAGGACAGCTCAGGTAACCATGATACCCACTAACCATAGCACATCACAGCACAGACACCAGTACAGATTGTAGGAGAACAGTCTGATTGCAGCAGCCAATCACAGAGGCTCTCAGAGTGACTAACTGTGATTGATTGTTACCGGTCATTGCAGTGAATCTGTCTGTCTATCTATACTAACCTTTTACAGCATGGGAAAGACCATGCTAAAAATGCTGTCAGTGTACTGTCTACATGCTGTGCTGTTTTTTTTTCACTCTCACCTATTGGCTTGCATTGGCAAGTCTTGCACGATTATCTGATCCAGTTGCAGCATGTTGCTACCGCAAGGCAGGGATCGTAACCTCCAGGTCTCAAGAGCTGCAAACAGTGCAGGTTTTCAGGATTTCCTTAGCATTGCACAGGTGATAATTGAATGATTCAAACCACTGTGTAGTCGCTGGTGAGATCTGACTGTTTGACATCTCACCAGTGATCCCAGCAGCGATCCCTACAGATCGCATAGTTGTCGGGATCGCTGGTGTGTCACTACGTGTGACGCGACCATAATTGTAAGAAAATCCTGAAAACATGAACAGTTGTTGGCCCTTGAGGCCTGGAGTTTGAGACCCCTGGTCTGAGGACATGTTCAGTCTTTGTTCAGTTTTTCACATCAGTTTTTGTGAGCCAAAACCATGAGTCGATGAAAAATACAGAAGAGATGACTTCTTTCTATTTGCCCTCATTCTTACGATGAGTATTTTACATCCGTATTTGTAAGGCAAACCCAGGAGTGGAATAATCAGAAGAAAAGTGTTATATAAACACATCACTGCATCTGTATTTTTCATCGACTCCTAGTTTTGGCTTACAAATACAGAGGTAAAAACTGAACATGTAAATATTGTCTAAGAAGGTCGCCCTCCAGTGTGTGTCCCATAAAGAACAGAATTTGTCAGGGAGTGAACAGAGCAGGTTTTAGAAGGTGTGTTCTCTACTTGGAAAACTCCTTTTCATTCCCCATAAAAATCCAAAAAGCCTATACTTGCCTCCGGTGCCAGCGATGTTTGAGCTCACATCATGACACGTGAGCCCCGCAACTAGTCACAGTTGGGGCCAATGCCAGTGCCAGTCACCTGTCATATACTGCTGTACCCATGGGAATGTAGCCCGCCAGGGGTTCACTTGTCCCTCCCAGTCATTAAAAAGCGCTGGTGGGAAATAAGGGTGCATACTCCTGATCAGCATATTGCCGCTGTGTTGTACAGTAGCAGCTTAGTGGATGAGATTTCAAAGAATTCCATTCTCAGTGTGCTTCTCCCCACCATAGCGTGTTTTCTCACATGTTAATTTCATGCTGCAGAGTAGGGAGCAATCTCCTGTGGGTGAATGCAGGGAGAAGCTGCCCTGCACCCACATTGATTGTGCGCACAGGACGGCTCCCTTCAGGTCCGAAGGTGCTGCATCCAAGACACGACGCCTTCGGATAGTGAGCACGTACCTACAGGCTTTTGAATGTCTGCCGTTAAACGTCTTATTGGCGATCATTAAGGGAGGGATTAAATCTGTTTCTTTTTTCAACATGGCAAGATCCTCATTAATAATAATAAATAAAATTTAGAACACTTGCAGTTTTCACACTGATCACTGGGCTTTTTTTGTTAGACTTTAGGTTCCTTGTGTGAAGAGGTGACTCGTGCATATAGAAAGGGTCAGGATGTAACGAATCTTATATTAAGGTGTCTAATGAGCATGTGCAGAGGTCATTATGAAGGGAGGGGGAGTATTGTCAGCTGTGACATCCTGTACTGTGATTGGTGGGTCCTGTGATATCATCGCTGTATACAGTTGTAAACTATCCTTATAATCCTGCCTCTACTGATAAGACAACTCCTGGAAAGCCCTTCCTGAAAGAAAGCGCGTATTTGTTTAGGGAAGCCCCAGTGGCCAGCGTGAAACCTGCAGAATTACTAGCAATCTTTTTTGATAATGATCTGAGGATGAAGTGATAAAAAATACATTGACTTTTTTTTTTTTTTTTTAAGAAGTGCATGAAACACAAAAACCTGATGTTAATAGGTCATTTTCTGATCATGACTTCCCTTTTAAAGGAAATTCATCACCAGCTTTTTGCTATTGAAACTGACAGAAACATAATATAAGCAGAGAGGTCCTGATTTCAGCTATGTATCACTTACTGGGCTGTTTGTTGCAGTATCAATAAAATCAGTGTTTATCAGCAGGAAATTGACAAGAAGACTTTGGGTATATTCACACACACAAGGTTTTTCTGCAGCAGAAAATGCAGCAAAACTTTAGGGGGTATGTCCAGGTTTCTCCAACTCCAGATTTGTTGGCTGCATTTTTCGCGTGTTTTTGCATGTTTTTGCTATAGCATCATGCCAGAAACGCAGAAAAGAACTTCAAAAATGGATAAGCCAGGGCCACATGTCTGTAGATTTTAGGGTTCCTTTATTAGATTCCACATAAAAACATAAGCATGCTTGTCTGGACATGGCCAGGATGCTTATGTTTTATGTGGAATCTAATAAAGGAACCCATAAATGTACAGACATGTGGCCCTGGCTCATCCTTTTTTGACGAAAAACTGACATGCTCATTCTTTCAAAGATGCAGCAAAACCTGTGGTGCTTACACTTTCTGCAGAGAACAAAAACCAATGTGTGTGGACCGCTTATCCCAGAATCACATAGGTTTTGCTGGAGATCAAAAACCCAGGAATAGATGAGCATAGATCAGCCTAAAACCAAGGCAAAACCTGACCCCAAAATGCAGCAAAAGTGCACTGTATGAACATATCCTAATTGTCTCCTGCACTGCAGTCCTCCTGCACTTTGTCACCTTGAACCACCACTGATTAGCAGCTTTCTGCCAATCTACAGTGTGCGCAGCTGCCATCAGTGGTGCAGGTGGAGTTATACAGAGCTCCGCATTCTAGAGAAGTGGTAGATCTGCAATAGAGCAAACATTTTATCAGAACTGCAGTAAGCAGCCCAGTAAATGACGTATTATTTCAATCAGGGTCTCTGTCCCTAAATCATGATACTTTCAGATTGCATGGCAAACAAGCACCTGGTGACTGATTCCCTTTAAGGCTCACCCCTGATGTAAATGAAGCAGTCTGGCTTCCTCACTGATGGTAACCACCTTCCACGCCTCTTTATAGAACACACTGGTCGTGCTATCCTGGGCAGGACAGAAGCCGTGCCTTTAGCAGAAGATACGGGATTTTTTCAGACCTAAACTGTATTCATTTGCCTATGTATTTTGGAGCTAGACTACTCCTTTTAAAGGTTTTACTTTTGTGTTTTTGTAATTACATAATTCCTTCTGTAGAAATTAACCTCACATTCCAGAGCTTTCTAAGTCTTTTTACATCACATGTTTGTATACAAACCATTTTCTAATCTTTTAGTATCACTTTTTAGTGACATATCTTTATGAAGTAAAGCTAACCATTCTTTTTGGGATTGCAGCCAGAATCCATTGGATCATTACAGAGACTTAAGGACCTCTGGTTGGATGGAAATCAGCTGGCAGAATTGCCTCCGGTATGGTTCTATTTTTATTGAACGCTATCATGCAAAGAATGCTGTATTGTGAGAATGGAAACTCTACCTAGTGCTCAGTACATACTTGGGTGGATGTGACATCCTCAATTTACTACAAACGATTCTTAAAGCCTTGCTCTTGTGTTTCTGCTTTTCTGTAGGTACTTGCAGTGTGTCCTTTTTAAAGAAAACCCATCGTGCCCTTTTTAATTTTAAACCGCCCCCAATGTTATTTAGATCATACACTGTGCATCACTAACCTGGTTAAAAATAAGAGCACTTTAGATGCTTAGATTTACTGTCACAAAACAGTCGTCGGGGAGGTTCTTCAAATGGTCCGTCACATCAATCCAGCTCTGTCTTGCAGTCATTAAAACATACTCAAGCTCCCTGCATTGTAATGTAGTCACATCACTAAGTGCAGAAAATAATGCACACGATGTGGAAGGACCTGTGTGATGTCACGACCACGTGACCGTAATGGGCTGAGCTAAGCACAAAGGGTCTTTGTCTTGAGGCTTGCTTAGCCCTGCCCATTAGTCACATGGTAGTGACATCACACAGGTCCTTCCATGTGTATTTCTGCACTTAGTGATGTGAATATATTACACTGCAGTGGACGTGAGTACATTTTAATGACTACTTGACAGGAGTGCATTGATGTGACTTTTACCAGCTGAAGAGGCTCCCTGATGACTGTTTTGTAGAGGTACCGTACCTCTAAGCATCTAAAGTATTTTTTTATGATACATACCTGGATTTATTTTTTAACCAGGTTAGTGATGCACAGTGCATGATCTAAGTAACATTGGGGGCGGTCTAAAAACAAGCAAGGACGTGACATATTCCCTTACTAAAAGAATTAGTAATGGTTCTATATGAATGGGAACCTTTAGAGGTATTTTTTTTACACGTGACACTGTGTGGGACCATTCTCTCCATAAGGCTCTGTTCACATGTGGCATTTGTGCAGCGTTTTTTTTTTTCTACAGTAAAGAAGCCATGTTTTACAGTACCAGCAAGTTGGCGTTTTTGCAGCATTTTGTCACCCGCAGAAAACAATGGGAATATGCAAAAACACTACATAAAGCACAGCACAACGTTTGTGCTGGAATGTTTTTGGTGAATAAAACTAAATTTATTAACATGTAGACAAGTTGCATATGTATTCCTCCTGAAAAACACAGCTATTTGTCTCATTTTATACACAGCGTTTTACAGCCAAGAGTGAATGTTTTGGTTGCACAAAAAGAAACTACATAAATGCGACATGTGAACGGAGCTTCAAAGTGTGCACATGGCATTTTTCAAAGATTATTTGGAGCAGAAACTGCGTGGAAACTCTAAATCGTCCTCAAAATCTTGAGTTTCTGCTCCAGAAACTCACCAGCAAAAGATGTCTTGTGCACACCGCTTTCAGCTGTATAACAGGTCCCCTGCTCTGTTCAATATATTTAGAAGATCATTGATGTGGATCTAGGATGTCTGTTCACTAGCAATGAATTGATTTGCAGGTCCCTGATCCAGCAATTACATACGTGTTTGTTCCCACCGTATGGGAGACCTGTAAGCCATCTCCTACCTGTCTGCTTCCCCAACGACTCTGTGCTGACATTACCATTGCAGCATGATGCTCATGTGATGTCATGCTGGGCCGGCTACTCAAAGCAGCACCTGGGGAAGTCCGCATGTAAGAGGTGATTCAAATTTCATTGTATAATAATGTTGCCGCTGGTCCACATGATTATCTGCAATCAAGTTTCTCACCACTACTGTCCACATCATCATCTATATCCATTTTTAATCCTGCTTTGGTATTTGCTATACAATGTCCCTATGACTACATGGATTTGCCATTACAGAGAATAGAAAGTGCTCAAGAACATAAGTGACACAGGCCCATTCTACTAAAATTGAACATGATCATGAAGTGAGCTATTGAATAAACTCCTAATGTTTTATCCACAGTAAATATCATGAATGTATATAATAGATTAGGGGTGTCAAACACGTGGTCCACATGCTGCCCCTGAGGCTACTCCATGCAGTCCACAGGCACCATTGACCCCTTGGCAACCAGGGGGCCACCTACATCAGTGCTTTATTTCTGTTGAATGCATGTACTTGAATGGACATTCATTTGAAATGTATTGCTGTGAAAATGCCAACTGCCAGCCAATCACAGGCCAGCTTCTGACATTGCATGACAGCATATGATTGTCATGCACCGGCACGCTGATGTCAGCTCCTGGCATTGGTATTGCTAAGCGAGAGCTTCTCTATGCACAGCCGTACATTTTAAAGAGGACCTGTCACTCCCCCTGGTGCTTTCAAAAGTGACAGCACCACTGAATGCAGCGTGTATGCTGCATTCAGGGAAACTGTTTACTAAGGCTCTAGCCCCCTGTACCCCGAAAAAAATACTTTACAGTCGGGACTGATTAAGAGGTCCTCGCTGCTGGCACAGTTCTCCCTGCCTCCTCCTTGTGTGTTCCACTCCCTCTGTGTCTGCCGCTGCCTCCTCTTGTTCTGGGTCTGCCCTCCTCTTCTGCTCCTGCGCCGTATCAAGTCTGCACCTGTGCCTTACAGCCTCCGGGCCCCGCTCACCCCAAGGACTGCCTGCATGACGTCACCAACGGAGCAGAAGAGGAGGGGAGACCCAGAACAAGAGGAGGCGGCGGTGGCAGACATCTAGAGGGGGCGGTACACACAAGGAGGAGGCAGGGAGAAGTGTGCCAGCAGCCAGGACCTCTTAATCAGACCCAACCCACGGGAACTCTTAACTGTAAGGTTTGCAAAGTGTTTTTTCAGGTTACAGGGGGGCTAAAACCTTAGTACACAGCTTCCCTGAATGCAGCAGACACGCTGCATTCAGTGGTGCTGTCACTTTTGAAAGCCCCAGGGGGAGACGGGTGCTCTTTAATGAAATGTGCATTCAAGGACGTACATTCAAGTGAAAAAAAGCACTGACACTGGCAGCCCCCAGACCTGGCCACAATCATTAAGGGTACACAGTGCCTGCAAGCCGTATGTGCAGAAAATAGGATGCTGGGTGAATGGAGGACAGGTGAGAAGATTTTTTTTTTTTTTTTTTTAAAGTGTATGTATGTGAAGAACGGCACAATATGGAACATTAATACAGAATGCGGACTTTACTGCAAGAAGGGGATCAGGATGAGCACATTACTACCAGAAGAGGATCAGGATGGGGACATTACTACAAGATGGGACCAGGATAAGGCATTAATACAAGAGGAGAACCAGGATGGGATCATTACTACAGGATGGGGACCAGGATGGGATATTACTAGAAAAAGAGGATCAGAATGAGCACATTATTACAAGAGGAGGATCAGGATGGGAACATCACTTCAACAAGAGGAGCAAGATGGGCGCATTACTACAAGATGGGGATCATGATAGGGCATTATTACAAGATATGGACCAGGATGTGGAGATTGCTACAAGGGGACCTTGTATAATATGGGGACCAGGATGAGGGACATTATGAGAAAATTACAATGAGGACCATAGCTATGAATGCCATTTTTTGAGACTCCTAACCGAGGCTCCACAGACTTATTTGCATATTCATAATTCCCAGAGGCAATGCGCCTAGGAATTCACTGTGTTGAGCGCTTTAGCCAGCTGCCTGCAGTGTTTTTCTTGGACTGGTCTCCCTGAGATCAGTGAATACTTTGTGATGTTGGTCTACTAGGCCTTGCTTCCACTAGCCAGAATCCTACTCCACACTGATGAGGGGCAACACCCCGAAACAGCTGTCTGTGGATGGATACCTGTCTTGGTATTCCTTGTCATATCCTAAGCTTGTAAAAGAGCTGGATATTGACTAAAAGGGCCACTTAACATGTGGTTATGGTGTTCTCCGCAAGGAGCCACCCTTGACTGGGTCCTTCCTGGAAGGATATCTGGCTAGTCCTGTGTTTGAGACTCCTAACGAGGCTCCACAGACTTATTTGCATATTCATAATTCCAGGAGGCAATGCCTAGGAATTCACTGTGTTGAGCGCTTTAGCCAGCTGCCTGCAGTGTTTCTGGACTGGTCTCCTGAGATCAGTGAATACTTTGTGATATTTAAAAAAATAACACATAAAAAATAAGGAATTAAGACATAGTCATTATCCTACAAAGATTGCGCCCCATCTCCCCCGAAATTTTATTTTTTCTTGTTTGCGGTCCATATACCCAGGTGAGTTTGAGACCCTTGAGATATAGTCCTCAGGTCTTGTACTGTAGGCAGAGTGAGCACTAGAAAGCCCCATTGGCTTCCACGTGTCTATAGAGCACAATCTGACGAATGTGCTCGTATTGTTTCATAATGATTCCAGTGTCTAAAATTCCACTATAGTCAGGATCTGCTGACACTGTTTTAACAGTGAATATTTCCGCAGCGCACGAGCAAATCAGCTAGCAGCACATTATGGCGAGAGATTTAAAAAAACAAACAAAAAAAAAACACTGTGGTGCTTAGTGGTTATCATTGTGTGGTGGCTCAGTGGTTATCATTGTGTGGTGGCTCGGTGGTTAGCACAGTGTGGTGGCTCGGAGGTGGGACACAGCAGGCAGAAGGCACAGGGAGAGGCAGTGTCATAGGAAAAGACAGCACACATGGGCTGAGAACACACAGAGCAGAGAGAAAGGAATAAGTAAGAGAGCGCACAGGGGATAGACAGCACAGATTGGAGAGAGCCACAAGGGGAGACAGGCACAGAGACTGCCCTCCTGATGAACTGCACATGTGCATGACATGTGCATGACGCAGTTAATAATGACGTGTTCATTATGGATCCTACTGTGGCGCCCCTGCGACCAGGGTGGCCACAGGTGAGAACTGCAGCCAGGAGATAGTGACAGTTTGTATATCAAACATCTCCAAAACACACATCCACTGACATAAGACCCAATCCGGAGCCTGGGACTTTAGGCAGGCAAGGGGTAGTAGGGCCAGTTATAAGTGGGTGAGGCGTAGTCAAGATAACGGACCAGTATAAAAAGGGGAAACAGGAAGTAGTTAGCCAGTAGGCGAGTGCCGAGCAGCAAAGACCAAGAGTAGGCCGGAGTAGGCTGAGAGGAAAAGACAGTGACCAGTAAAGACAGGAACAATAGAAACTGGACCGGTGCCACCGGGTCTGAGGAAGACTGTAGCGCTGACCAATTATTGTCAAGACAGACTCTCCTGACGTACCCAGGAAGTTACATGGGTAGAAAAGAGCCCGGTGATCCCTTGCAAGACAGGGACACCCAAGGCTTGGCTGGGACCAAAGTGTCGGCTCTGAGGGGGGCTGAAGTTTCACACCGGCTCCCCAGACAAACTGAATGGGAACACAGATTCCAGATCTGTATTCCCATTACAGGGTTGGGGGCACAGTAGCAACCAGGAGAACCCGGCTTACTGGCCATACACTTGGGGGGAAAGCCACATTGAGGGACCGAGCTGCCACTCCGCAATCCACCCAGAAGAAGAGGAGAGAATCAGCCTGAAAGGACATATAGAAAGAGTGAGGGGTCTCAGAGTGACAACCTGGCTGCAGAGGGTTCAAGTGTTACCGGAGTTAACAGTGTAAAGCTGTTAAGAACTGAACTGTACCGTGCACTGTTTGACCGTGAAGAACTTACAAGTAGACCCGGTGAACACTGCTTCAGTGTACGTGTCTGATTCCAGGTATACAGAACTGTTATTGCACCATTTTACCCTGTCAGGAGCTGTCCTGACCCTCAGCGGGCTCATCCACCTGGCTGCAGCATCCATCCATCCTCCTGACAGAAGTACACTACAGCGGTGGTCCACTCATTGACTACTACCCGTGGGTGGCATCACGACAAACTCCCCTGTAAATATCCCCCCATTTATTGCAGAACCCGGGACACGGTCCGGACCAAGACCGCCGTGACATCCCCAGCAGTACCCCGGTCCCGTACAGAGTACCCCATCCCAGTGGGCTCCACACTACGGATCCATGAAAGGAGAGCGAACGGATGCAGCTTGGAGTATCCTGTATGCCTGTAGCATGGGGATCTGTGGGCATACAGGACTTTCCTATATGCCCACGGATTCGAAAATAGCCAGTAGCGGCCTTACTGATGGTTGCTTCAGCTATTGGCAAACAGGTGACAGGTTCCCGTTAAATGGTTAACAGGCATGCAGTTTTTTAGTCCAGTATTTTACAGCAGTTTTGTTTTTTATGGTGCCCTATATGGTGTTCTATTTGAAGCTGTTGGTGCTGGTGTTGGAGTCCCTCGAACCTCAAGGTGTAGGATCCTTCAAAGGCTTGTTGTGGTGCATAAACCTACTATTCGGCCACCCCTAAACAGTGCTCACAAGCAGAAACGTTTGCAGTGGGCCCAGACATACGTGAAGACTAATTTTCAAACAGTCTTCTTTACTGATGAGTGCTGAGCAACCCTGGATGGTCCAGATGGATGGAGTAGTGGATGGTTGGTGGATGGCCACCATGTCCCAACAAGGCTGCAACGTCAGCAAGGAGGCGGAGGAGTGTTTTGGCCCGGAATCATTGGTAAATAGCTGGTAGGCCCCTTTAAGGTTCCTGAAGGTGTGAAAACGATCTCTGCAAAGTATATAGAGTTTCTGACTGAGAATTTTCTTCCATGGTATCAAAAACAAAAACGTGCCTTCAGGAGCAAAATAATCTTCATGCATGACAATGCACCATCTCATGCTGCAAAGAATACCTCTGTGCCATTGGCTGCTATGTGCATAAAAGGAGATAAACTCATGGTGTGGCCACCATCTTCCCCTGATCTCAACCCTATAGAGAGCCTTTGGAGTATAATCAAGCAAAAGATCTATGAGGGTAGGAGGCAGTTCACATCAAAACAGCAGCTCTGGGAGGCTATTCTGACATCATGCAAAGAAATACAAGCAGAAACTCACCAGAAACTCACAAGTTCAATGGATGCAAGAATTGTGAAGGTGAGATCAAAGAAGGGTTCCTATGTTAACATGTAACTTGGCCTGTTAGGATGTTTTGGAGTTCAAATTGCTTTTTATTACAATGAATGTGACCTCCTAATGCTGCAAATTCAACAATTGAGCATTTTCAGTTCTTTTAAACATATCAAATGTTTAGAAACTCTACTGTGCCTAATAATTTGGAACAGTGCATTCAGAGTGTTTTTTTTTTTTTTAAGTTTTAAGATTATACTGTTATCATAGGGAGGTTTCTTCAATAAAATTCGATGTATACTCTAACGGGTGATGACTTTTATTACACTGACTGTCATTTGCACCCACCATTTCGGAAAATCAGAGAAAAAGAACATTTGCATAATAATTTGTAACACCGTGTAGTAGTGTATTTTCTTGTTCAATACAATAGCTAATGAATATTCACTAATTTGACAGTTTTAGTCGGATGTAAAGTTTGTGACATTTCAGTCTGATTACTACATTGGCATAACCTTTGTGTGCCCTTCATCTTGACCTTATAAAGTGTGCTTTCCCATACACAGTGGAATAAAGACTTGTGTACATGCAGCTCTATATATTCTGCCAGTTTAGGCTGGAACACTTTAGCTTGCTGAATTAAATACAGGTTATTAAGATCATCGGTGTTGTGCTTATTTTCTCTTTTGTTGCTTCCTGGCAGTGGTGTAACTGAATCTCATGAGTCCCGATGTAAAAGGGTTTAATGGGGCCTTCCATTATTAGAAATCTATAATATTAGCCTTTTTCTATAGGCCTGAGTGACTTTTGGGGCCCCCTGGGCTCCAGGGCCCGGGTGTGATTGCAACCCCTACACCCACTGTAGTTACACCCCTGCTTCCAGGAACTTTTCTTTCTTTCTATACAACAAATGTCTTCAGATTTGGAAAAAATATACATGAGCAAAGCAGAGTTCTGAGAACTGAACAGACTGGTCTGTGTCTCTGTGTGTGTTGTTGATTAGGTCATATTGATTATAAGGTCTTGTTCACACATTGTGGCTATTTGATCCAGGTTTTTGCAAAATCTCATCTGCACATTGTCTATAATTTCAGGATAGAAATTGATCTGAACTGAAAAATTATAAATCCGTATCACTCTTTGTGCGGGTTTTGAATCCTCATGTTATTCATCAGTATGTGGTAGCAGTATTGCTACAATATCCACAATGATTATCTCAGGCTCCCATGATCATGCCTAAAGACGAACTGCTTGTACATGTAGTTCATAATTGGCTAGTGTAAATGCCTTAATACACATTTTAGGGCGGCTCAACTCTGATGTTGGGGTGGTGTTTGGGCATTTTGGATTTTATCGCTTACCCCAGTATGCTCTTCAGGAAATAAGTACCTGCTAAGGCCATCTAGCTGGAGCTTTCTATGTTGTCCCCCATGAAAACACACAAATACCTTGTCAAGTGTCAAGAGATGGTAAAATGCTTCGTTTTTGACGTGTGTGTGTGTACAACTAGCTTTCCAGTATATTATAGTATGTTCGCACGTGTCAAATATGCAGTTGGATCAAAATCTGGACCCTATGTCACAATACCAGTGCCGTGAATTACATTTCATGCACCTGATCTATACGCTGCAGTGTAATGCGGTGCTGCAGGTTTCAGGTCAGCAGCCTATTGGATCATCCTGGGGATCTTCACTTTCTACAATGCACTTTTCCCAATGCATTTGTAAGACTGCCTTCACACTGCATAATTTTTTACATCTGTGTGATTTCTTGAATTTCAAGGACCACAGATCTATGCCAACGGATGACAACTGATATCCACGGACCGTTTTTGTAACGGATTCGTCATCAGTTAGCAGAGATATGGGTGGGATGAGCTGTACCTTGCTTCTGAGCATACTCGGTACAGCAAAACGTGTTTTGTATGGATCTGTACAGATCAGTCTCAATGTTATTTCACCCTGACAGCTACGGATCCATGTCTGTACGTTGGTGTCGGTGATTTTCAAGAAAGCCCAAAATTGGAACAGTGTCCAATTCTGGGGACATGAAAAAATACCTGACACAAATGGATCAGTGACAAAACTAACACACATGGATGGCTACTTAGGACCAATCCATGCCCATAGGAATATATGGGAGGCCAAAACTGATCCGTGGCCATCCGTTTTAAAACAGATGGACACGGAACAGAAATTTTGCAGTGTGAAGGCAGACTAAGAGGGTGGTCGTGTTCCTGCCCTTGAAGATGCCGACCACACTGGCATGATATAATGTTACATAGTGTTTCTATATAGTGTTACATAGTGTTTCTGTATAGTGTAAGGCTGAGAATGTAGAGGTGTTAATGTATTTGTATTTGTATTCGTTATAATGTTATGTAGTATATAATTTAGGAAGCTTAATACGGTATTGTAAGTGTTATTGGTTAGCAGATGAAAGGTTAAATCTGCTCGGCAACAGGCAGTTGACAGCTGAGATTAGTCAATAAGGTGACAGGAAGAGAGAAGGTTTCCGTCAATACGTAAGTTAGGGCCCAGCTTGTGACAAAGACAGACCTTAAGTCTGGGGAGCAGCAGAACCGCTTGCAATGGGAGACTTGAGACAGGAGAGTTGGGCTTCCTGAGAGGGCAAGGGGTGAAGGCTGATTACTGCTAGTGATGGCACTATGTTCTGTGTAATTCGGATTTGGACCAGATCTCAATGGGCAGTTTCCTCTGAGACGTTTATGGTCACGAGGCTTGAGTAGGGTGGCCAAAGGCAGGCACCTGAGCTGACTCCTGATAGAGGAGAACAGACCTGAGGGACTACGGGTATGAGAGATTAGGGACTCTGGAGGTATTACCAACCTTGAGCTGAGGGTCCTGGAAATGGCTGGAAACAGACAGCTGCTCGTGCAGTGTGGAAACCTCAGTCTCTGAGAGAGAGGGTGGGTGTGTATCTGCGGCATGGGTAGAAAGAATATACCGGAGGGAATCGTGGTCCTAGGACTAAAAGAACTGGCTACTGTAGTGTTCAGTTAGTGCAGCAGTCTTGTAAGAATGAAACGATTACCCTGAAATGAAACATACAATGTAAATACCTGTTAACAAGTTGATGCCAAGTAAGGAAGTGCTGTCATCTACTACAATGGAGTGTCACCTGATTTATATGCAACAGACCTGCAAGCCAAATTTATCTAGGAGTGTCAGAGCGCATTACTGAAGACCGTACCCAGCGATGACTACTGCACCCCATACATATTCTGCAGTGAAAACCACAGCAATATCTGCACATTATAGTGTTGCTATTGCTGCAGTGGAATCACACCAGCAAATGCAAGGGAATCTGATGTAAGAGTTAAAGAACATAAAACAGCTATGCTTTATTTCTGTGTGTGAACTATTGGTTATCCAAACTAAAGGATTTATTACCTTCGATTACCATTAGAGTACTACTAGTTGTGGGCACAGGAGTCTGACATCCCCTTGATATGACTGACACCTCAATGGACAATCTCTATTGAGATTCTGGTGTGGGCGGGGGCAGCCATCTCATCTCTGCTCTGTCCCGAAAAGAAATTCTTTGTGTGAGATCGGCTTCATCCAGTAAGTGATACCTCGTTGGATGCAGAATCTCTTTGCCTACTTTATGTTGCTGTCAGCTAAGGTAGTAAAAACCTGCCGGCAGGTTCCCTTTGAGTGTGTTTTACAGATTAAAGGCCTGAGTTTTTTCCTGGCATTAGATAAGACTTGGTCAAAGTGAAAAGTTAATATTTTTTTCTCCTCCAGATTTGTTCTTTGTGTGTTTTTTTTATTGTTTTTGTTGTAGGAATGTAATACTTTGGCTTTTGTATCTTTTTAGTACTAGTTTCATCAGAAGAGACCTGAGGAATGTGTTCTTATGAAGTGTGATACATGAAATATGATAAAAACATTCTTTTGTCTTCGTTCAGAGTCATCCGCTCTCCATGCTTTATCACTGTGATGATGTCCTTGGACTGATTTGTATTGTATTCTCTTTACCACGGTGCAGGAAATGGGAAGCCTAAAAAACTTGCTGTGTTTGGATGTGTCGGAGAACAAGCTGGAGCGCCTTCCTGAAGAGATCAGCGGGTTAATTTCACTGACTGATTTGCTTGTGTCCCAGAATTTAATTGAGGTTTTACCTGATGGCATCGGTAAGACAAAACGTCACGAGGAATTTTAATAGAATTGGCATGAAATCCCTGACAGTTGGAGATGATTATTAAAAAATTGCAGGTGCCATACTTGGATATATGCAAGGGACATAGATTAAGGATGCTGCAGAAACTAAACTAAAAGCACACATTCTTGATTAGTTTGTGTGCCAGCCCCAGCGAAACCTCTCTTAAAGTAATGAGCATAATACTAGCTTATACATATGAGCCATGTTTTCTTACACCCCCATCCCCATTAATATTGTTCTTTGACATTGTTAGACTGTAACTAGGCTATGCACCCCTATTGATCATCCTGTAGGGGGCACAGTGCCATCCCACCCACATCTGCTTTACATTTTGGAGCGGCTGTGCCCAGAGTGCAGCTCAATCTTATTCACTTGGGTTCCCACTGTTATATAAATTTCCTATTTGAAGGATAAGCAATGTATAGCAATCTGTTTCCATAAAAGGTTGCTTCTGATTGGTTTCCTACTGGATCTGCCACAGCAAAGTACCAGTAATGAGTAAGTTACAGCACAATGAATATCAGTATTAAAATATTTGTGGTCCTCTAAAGTTCCATCCAACCAAATGTAGCATATCTGCTAGGAGAACTCACGACACGTCCCCCAAATGTACCCATAGGCTTCTATATGTCCAATGATGAGAGTATCGTCTTGCATATGCTAAGCTGTGTTACATAGGCAAAGGGTGACATTTTTTATTTTTTGGAAGAAAATATTGCCAGTTTATCTGACGGAAAGAATAAAAAAACCTCAATATGAATAGATCTGAACAAGCTCAGTATTTTTTTTTTAAACTTCTCTGCAATAGGCGCTTAGACAGAATTATTTATTAGGCATCCCTGACCCTGGATTTGACATAACACATATAAACCATATAAACTATACATCATACCTTCTACAAACCTGTGACAGAAGACATATTACACAATAAATTTGTCCTGTCACAGTAAGGGTAGGTTTCTCTTAGATGTATTTTATTTTCTATTTTTCTGTATTTTATTGTGTAAAGGAAACATGTCCTCTTTCCCAAGCCCAACAAACCGCCACCATCTCTTTATATACTTCGTGACAAGTCGCTCTGCATGGCTTATTAATTTTTGAATATGCCTATAGTATATATATAATTTTGTAACAGGGCTTGTGATAGGTTACTCAGTGTGTGAGTAGTTGTGGGAATGTTGCTTCCCTAGACTAATTACGTTATCATGCCCCTGTGGGTGTGAGTGACATTATTTGCAAGAGTGCCGTCACCCCAGCTCTTTGCAAATTTCTTCCTCACTGATAAGGTGCAATAAGTCGGATATACACAGCCTGAATTTATCGGCACACTTTGATGTGCATGTCCAGGGAGATAGCAATAATACCACTACCACTGGTTCTTTGCTTCCTTGACCATGCACAGTACATCAGGTATGCACAGCCTGACTTCATCACCACACTTGGTGTGCCCATGAAGGTAGCAGTACTGTTAACACCGGCTCTTTGTAGACAGTCAGCCGTGAGATATGCAATCACTGCTGCCTCCCTGCGGAGTGTGTACATCTTGCTTCTTTGCCTCCCTGGCGATTGTGCAGAGATTTATCGTGGGTTTACACACACCAATTTATCTGTTCAATATCTGAACAGATCTCTGGTTGCAGTGAAATCATGGACACATTGTATCATTTGTACACAGCCACAAAATGGAGCAATGTGTCCATGATTTCACTGCAACCAGAGATCTGTTCAGATATTGAACAGATAAATTGGTGTGTGTAAACCCACCATCACACTTGGCTGGTGGTTACACCGCTCTTGCACTGGTCATCCAGTAATTAGCATATCACAAACCCAGTTATAAAATTGATTTAATGCATATTCAAAAGTCAATATGCCAGGTGAAGGGGCTTGTTAGGAAGTGTATAAAGGGTTCAATAAATACATGGTGGAAGCTGACAGGTTTCCTTTAATAACTTGTGCTTGATGATGTATCGGTTACTAACCACAAGTTAATTATAACTAGAGTTTAGAAAATATGGAATTTGTCTGAAACCATATGCTATATCTTGATGAACATAAGAGTTGGTGTGCTGCAAGTGTTGAGTAGAGATGTTAGCGTAACGTAACCTTTTTAAAGTATGTTTCACATTTATAATTACAAGCAGATTGATAGACGTCCGGGTCCGGAGACCGCCGTGGATTGCTTTTCCCAGGAGGTGTTCAGCCCAGCAGACGAAGCACATAGCCGCTGCCTTACTGCACACAGAGCGGTGTTCGGTTCCCATAGAAAGCTCAGTCTTGTAGACCTCTCTATCTACATGCTCAGACCAGATTGACGTGATCCTATAGCCTGAACTGTGCACCCCTGGGGGAATTTCTAATTAATCTTTGGGCATCTTTGGTTCTAGATATCAACCAATCTGTTTTCAATAAGAAGGGCACTTAAATATGAAAAAAGGTTTTAGAGGTGAAGTTACTCTTTAAGACTGTAAATAATTGTCGGTTTGTACAAGTATAATGATGGTGGTATTCATCCAGAGTAACTCCAGTCTGGCTTAGCTGTATGTAGTCCACTTGTCAAAGTGCTGTGAGTATAAGAGCAATGGTAATTGTCATAGATGTATATCACCGTGTGACACAATGAATCATTCTTGATTGTTAAGAACACATTTTCTGTCCCCAGGGAAGCTAAAGAAGCTGTCAATTCTTAAAGTGGACCAGAATCGGCTGCTGCAGCTTACCGAATGCATTGGAGAATGTGAGAGCCTTACCGAGCTAGTCCTTACTGAAAATCAACTCTTGGTGAGTGTACAGAATAGCTAGCCCGGTGATTGGGGCTTGGCTATGGGGTTGTGGAGATACTTGGATCAGTTATCGGCCCTCTCCAGGTTTGTTTCTAGCACCAGGATACCACGTGCATGTTTCTCTGTGCAAAACAAGCAGCGTTTGTTGTGATTACAATGTAATTTGCTCTGACAGGAATCTAGTGTTTGCTGACAGCTATGTTCCACTTGCACAGTGTCCTTTGAGGGCATCCATGGATTATAGGTCACCAAGTGCAGTCTGTGGTTCCTGTCATTGTTTATGCTTGTATTTAACTCTTATTGGGCAGCTTCCATCAAGATCACATTTTACATATAAAATACGTAGCTTTATTGGCATTTCTTTCCATTATCTCCCCATAGGTATTTATAATTGCCCTGTCTGTCACACATTCTGCATTTCTGACTTGACTAGTAGTTTTAGTATCACCATACTCACATCCATAAATGCAGAATTGAATTCCTTTTTTAGTGTCTCTATTTCCTTGTGGTGCTGGGTTCACATTGCGTATTTTTTCCTATCCGTGGTATCCTACTTTTTGTAGGACCCCACGGACAGGAAAGGACATCACAGGAGGTGACTTTTTCTGTGTCCAGGTCCGTGATTATCACGGGTCCGGACACAGAAAGTGCTGTGCGGGGCCATTTCACTTCCGCAATGTATATACATACATTGCGGAAGTGAAATTAAGTAAAACAGAGCGTTAAAAATAAAAAAATCTCTATGCTCACCTGTCCGGGATCCACCGATGGCTCCAGCAAGCTGCGGTGTGACTACAGGATCGGCCGTGACGTCACAACCCGGCAGCTTCATCGGGTCACATGACCGCAGTTACCGGCAGCTTGCTGGAGCCATCGGTGGATCTCGGACAGGTGAGCATAGAGATTTTTTTTTATTATTATTTTTAACCCTTTCTTTTACTTAATTTCTCTTCCGATAGAGATATATATATATATATATAATATATATATATATATATATATATATATATATATATATATATATATATATATATATATATATATATATATATATATATATATATAATGTATATACCGTACATATATATTGTGTGAAATTAGATGGTTAGGAGCAGTTTTAGTGTACGGAGCATGCTCAGTACACTAAAATCAGGTCCGAGAAAAGACCATGCTCCATAGGCCCCCATGTTAAAGGCCAAGGATCGGATTTGGCCTAATTGCCATCTGATTTTGTCAGATCCAATTTGTGTCCGATTTTTTTCTGTGCCCAAAATCGGAGCAGTGTTCGATTTTGGGTACAGCAAAAAAAATCTGACACAAATCGTATCCCACAAAATCGGATGGCGAAGGCAATTAGGACAAATCCGACCCGATCCGGTCTCCATAGGATAACATGGGGGCCAAATCTGATCCGTGGCTGTCCGTTTTACAACGGACAGCCACGAATGCCCCAAAATCGCAATGTGAAACCAGCCTAACACGTAACATGGAAATCCTGTTCAGTTCAACCCATTGCCTCTTGATTGCCGCATAAAACACTGTTATCCGCTTCTAAAGCAGCCTTCTGACATGTATGTAATAATTGGCTTTCTCGTCTTGTGACATTATCTCTCATTTTTACTGTAGCCAGAGGTGACTGGAGTCTTCACACGAGGTCACCTAATCCAGAATGATATATTGTTTGAACATGGTTTTTCATTTCCTTGCATTAATATAACAATTTATTTAATGTCTGTGCCATAATAGAGAATCCAGCATAGATCTAAATGGTGTTCTTATTCCACATTCAATTTCTTGCTACCGTGAGTTGTGACCTTTCTTGTTTGTATGATATGTGGTGGCTCCAAAAATAAGATGATCTGGTTATTTTACTGAATAATCAGCTGGAGCAACCAAATCCTGGGCCTTGTCTAATTGTCTAGCAAGCATTCTGCAAATTGATGCCTTCACTGTGTTAGTGAATTTGACAGTAATGTACTGCTGCGTTCTAGATAGACGGCCAGCGTTGGCTATGTGCTCCTCCTGTATAGGTTTGTTACCAGAGGAGGTTAGAAAGCTACATGGGACAGGAACACCTTGTGGGAATTTGCTGTGGGTGCGTATACAATGGAGAAGGCTGTGACCACTGGGGAAAAGGACCAGGTCTATTCTATGACTAGATGCGGAAAGGCTCCTACTATTGCAGAAAAGTAGGGCACTGCTTGACTTATGAGGAGACATGGTGCATTAGTTAATGGGGCTGTCCACCATTGAGGACATACTTATTTTTAAATGCATGCATTTGGGCTAAACATACTTTTTGCAATTCGGTTTCATTAAAGGAAATCAACCAGCAGGATTTAAGGCTATAAAGTGAAGCCAGCGCCTTACTGGCTCTGGGATACTGAGTGTAACCATACCTTTACTTCAATGATTACATGTACGATTGCAGAGAAAAGTGTTATCAAACATCGGGAAAACAGTGCAGCACGTTAGCATATGTGCAGCACAGCGTCACTGAGGGGTTGGGTTTATTTGTATTACTTCCCTGTTTACGGTAAGCTAATTTGCTGCACGGATTTTGATGTTTGGTAAGTTTTCTCTGCAATCATACATGTAATCATTGAAGTAAAGGTATGATTGCACGCAGTATCCCAGGACCTGTAAGGGACTGACTTAATTTTATAGCCCTAAAACATGCTGGTTGGTTCCCTTTAAAAAACATTTGTACTGTTTGCCTTCTATAGTACTATTGCTGGTTGCAGAATGATTTAAAGGGGTTGTCTAGGCTTGAGACCAGTTTTTGGTTATTCTGTGACTGACAGTGCACACTGTGAGGATTCACAAGTCTGCAATCAGGCTATGGTACAAAGAAATGGGCGCACTGCTCAATTTAAAGTCACAATTAGTGAAGGGGTGCTGCTTGTCAACAAAGCAAAGTGAACACGAAAGGGAAAAGAATTGACAGAACCGCGGCACACCACATGGATCTGCAATCAAGCATCTCTGGCGCCGGGAGCAGCCGGTCATGTGAATGCAAGTTTGCAATATGCATATTCCTGGCTAAATTTCAGCTAGATATGCGCAACCTAGTTCAATAATAGATGCTCACATGCTAGTCAGAATGTGGCCGTAAGTACGCCTATTGCAAACCTGTCACGTGACTGCCCGGTTTCACCGCCAGACCCTGATCCTCACAGCAAATCCATTGTCTATAACCAGAAAAAAAATTATTTTATCTTTTTTTTCTCAAGAAAAAAATCATTGGAATCACCTTTTGTCCAAACTAATCCTGCACAAGCTAAGTGCAAGGAACTCACCTGGTAGGAGCTGGGGGCAGCAATGGTGCATCATGTAGATAGACCAGTTGCTCACATCCTTTAGTAGAGGGGACTAGCTGCTTACATAATTGCACACTAATAAAGCTGCCTAGGGAATTAGTCATACAGATAAGCCAGGTATATGCATACTGTCTGAAAAATGGCCTACTAGTGACGCCAGGTGCGGTGGGCCAGTTACCACTGCATGAAAATCTGCACCGTGTATGAACTGTGGCCTATTAGTTACCGTATATACTCGTGTATAAGCCGACCCGTGTATAAGCCGACCCCCCTACTTTTGCCCCAAAAATCTGGAAAAACCTATTGACTCGTGTATAAGCCGAGGGTGGACCCCAGCACAGGTATACAGACCCCAGCAGTGTGGTATACAGGCCTCCCCAGTGGTAGTATACAGCAGCCCCAGTGGTAGTATACAGATTCCCCAGCAGCCCCAGTGGTAGTATACAGATTCCCCAGCAGCCCCAGTGGTAGTATACAGGAGCCCCAGCAGCCCCAGTGGTAGTATACAGGAGCCCCAGCAGCCCCAGTGGTAGTATACAGGAGCCCCAGCAGCCCCAGTGGTAGTATACAGGAGCCCCAGCAGCCCCAGTGGTAGTATACAGGAGCCCCAGCAGCCCCAGTGGTAGTATACAGGAGCCCCAGTGGTAGTATACAGATTCCCCAGCAGCCCCAGTGGTAGTATACAGATTCCCCAGCAGCCCCAGTGGTAGTATACAGGAGCCCCAGCAGCCCCAGTGGTAGTATACAGGAGCCCCAGCAGCCCCAGTGGTAGTATACAGGAGCCCCAGCAGCCCCAGTGGTAGTATACAGGAGCCCCAGTGGTAGTATACAGATTCCCCAGCAGCCCCAGTGGTAGTATACAGGAGCCCCAGCAGCCCCAGTGGTAGTATACAGGAGGCCCAGCAGCCCCAGTGGTAGTATACAGGAGCCCCAGCAGCCCCAGTGGTAGTATACAGGAGCCACAGCAGCCCCAGTGGTAGTATACAGGAGCCCCAGCAGCCCCAGTGGTAGTATACAGGAGCCCCAGCAGCCCCAGTGGTAGTATACAGGAGCCCCAGCAGCCCCAGTGGTAGTATACAGCAGCCCCAGTGGTATACAGCAGGCCCCCAGGGGTACATATAGCAGCCCCCAGGGGGTACCCAGCAGCCCCCTGGGGGTACCCAGCAGCCCCCTGGGGGTACCAACAGCCCCCTGGGGGTACCAACAGCCCCCAGGGGGTACCAGCAGCCCCCAGGGGGTACCAACAGCCCCCTGGGGGTACCAACAGCCCCCAGGGGGTACCAACAGCCCCCTGGGGGTACCAACAGCCCCCTGGGGGTCCCTAGCAGGTACCCCAGCAGCCCCCAGGGGGTACCAACAGCCCCCTGGGGGTACCAACAGCCCCCAGGGGGTACCAACAGCCCCCTGGGGGTACCAATAGCCCCCAGGGGGTACCAACAGCCCCCTGGGGGTACCAACAGCCCCCAGGGGGTCCCCAGCAGGTGCCCCAGCAGCCCCCAGGGGGGGTACCCAGCAGCCCCCTGGGGTCCCCAGCAGCCCTGGGGGTACACAGCGGCCCTCGCCCCCCCTTGCAAGGGCCCCCCCCGCTTCTCTTACCATTCCGGACTTCTGATCCGCGCCGCTCCTCGCTCCTCCGCGCTGCTCCGTCCGTCTTCTACATCCGGGATCCCCGGCCGCGCGATGACGTCACATGCCTGCGACGGCCGGAGATCCGAGATGTAGAAGACGGACGGAGCAGCGAGGAGGAGCGAGGAGCGGCGCGGATCAGAAGTCCGGAATGGTAATATAACCATCGGGGGGGGGGCCCTTACAAGGGGGGGCAGGTGCCAGCACTTGGGGGGGGGATTTAATTAGTTATGCACTGCTTTCCCTGCCGGTGATAGACAGGGGAAAGCAGTGCATATTTAATGAGCGGCCCCACGTGACGGGGCCGCTCATACAGCAGCCTCCCCCCCCCCGCCTCCTGAAGCCTCCACAGCCCCCGGACACAGCCCCGGACACAGCCCCCCCCGTATTGACTCGTGTATAAGCCGAGGGGGAGACTTTTCAGCCCAAATTTTGGGCTGAAAAACTCGGCTTATACACGAGTATATACGGTATACTGAGTATGGTGGGCAGGTTAGACACTATACGAGTGTGCCCCACATGTTCAGACACTGTGTATACCTCACTTATCTGTATAATAATAATAATCTTTATATAGCGCCAACATATTCCGCAGCGCTTTACAATTCAGAGATTTATATACAAACAGTCTTAAGAAACAGTTGTGGAAAATACAATAGTTGGAGGTGTGGGAACAACCATGCCCGCAAGAGCTTACAATCTACAATAAGGTGGGGGATGACACAAAGTACAGGGGCTTATTTACAATCATGGTTCAACCTTCTTGAGAAAGTGTGCAATAGATAAAAATGGAGTAAGTGGCCACCAGCCACTCTGTGTAGAGCTTTTGGGTCTGATGGAACTTGACAGTTGGGTTATCCACTACTTCCCTGAACATATGTGTAAATGACTTTGATTGGGTAGAATGATAGGCCGCTCTGAAAAGATGTGTTTTTAGGGAGCGCCTAAAACTATGTAAGTTGTGGATAGACCTAACTTCTTGGGGTAGAGCATTCCAGAGGTTTGGTGCAGTTTGTATAACTGATTCCCTAGGCAGCATTATTAGTGTGCAATTACGTAAACAGTTGCACCCCTCTATTAAAGGATGTGAGCAACTGGTCTATCTACATGATGCACCATTGCTGCCCCCAGCTCCTACGTGGTGATTTCCTTGCACCTAGCTTGTGCAGGATTAGTTTGGCCATAAGGTGATTTCAGCATGTGCATTATGCATGCTATAAGCGTTCACTATTCTATAGTCACACAGACCTCAGTGTAAAACCTGGACAACTTCATTAACAGTCCACCCATTAGCTCAGTCCGAAGGGTTGACAAAGTTTCTAGCTTTAATCTCTCCTGATTTATGAGCACACACCACATCAAAGTTGATTGTGCAGAGAAACAAAAAAACCTGTAAAACTGTCCACAGTTATAATAATATTTATTCATTTATGTAGCATTATTAATTCCATAGCGTTTACATGTATTTGCAACACTGTCCCCATTTGGGCTCATAATCTAAATATCCTATCAGTATGTCTTTGGAGTGTGGGATGAAACTGGAGTGCCCGGTGGAAACCCACACAAACACGGGGAGAACATACAAACTCCTTGCAGATGTTGTTTTTAATGAAATCCGATTGTGACAAATCTATATGTGTATTTTTGGCCACAATGCTTGTATTCAAAGGGGTTTACCATGGAAATAAAGTATTCTAATGGCCATACCTTCATGAATTATAAAGATAGCATGAATAGGGCTGTGTTCTGTCTTCACTACACGTTACCCTGAGGTGTGTATAGTCTGACAGACAGCTAACCATATCTACTGTAGTCCAATATGAAGACTGTTGCTTGAAGTCTGTACACTTTATTGTACGTGTTAATAAATGTATTCGGTGAAACTAGGAACAATGAGATGCATACAATCAGCACATGTATTAATGCAACAGAGAAATACCCATCACAAATAGCTGTGCAATGTACATAGTACATCTACAGAATCAGTCTGAATCTAGCCTCATAAATGCAGCTGACTAAAGCAGGGTGACAGTTTAGATGAAGAGAGCATACATTTCCTTACCAGCAATGCAATCAAGAGGGATAAAATAGAGAATGTTCTCTTCACCTCAGTCATGATGAAAATAGAATCCTTATTCCCACAATATGGCAAGAATGAAAAGAAAAACCGCTAATGCTGATGAAAGGTTCGGCCACTAGATGGAGCAAACGTTCTCTAAAATAAATAAGGAATATCAGTTTACGGGAATTCTGAAAGCAGAACAGGCTGTTTATAATGCTTATAGAAAGGTGTAAAACAGAAAAAATATCAGCTCCCACTCCACTCAAAAAGACAATTTAGCACAGGGCTGCGGTGCACAGACACAGTCCAAAGGCTGGCTCCCTGGACAAAGGCAAAGATGACATGAAAAAAGGTAGAATATATAATTAATATGAAATCCAAAAATGTATTAATACGTCTTAAAACCTGTGCATTTTAGCAGACAGTGCCCTTACTCATGGTTTTATACCATAAGTAAGGGCACTGTCTTCCCAAAACACGTAGGTTTTCAAATGTATTAATTTTTTCGATTGCATATTATCTCTACAGGGCCCGTCACACGCGGCGACATCGCTGCCGATTACGTAGGCGACATAGGGGCGTGGCCTATCGGCGGCGACATCACCCCTACGTCGCCTCATGTAAAGGGGAGATGTCAGTGCCGCCGGGAGGTCGTCTGGTTTCAGAGCAGTGCTCTAAAACCAGGTGACCGATCTGGGGCGATATGCACACATCGCCCCATGTAACCGGCCGCCGGTGACCTGTTAGGCGATGGGAGCCATAGGCTCCCATTGTCCTGTATCGCCGCTGGGGTTTTCAGACACCCCGGCGGCGATGCCGCCTGTCAGCTCACCGGCGTGGGGCTGGAGATGTCGCCCCATGTAAATTGGGGACGGCGACACTGGCGGGGCGCCAAAAACGTGCGCATACCCGCCAGTCGCTGCCGACATCCCCAGCCCCGTCGCCAGGTGTGACGCGGCCTTACCACTTCTATGCAGATGCTGGATATTCTACCATTTTTCATTTCATGTTTGTTTCTAATGATCGCTATACTTGCAATTCATTGTGACGTGGATTTCCTCCTCTGTGCTCCCCCATCCTCCGAAGATGTTGCATCCCAAATCAGGGGGCATGGCCTTCTGGCTGCTAGTAACAGCCAGCCCGCTGGTAATCTCTCCATTCATGAAGTCCAAGATAAGTGTGTGAGGTGGGGGAAGATCCTGATTCTGGCTGCTAGTAACGGCCAGCCCCCTGGTAATATCTCCATACATGAAGTCCAAGATAAGGGTGCATGGTGGGGAGGGGCTGATCCTGGCTACTAGGAACAGCCAGACCCCTGGTAATATCTTCATGAATGAAGCCCAAGATCAGGGTGTCTGGTGGGGGAGGGTTCTGATTTTTCTTCTACCTTTTTTCCCTGAAAATAGGGACAGAGTCTTGTATTCATTTTTGCCCCCAAAGATGCGCTATGTATTATTTTCAGGGGATGTCTTGTTTTCTCATCATCCCCATGCAGCCCCCAATTTTTCCTTGCAGCCCCCATCATCTTCATGCATCCCCCAATATTCGCATCAACCCCTTTCAGCTCCCATCATCTCCTTGCAGCCCCCAATATCCACATCATCGCCATGGAGACCCCGTCCTCCCCATGGAGACCATGTCCTCCCCATGGAGGCCCCGTCAGCCCCCATTATCCCCATTATGGTACCTGCATAAAGAAAAACACTCTCTCTCTCTTTCACACATACCCACCCACCCACACATTCAGTCTCTCGCCGATCTGCTGCTGTATTTATTCCGGGCCTCCGGGTGCCACACTGAGCTCTCTCAGCTGCCGTAGATGTACGAGAAGCCACGGGCCAATCGGATTCTGCTGGCGTCTGATTGGCTGGCGGCTTCTCGTACATGTATGGTGGCTGAGAGAGCTCAGAGCGGTTTCAGAATAAAAACATGGGCAGACAATGGCGGTGGGTGACCAGTAGATACCTAGAATCACAGCTGCATACCCTTGTCAGGTGGGCATGCTTAAAAAAAAATTAAAGTTTGATATGTCTTATTTTTGGGGGATGCCTTATGTTGAGCGGGGAAACACTGGTAACAACCAACCCTCTAATCACATTGCAGCTATTGCAGTCTGAAACTGGGGGCGTGGACAGTCCCTACAAAACAGTCTATCTGAGCTTTGAAGTCCACTCCCCCCTCCCCCTTCTCCATTCTGGATCTGTCTGTACTCTGTAGGCTTGTCTGCAGATCTTTATAAATTCTCAATAATATAATAGTATAACCTCCTTAAGAGAGAGCGTATTAGGCTATTTGCCAGTGCTGCTTTTTGGGTGCAGAAATGTGTGAGGCATAAAAGCTTCTAAACTGCACCCTGTGACTGGAAAACGCACCACAAAACACGTGGTTTTGGTGCAGTTTTTTTTAGGTGAAGTTTGTGGTCAAGCGTTGTTAAAGGCTAAACTTCAAGGGAAACAAAAGCCTCGTTGGCACAGCACTTCCGAAATCTCATAGACTTTGCTGGGAGGATCCACATTCAGGTTTGAGACAAAAGGGGACAAAATTGCAGCAAAAAAACACAACGTCGGCTCGTAGCCTAACTGTTTTGCTCCACTCTGTTAAAAAAAAATATTCTAAACAAGTATGCAAAAAGCTCTCCTCCATACCCCGTCTGATTGCCCAGCAGTGACCAGGCTGTAATGGCCACCATAGCTGCTTATAAGCTTTCAAGCAAAGCTATGAAGAGGAAACAGGTAAGTAGACTGTCACTATCAAGGCTCTGTGATCGCTCTGTACTGCTTGCTCCAGCACAGTGATACGTTACCTGCTTTTCCTATATATAGAGGACACTTTTGGTCACTGACACTCCGAATCCCCACTCATCTCCAGGGAAAAATGTGTTTTCCTTCCACTCTGCTATTGTGAGATTAGCTGGCATCTTTGATAGTTATGTCTCCATTGTTTGTCTCCTCTTCCCACATTATCCTTTGCATACAAATAAAGTAGTTTTTCTCGAAGTGTGCTGTCACATACATTCGTTCTGCGATGGCGGCCCGGCGTGCAGGCCGTTCCAGCTGTCCTTGCTGCGCTTTTGCTTGGGACTTGAGAGTAATTTGTCCTGACACAAATCTGTTCTATCTTTGGCCTGCAAATGTTTTCTAAGGGCAGAGAGTTGTAATAGGTCGTTGGAAGTGAGGGGACATGCTGACCACAGCGGTCCCGTGTGGCTGACTTTCATGTTTTAAGCATTAATTTAACATGTCTATTTCGGCTGCTCTCAGTAGTCATTGGCATTGAAATATGGGATGTAAATGGTCGTTTCTTCCGGCTTTCTGTGCCCTCTTCTGATCTAACCTACATTTAACACTGTAGGAGAAATTCTTCTGAACCAATATTAAAGCGCTCAGTGCTGTTAACAGGAACTTAAACTTTCCTCATTTATGTCAGGAAGGAGCATAGGAAGAAAACAATAACTATAATCCAATGTTTTCTAACGATGTGACCCTCTTTTCCCCGGATAAATGCACACAACAAGTCAATGTAACATCTAATGTTCCTAATTATTTTGGGAGTCTGGGATCAGCAATCAATGAGTTAGAAGGGTCAAGAGGCATAAATAGGATTTTGTCCTTGCTTTGGTTTCTTTTGTTTTCAGATCATTTCATATCTAGAGCTGATTTTCGGGTTTGTATGTGGCACCGCTATAGCTCTTAGGCCCATGATGCTGGTTCTGCTCCACTCAGACCGTTCTTTTTACAGCTTATATTGATTCACTTGCACAGTTCATGTCATCTTCATTTTAAAAGTATCTCTGGAATCGATGATTTCTCCCTGTGGAAATTATTACATTGCTTATTGTTGATTTCTGTTACTCACGTTCTAATTTATTTCTTCCCCTCCAGTTTCTTTCCCTAACGGCGCAGTCAGGCTCGTTATCTGGCCATTTGCTTCACCAATGCGTCACTCTGCCAGTCATTGCACTTGTTGCCTAGTTATTTGAGTACAGCTTAAAGGGAAAATGTCATGGGTTTTATTTCTTTTTTGTTTTTGAACGGCCCCAATGTTTTTTAGATCACGCGCTATGCATCACTAACCTATTATTATGCATGCATTTATCGTAAAAGGGTCAAGCGAGCCAATGATTTTCACCTATATTTTTAGTTCTTTTGAATTTTGTTATTTGATAATAGCATGTCAGACAAGGCAAAATGTGAAGATAAAAAAATTCTAAAAAATGCATTTTTATTTTTAATTGATTTTCAAAGTTCGGAAAAAGTGTGAATTTCGGTGTTGCCTGCCCTTTACATTTTGTATCAAACTCAGGCTAAAAATAAGATAGAGAAACAAAACAAACACCATTCTACTCAGAACTATACAGGCTTACACCAGATATGTCACAAGAGGATCTTTGTTAATATTTTACCCTGTGATGCAAATGCAAAATTTTAAAATGCATTTCCGAAAAATCGGCATAATTTAAAAATTCCCAAAATGCACTGTGTCTGCTATGCCTTTAGCCACATCTGTACCAAAATTCAAGTTGGGATGGTGATGGGATCATATTTTAAAATATTTAACTATTATAGCATCAATGGGTCATTTCCCTATCAAGTGATCCAAGTATGATTATTTTTTTTACCTGACGTCTTTTAGATTTTTTTTTTTTGATTTTTTTTTTCTATATGAAGTAAAACTTTAGTTAATTACAAATTAAAAGTTTAGAATTTTTTTCTTCATCAGTTAATTTTTTACAGATTTTTAAAGTTTTGAAAGTGCAAATTTTGGCTTAGTATGGCTTTACATTTTGTATCATATCTTGAGAAAACATTTTTCTCAGAACGGTATGGCTTTCATTTCATATGTCACAAGACTATGTTTCTTAATATTTTGTTAATCTGCATATTCATAAAGGCTCATTAACATAATGAGCTGGTCTATGACTCACTGAATATCGATCACATACATAATCTGACAAGAACCGTTACTAATGCTCCACAGCTCAGACCACTTTGTGCTGCAAAATACAGTATACATATTAACAATTAACAACAAAATATTAAGAAACCTAGTCTTGTGACATATGAAATGAAAGTCTGTACCGTTCTGAGAACAATGATGCCTCTCCCACCTCATTATCTTAATTATCTTCGATGTTAAACAGTGATTTATTCAAATCCTCTGTTGTTAAATCAGGATTTATAAAATTGTTACAGGTTCTTCACAATGTTCTGTCTGCAGAGTATTTTTCTCTTTTGCAAGTTGCTTTCTACAACTGTCATAAATGTTCATGCCTGCATTGTTTGATGGATTTATATCAAACATCCAATCTTGGACTGGCCTAAGATTTATTTCTTGTTGTGTGTCCAGTTTTTTAAAGGGATCGCAACAGTATGTATTATAATATGCTGTTCCTTGAGAAGCAGCAGCCATTGCTCTCTGAGAAAAATACAGTTAATATTAAGGAAGATGGATAATAAAAATAAAGATTTACAGTAACTGTCTTACTATAAAGTATTAGAGCACACAAAGACTTTTCTGTCTGCGGATATACGCTGCGGTTTTGGCAGCTTTTTTCTACTGAGTTTTTAGTATATCTGCATTAGTTTTTTTAATCCCTAGTGAAAAACGATGGCATATTTTATAATATATATATATATATATATAATAGTGATAAATGCTATGTTTATTGCAGCGATCAAAAAGTAGTGCAAGCAGTGATTTTACTCACTCTGTGTTTCAAAAAACACTGCATGTATTTAACCGTGTTAGGGCCCTTTCACATCAGCGGTTTTTTTCAAATCGCGGCAGATGCGGTGAAAAAAACGCATCTGCCGCGATTACCGCATACCGGCTGCACTTGCGGCACGGTTGCGGCGCGGTTGCGATAAACGCCATACAAGGTATAGGCGGACGTGCGGCAAGTGCGGTTTTGGCACTTGCGGCAGGTGCGGCCGTGAAAAAAACCGCGGCCGACAGCATTTTTTTTTTCGCGGCCGCACCTGCCGCAAGTGCCGAAACTGCACTTGCCACACCTGCCGCACCCTTACTGCAAGCCCCATAGACATTGCATGGGGCTTGCCGGAAGTGTGCCACAAGTGTCGCGGTTATGCGTTAAACGCGGCAGATGCGGTTTTTTCACCGCATCTGCCGCGAATTTAAAAAAACGCTGATGTGAAAGGGCCCTTATTTGTAGCCTGAGATATGATAAAATATGTAAAGCCATACCAAGCCAAAATTTGAATTTAAAACTGTAAAAATCTGTAAAAAATTAACTGATGGAAGAAAAAAATTCAAAACTTTTAATTATTTGTAATTAAAGAACTTATCTGGCTTAAATCAATCTTTACAGTGTTGGGCTAGCTACACAGATACAAGTAGATAGATGGTAATTACCTACCTGATCTGCTTTAAGCCCTTCTCTCCTGTCAGTACCTGGTTCAGAGCAGTCACATGACCTCTCCTGCAGTGATTTTGCTGCTTTCTGTGATGTCACGTCCCGACCACACAGCATTAGCTTATCCCCCGCCCTGTACACAGCATCACAACCCAGTCAGTGTGAGTGACAGCCGACTCCCCTCTGCTAACCCAGCCCATGTGTGCTGAGTAGAGAGGAGCTGTTTGAGGGAGGATTGCATGGACATTGCAGGTACACCGAGCAGCTCCCAGACAAGTGGCTCTGTATGCAGTGCTTGCTCTCACCCAATTTTTCCTTCATTGCACTTTCAGGTCCATTGCTGTAGGAGTTGCTTGCTGGACCCTGTTTGTGTAATAATGATGAGTTGTTTGTGAATGATCCTTCACTGCTGTTGCTGAGAAGTGTTGGGTCTCTACAGGGAGCTGAGCCAATTTTTTTTTGTTTTTAATCCCCTGACTGCTGGTGACTGGGTACTGGGAGAAAAGCAGGAATTGCAGTGCTAGCTGTGCAATTGTGAGGACTCCTCCTAAATGCAAGCTTCCATTCAGTCATTGGCTCCTTAGTGCTTATTGATCTGTGATATCATTATCATTAGGTTTTTTGCTTTTTTGCTGGCACAATACATAGTGTCAGTGCCTCAGATAAACTGACAGTTTTATTTCAGAGTTAACGTATATACTTGAGTAATGTAATGGGCAGAATGCAGGGGATTTATTCAGTTCTAATCAATAGAACAAGAAGTCACAGGACGGCTTCACTGCTTCGGGCAGAGTCCTGGCCAATCAGGGTGCAGTGGGCGTGCAGAGAGGGGTGTACAGGTGGTGATCAGCACAGGCTGTAAGAAGGAAAAAAAAACAGGAAGCTACCTAATCATGAAATGCTGCATGTAAACATCCAACATGGAGGCACTGAACACAGAAATTGAGGAAATGATGGTGGGAAAACAAAAAACACTGTGGGAGGCTTTTTTAATACAATTCAGCACAGATTAGCTTTTTAAAAATAACAAGTTTTGTGGTTGGATAAGTCCTTTTAACTAAAGTAGTACTTCATATAGAAAGAAAAAAAATCTAAAGACGTCAGGTAAAAAAAATATTCATATTTGGATCACTTGATATGGAATGACTTATTGACGTTATAATAGTTAAATGTTTTAAAAAATATGATCCCATCGTGATTCCAACTTGAATTTTGGTACAGATGTGGCTAAGAACACAGCAGGCACATTTTTGGGAATTTTTAAATTGTTTTTTTCGGAAATGTGTTTTAAAATTTTGCGTTCACATGGGTAAAGTATTAACAAAGATACTCTTGTGACATATCTGGTGAAAGCCTGGACAGTTCTGAGTAGATTGGTGTTTATTTTGTTTCTCTATCTTATTTGTAGCCTGAAATATGATAGAAAATGTAAAGTCATACCAGGCCAAAATTCACACTTTTTTAAAACTTTAAAAATTGGTAAAAAATTAACTGATTAAGAAAAAAATTCAAAACTTTTTATTTGTAATTAACTAAAGTTGTACTTCATATAGAAAAAAAAAAAAAAAAATCTAAAGAGGGCAGGGAAAAATAATATTCATATTTAGATCACTTGATATGGAATTACTCAAAAGATACATTTTAGATGTTTGCGATAGGTACACAAACAGTCATTGGGGTGGATACTTCAGCTGCTGTCACACATGTCAATCCACATTCAGACATGTAGTCACGCCCCCTCCCCCCCCCCCGAATTGTAGTTTATCATCACTTAAGGGCCAGCAGAAATTCACTAATACTGTTTAAAGACCTGTGGTGATGTCCAACCATGTGACTCTGAAATGGGCAGAGCTGAGCCTATCAGTCTTTCATCTTAGGCCTGCTTAACTCCACCCATTATGGTCAGATGGTAGTGACATCACCACAGGTCTTTCTACAGCATATGCAAATTTCTGCTAGTCCTTCAGTGATGTTACTATATTACAATACAGGTGGGCATAACTACGTTTAAAAAACTGCATGCTTGAATGTGGATTGAGTGACTGATTGCGAGCTGAAGTAACCACCCCAAGGACTGTTTGTGCAGGTACCTAATGCAAACATATAAGTATGTAAAGAAGTTTTTTTTTTTTGGCGAATCATATTTTATTTGTGTATAGAATATGACAAAATACAAAACATTTTCCATAAACAGGAACAATAAGTAAGAACAATAAGTAATATCAGAGGACAGGCGTAATCATGACCTATGTCTTTTTTCCTAGCCCTCTTACAGTTAGATCAAGTCAATCTCCTATTCAGGAGGCATAGATATTGACATAAGAACCAATCCTGTTCTGTAATATATTGTCCTGTCAGCAATAAAATAACCCAAAAGAAAATATTGAAAGTAGAACCCTCTGGGGAATTACGCTCTTACACAGGGTTATCGTGCTTAAAAAAAAAAAAAAAAGATTGTGGTCATTATATTATGACTAAGCACAAGTGAAGAGAAAAAAGAAGCAAGAAAAGAAGGGGGTAAGGAAAGGAAGGAACATGCTAGAAAGGGGGAAAAAAGGCGGGATAGAGAGAAGGGGGAATCAGGATGAGGAGGAAATAATTAGAGGTAGATGACAAGGAAGAGAGGGGTAATTAAGAAGGGGGGTGTCTGGGGGCAAATCAGGCATTGCGATACACTTTGTGATTGATCAAGAGGATAGCCAACTGTTAAGGGATGGTGATTCTCTAAAGAGGAGCCAAGGTGTCCATGTCGCGAAATATGTATCCGTGGATAGTTTATATGTTGAGAGTGAGTTATGAGATCCTCCATTCTACATGTTTCGTTATTTCCACCACTAGTTTTCTTGGATGAATACGGATTGTTTCCAGTACTGGAATCATTGTCTCACGCCATCAAGAATGCTAAGAGGCTTCTTAATCTAAGTGAAGTTCCAATAGATTCGTAAAGCAGTTCAGAGTCGGGGAGATACGGATGGACTATACAAAGTAGTAGAGATCCAGAATGGCTGTCCAAAAAGATTTGATAGCAGGGCAGGCCCACCAGATATGCAAGTAGGTGCCTCTATCTGACTGGCGTCTCCAGCACTCTGCGGAGGTGATGGGAAAATTGCATGCACGTCTGCTGGACACCTGTACCATCTTGCCACCACCCTATAGTTCCGTTCTTGAGAGACCGCGTTGACAGATGATTGTTGCGTGACGAGAAATATGTGGTCTATCTCCATAGGGGAAAAAGTCCTTTGTAGGTCAGTCTCCCAGTTTCTAATAAAACGTGGGGGAGTAGGTGATATAGAATGTAGGTGTTAATGCAAAATCTTATAAAGCGCCAAAATGGAATGGGATGGAGGGCCTTCCGCCAAGCACATGGTCTCAAAAGGAAGTAACGGACGAAAAATGGCTGAGCGCGGCAGTGTGGACACATGGCTAGAAAGTCTTTGCAGTTGGTACCATGCTTCCTGGGGAGGGGATGCACCAGGGAAGACTCATTGATACTAGATGTACCTGAAGAAGTGAGGAAGTGGCATAATATAGGATAACAGGATTGCGGTTTGTGCAAGAAATGGGACTGGCCTAGATCTGTAGGAAAAGACGGATTTACATAAAGTGGGATGAGGGCCCCCGGAAATGTTGTCAAATTGTAGGGCTTGTGAGTGCGCTTCAAAAATAACTTCAGGTTTTTGGTGAGAAACGTAGGTTATCATCATCCTGAGGGCTCGGGGTCCAGATCTTAGAAAGGAGATTAGTGCCACATTGTGTTTTTTCCACTTCAATCCATCTCTTATCTGTGGTAGCTCTAAAGAGATCTAGAATGCATGCGTCACAGGCAGCCTGATGATAGATTTGAAAGTCCAGCAGCCCTAGCCTTCCGGACACCACTGGTTTACTTACTAGAGCAAAAGGCAAGCCGAGGTCGGCCATGAAACCAGATGAATGTAGAGATGGTTCTTTTGAGTCTTGAGAAGAATGAGGCGGGCAAGTGCAAGGGAATTGTCTGAAAGAAGAAGAGGAGTCGCGGCAAGAGATCCATCTCTACTGCGTTAATTCTGCCCAGCCAAGAAAGATGTAAAGCCACTTGGCTAAGTCAGAATCTACAGTCCTTATTATATTATTTCAAAATTGGTAGTAGATAAGAGAGGCTTTAGCTGTGAGTTCAATGCCTAAATACTTAAGGGAGTCCGATATCCAACTAATGCAAAATTTGACTTGAGGAGGTCAACCATGTCCCGCGGAAGGGATATATTAAGGATTTCAGAATTTTTTTGAAATTACTAAGGTGGCCGAGTTGCGATAGTTCCAATATGATATTGGGAATACTAATAAGCGGTTGTGTAATGTATAGGAGGAGGTCGTCGGCAAACAGGGCTAGTTTATGGGAACCTGAAGGGGCAACCAGGCCATGGACCGAGGGGTTGGATCTAAGAACCGCTGCTAGATATTCCATTGTCCAAAATATATAGTAAAGGAGACAAAGGACAGCCCTGCCTCATCCCGTTTCTAATATGAAATGGGTCAGACAGAGCCCCATTAATTTTAATACGTGCAGATGGAAATATATATAATGCTCCGATCCTGTGCGCATCACCTCCCCCAGGCCCATCTCCCCCCAACGCCGAGAACAGGAATCCCCAGTGCACCCTGTCGAGCGCTTTTTCAGCATCGATAGACAGGATGCACATGGGTACCCCGGACCTCCTCGCCCTGTCTATAATGGCAATTGATCGTATGGTGTTATCCCTGGCCTCACGGCCAGGGACGAACCCCACCTGATCTCTACCAATTATATCCGGTAGAAAGTACGGAGCCTATTGGCAATCAATTTGGCATACATTTTTACATCCAAATTAATTGGAGATCGGGGATAACTACTACATACATGGGCCCTTACCTGGCTTAGGCAGAATGACTACATGAGCCATTAGAGCCTGGGGGGGGAAACGAGCCTCCAGCAGAAACATGGCTGAACGCTCCCAAGAGAATAGGGTTCAGGTGGCCGGAAAGGGACTTGAAAAAGCCTGCCGAATATCCATCAGGTCCCGGGCTCTTCTCCGCCTTCAAACCCCCGACCACCTCCTCCAGTGTGAAATCCGATTCCAGATCTGAGATAGCGGATTCTGGGAACATAGGAAGTTTGTGAGCCTGAAGGTACAAGGTAATCTTCTCCGTCACTTGTGTGGCCGAGAGATCATGGAAGGGGTTTTTTATATCATTCAAGGAAGTATAATAATTCCTAAAGCTCGTCAAAATGTCAGATGTTTTGAACACTGTAGTGTCCCGTGTTGTCATGGATACGCTGAATCAATGAATTTGGAGGTCTGGGGTGCAGGGTTCTGGATAGCAGAGTTCCGCTCTTATTTCCCAGTTTATAAAAGCGAGACTTCAGTTTATATCTGATTATCCTGTCCTTTTGATCCAAAAGGGCCAAAAGTCTGTGGCGGAGGTTGGAAAGCTGGGCAAACTGAGTGGGAGTGGGGTTTTGTTTATGGTGGGCTTCCTGTTGAGTGATCTGCGCAAGGAGCATGGTAATGTCAGCAGATCTAGTTTTCTTAAGTCGGGAGCCATGAGATATCAAGACACCCTAAAGAACACACTTAAGAGCCTCCCATTTAATAGTAGGAGTGGACTGGTCTTGTATGTGGTTGTTGAGAAAGTCTCCAATCGATTTCCTCAGGTCACCAAGGCACATGGGGTCCTGGAGTAAATTTTTGTTAAGGTGCCACTAAAATCTGGTCTGTCCCTTTTCCCAGTGATAGAGTAGAAAGATCGGAGAATGGTCAGACCATAAAATGGAGCCTATCTCAACTTTCACATTGTAGTCTAGGAGGGCGTGTGAGATGAGGAAACGGTCGATTCTGTTTTAATCAAAAAGGCGCAACAGTAATAAGTGTAATCCCTGACATCTGGGTGTAGTGTTCTCCAAACATCTATCAAACGCGTGTACCCCCCATCATGTCCCCCCATTGTCGCCTAAGGTGGTGGAGAGATGGCAGGGTATGATACTTTTTACCTGAAGAGACGTCCATCTGTGGGTAACATAGGGAAGTTAAAGTCCCCTCCTAGAATAATTGGACATGATCCAGAAAACTTCTCCAACTCTCTCCGACATCCAGCCCCAAACTTCCCGAGACCGCTGTTGGGATAATAAATGTTAGCTATAACTAATACAGTGGCAGACCATGACACCTGCAAAAAGAGGAACCTTCCCATAGGATCTATCAGTGTTTTAAGAACTTCAGGGATAAAGCTTTTATGAAAGCCAATCGAGACACCTTTAAATTTAGAACTACAATGTACCTCTTTGGGTAATAGCCAGATTCACATTTTGGCGCAGATCGGAAATGGGTTTCTCGTAACATGAGAACATGTACTTTTCGTTTATGGGAGAAATAAGATATCTGCCTCCTCTTTTCAGGTTGGTTAAAGCCTTGTAGGAGCAACATTTCAATTCAGTCATTGGGGCTAAGCCTGAGATCGAACGTCTCAATGTGACTAACTAGTCCCCCGGACAGGGGCAGTGGGAGAAAAGGATAAAGAGAGAGGAAGGAAAAGAAGGGGTAGAGTAAGACAAAAGGGAGAAAAATGGGACTATGACTGTTCCACAGTCATAGTAGGTCCCCGTATAGGTGTTTTAGTGCAATCTTTAAACAGCAGCGCTATCCAGCACTAGGGGAAGTGCGCAGAAGCCAAGGAGTTTCACCCCTGCCACCCGCCCCTCCAGCCCCGCCTGTGATTATCTGCGAAATGAAGCATAGCAGGTTATAATGGCATCCTGGTACAGCAACCATGGATACACTATAATAAATATATATATATATATATATAAATATAATATATATATATATATATATTATATTATAGGGGAAGAGGAGAAAATAAACAAACAAAACTTAATATAAAAGTATTAATATGAGGCAACCGTACATAACAAAATATATAAAGGGCCACAGTCATCATAGAATTGTTCCGGCAGTAGCGATCTTGTGGTACTGTCGGGCGCAATACAGCATGTCCAGGTTAAGCCTGAAAAATAAAGAGGACAACAGTGTCGCCAAGTCACCTCAGGAAGAAACATAGCCCACACAGGGTAATCTACAAGTTAGCGGTTACGAAGAGGTCACAGATATCAAGGGAGGCAGAACCAATAAGCGTACAGAGATAAGTCAAGCTGGTTCGGTTTGCAGCGGTGACTGCCTGCGAGGTCGTTCTCTCCGGACCCTCTCTGAAGGGCGATCCATGGAAATGCAGGCCGGCAGATTGAGACCATTGAGAAAGGTGGGTAAATCCTCTATTTTGCGGAATATCCAGATCTTCCCTCTTTGGTGACAATTAGTTGAAAGGGATATCCCCATCTGTAATTAATGTCTCTCTCTCTCTCAGTAGGGCTAGCAAGGGTCTCAATCCTCTCCGTTGCTGGAGTGTACACCTACCTAGATCAGGCAACAGCAGGATGGTGGTGTCAAGGAAAAAAATCTGATTAATTTGGCAGGCTGCAGACATAATATCCTCTTTAAGCTTGAAACAGGATCCTGTCTTTGCTGAAAAACTGGATCTGTGTCTGATGTCAAAAAACACTTGTCTGATGTCAAAACCTAAAACGTGCAATGTTTCTTTTTAAAAAAGTAAAGAAAAAATTAACATTGGAAATGTCTGTGATGGAGACATCAGAAAATCATTCTATGTGTCATGGTCTTGTTTAGTCCGTCTCTTCTTTTATTGTACCCCTCTCATTCTAGTCTTATTAGCAGACATCGCTGCCTTATACCTTAAAAGGTTTTTTCAGTACATATAAAGGCGTCCAGCAGTGAATCGTTACATGGATTTCATTGTGTAGCGATCACTTCATGAACAATCATAATACATTATTGTCTTCTGTCTGTACATGAGAGCAATAAATAGATATTTTTCCCTTAATAAGACAAAATTTTGTCATGAGGGAACAATGCATATGTCTAAACTAAGAAAGAAAACCGTTCCTGGGGGAAAACATGCATATTGCTTTAGTCTGAAAAGTATGAAAACATTCCACACTCTGTTCTTGTCTCCTTTTTTTTTGTTCTTGTACATTTATTATGAACAAAATGTTGTATTGTTTTATCCCCTATAGCACTTTATAGCTAGAGTGCACAAGCTTTGCTTGATATGCCATTCTGTAATGAAGCCAACCATATGGGTGGCACTGTGACTGGTATTGTTATAGCGGCATCTATAGAACCTAGCAAGTTTTATTCTAATTAACATAAATAAGCAATCCAGGCAAAAGTGTTTTGATAAGCCTAGTTCAGACCATGAGTGGTATGATCTCTTCAGCCCATCAATTTGACCTAATTTACATCTTTAAAGTGAGGTTATGCCATACAAGCATCAACACAACATAATATAATATGTGACCATACATACGACCAGCTTATTTGAGGGACTGCTGTAAGACTCATCGGTTTCCATAACTCTGTAAACTATAGATAATCACAATGTGCATGTGCACCTACCTTGTGTGCCCAACAGGGGCATGCAATATTCTGCGAGGTAATCATCTTCTGTGACTCCCATTCATCAGATATTCCTGGAATATACAGTAATGACCGTAAGTGTTGGAAAAAGAAAACTTATAGAGCAAAAAAAATAAAAAAAAACTCTAAATGATAACTTTTAATAAACATATTCCATTAACAGATCAAAAATAATTAACAAAATTCACTCTTCAAAGGAAGGGAACATGAAAGAGTAGGGCATGTGACTAGTTAAGAATAATCAGCACTACGTGACTAAAGGATACTATCCAAATGAAATGGGTATGGAAAACAGCATAAGAGTGGAATTAAAACTTTACTTCTTGAACAGATGAATAAGAGAGCACAAGTGTGCCTCTTCAGTGGCTCGTAACCCAATAGAAGTGCTGCCATATTAGGTTGCCAGGAAATGTGCAGTATAAAGCAAAAAATGGTGGTCACTATAACATTGTTATGATTACAATTCAATAATGGTGGCCCACACTATCTAAATATAAATCCAAGCAAATGAACAAAGTGTATCATCCGCAAAATGTATGTTCAAAGCACAAGATATATGGTATGAAAGGCGAAGGGGTAGTGCTTCTAGAAGACACATTGTCGTATGATAAACTAGTTATGGGTTGTTTTGTGGGTTAGATGACTCTATACTTAACAGAGCCCACAAATGAAAATGACATAAACATGTCTTTAAGAACAATATAGACATGTCCCAAAGAATAGGGTGTTTTTGACATACTCCAAACCCAAAATCACAATTTAGTTGGATATAACATGGTGAGGCCACCGGATCCATGCGGTTGCCTTATACAAGACAAAACAAAAGATAGAGGAGAAAAGGTCACAGCCCTAAAAATCAGGACTGTGGAGTCGGTAAGCCAAACATCTGACTCCAACTCATCAATTTCCGTGAATCCAACTCGAACTCCACTACATTGGACTCCGACAACACGACTCCAACTCCGCAACCATGGATGTAAAGTTAGTAAACTTAAACATCTTGCTCAGACTCCTCAATTTTCTTAAATATGACTGTGGCTCTGACTCCACCAAAATGGACACCGAATTCACGACTCAGACTCCACAACCCTGCTAAAAATACACCCTAACTATAAAGCCTACCTTTATATTTCAGCGGAGGTTTACACACATAAAGGGCCTGGTGTCTCCACTTCACAGCAGCTGTCCCTGAAGAAATCAAAGAAAACTACTAAAGGTCAGGCGTTCTTTCAGACCCAAGGGAGTTTGTGTCTTAAGCATGTAAATCCATTTGGATTCAATTTGAAGAATCCCCATGAGCCTGTAATTGGAGACACCGCCCACATGTACAAGATTGACGTGCTTCGCCTGTGGGGTGTCCATCTTCTTAGCCACTTCTGATGAACACTTTTAAATGACCGTTAATGAAATTACGAATAGTGTACAGATGTAGGGAAATACGGGATCCAAAGTTCTATGTCCTGGGTGTATAACAAGTAGTTAAGGATGATAACTGAGGTACATCTGCATTTGGCTGTTTTTGTAACCCCTTCTCTAGGGGCCAGCATGTAAAAGCAACTTTTCAAAGTCTTGGCCAAGAAAGGCAGAGATGGGAACAATCATTTTAAACAAAATGTAAATAAAATTTTTGATTCATTCAGATGTGGAAAGCTTGTTTTTTTTTTTTTTCATTTATCCGACCCTATTAAAAGGAACAGCATTCTGAGGTTTGTGTGTATTCTATGTTTAATCTGTCAAGACCTCAATTTGCTTTTCCTATTCCTGCCAGTTTTCTGCAATCAAATGAGATTTAAAAAGTAATTATCATCAACAGTGTGTGATTGAAATGAGTTACAATCTGTTTCATTTGAAGGGCTTGTGCGCATGGGGCCATTAAGATACGGACACAGCCATCACATTATTTTTAGGCAAGGCTGCTTTAGGAGAATAGTAGCCATCATTTTCCTGGTGTGACTTTGGCTTCATTCTTAGCTTCCCTGCCAGTGGTGACTTTCCCTCTATACTGCCAAGTATAAAGATCTGGGGACTGAGTAGTCTGTGAAGTCGGTAAGTCAAACCTCTGACTCCGACCACTCAGGCTGCCTTCACACTTGCAGATGCATCTGCAGCGTTTTGCAGATGCATCTGCAAGTATCAGCATGCAGACCGCGGCCCCTATGTTTATAATAGGGCGCACCGCGGTCTGAATGCTCTCATTCATTCCTATATGTGAGCCGTAAGCAGGCGTATGCCTGCTGACAGATCACACTCTCCCGCCCGCACTATGGACGCAACATCTCGCGTCCATAGTGCGGGCGGGAGAGTGTGATCTGTAAGCAGGCATACGCCTGCTTACGGCTCACATATAGGAATGAATGAGAGCATTCACACCACGGCCGCGGTCTGCATGCTGATACTTGCAGATGCATCTGCAAAACGCTGCAGATGCATCTGCAAGTGTGAAGCCAGCCTCAATTTCTCTTACTTCCTCATGCGTAGCTGATGTTTAAGTGATACATTTACTGTAGTACAAAGGTAACATCGGGCTTTTCATCACCATTGTGATAAATTAATCGAACTATTTAGATGTATTAAATAAAATATATTTTATGTTCAACTTTAAAGCACAAAAAACTTTTAATAAATTGAAAATATGCAATACACAGCAGTAAATATGAAAAAACAGTTTTCCACAAAAACGTGTTGAATAACATTTGTGCAGTCTATGAATTTCTGCGGAGAAATAGTATTACCTCCATCAGATCCTTCATAGATGACCTCAAATTTGATCCAATTATTTTAAGGCTAGAGATCAACCTCTCTAGATAACTTGAGTTGGTGGCTAAGTGGTAACCACGTGGGCAACATCTCCAACAATTTCTGGGTATGAAGAAATTGCCTCATGCACAGTCAGTTTTGATGAATGGTTGAACTCTTCTACTTGTTTAAGAACAAGTGAACATTTTTTCTATAAAAGGGTCAATCTGTTTGCTATAGGAATGGAATCTTTGCTTGCTCCATGTCATCCAAATACTTTTCAAGATGAAACTCCTCACATGAAAAGCGTGAAGATATGGCAACAGTTGCATTGGCTCAATTCTTCCCTCTTGGCAGTCCTGTAGCCCATTCGAAGATATGGCAACAGTTGCATTGGCTCAATTCTTCCCTCTTGGCAGTCCTGTAGCCCATTCATCTGAACTGCTATCTCAGTCAGAGCTTCTTTTCTCTTTAGTAAGCTGTTGATCATCCAGCAATATACGATGACTTGGGTCCACACAAATACCTATCAGAAAAAATTTATTTTGTAATAGCAGTATCTTTCTACATCTCATTGAAGCAGCAATACCATCTGCAATTCAAACCTTTTTGGGAAGGTAAAACAGCAAGTTTTTCCACTCCTTTATCAAAATGCCAGGAGTTATAGCCTCTGCTTATCATTTTTTTTAGCCACTGTAAATGGATGATGAAGCAGTTCCTTTAATTCAGTCACCAGTGTCCATTGACCTAAATTTAGTGTTACCCTGTCTACAAGAAAGTGTTTCGGCTCAAGCAATTGTTAAATTATTAAATAGGTACTGCCCCCTGACGAAGGTGCAGATTTATTACATATGATGTGTGCATGCCCCTGCTTACGGGCCTTCTGGATACAAATTCTTGCCACGGTGCAGAGGGCGATGGGGGTGACTGTTGTGTTTGACCCCTTGACCTGTGTACTGGAATGCATGGATGAAATAGTGGCAGATGATTGGGGGAGGTTGGCTATTGCCATACTGCTATACACCGCCAGGAAGGCTATTGCTGTACATTGGTTAAATGATAAACCACCAACCATGCAAGAATTTAATAAAAATAAATTTTATTACTCGTATGGAACATGACGTGTACACTAAGCGAGGTCAACAGAAACAATTTGAAAATGTGTGGGGTGGATGGCTGGACTGTCCGGATGTAGCCTCTGATGATCTTCTGCGGGATAGAATAGATACTGCCTTGAACAATAATGGGCCCGTGCATAAACACATTTAGAATGTGGAAGTATATTGCAGTGCAAAGTGCGATATTTTATATTTTGTTGGAGTTTATTAGCGGTGTTGGTGGGGGGGGGAGGAAGGGGTAAAGGGAGGGGGGAGAAAAGGGAATATGGAGTTTTTGTATATACTGGACCTAACTGGTTATATTGTTATATATCAGTTGATTGTACTGCTACATTTTTGTGTGACTCTTGATTACGCAAATAAAAACCATTTGATAAAAAAAAAAAATGGGTACTGCCCCACCAAGTGGCTTGATCTACAATTGCACATACTGCTTTGAACTACTGGCCCAATGTATTATATATTTTAGGAGTCTGTCTGTCCATTTTATTCAGACTCCATGAAAATGGACCAACTCCACAACTTGGACTCCACATCATTGGCCAGAAGAATGGGCAACTTACTTCTCTTTTAGGTGCTTCAGATTTTCAAACCTATAAGTGGTTAAAAGAAATGACTTGACATTGGAACATGTGCACAGTCGTGTCGTTTTGACATTGCAGTGCACCATGTTCACTTTGAGGCACTTTCTCAGGTGGCATCAAATTGAAAAAAAAATGCCGCCGTATACACATAACATATTTCTTCGTTTAATTAATGAAATGGAGCACTGGTCTCATTGTGAAATAACTATTTCTTATCTACTTGTATACCTCATACCTCAGCACTGATGCGTCTGTAGCACTTTTTTCTTCACTGCTACATGATAGAAGCGTGCTTTAAACCTGATCTGATATTTTATGTTTTCCAGCTTTTTAACAGTTCAACACAGTTTTGAAGGCCAAAAATCAATTTATGCAGACTTTTTTGTTTATATCCACAGATTTTGCCAAGAAGCATTGGGAAACTAAAGAAGCTGAACAACTTGAACGTTGATAGAAATAAATTAATGTCCCTGCCAAAAGAGGTGAGTGAGTGGATGAGATGTTTGAAATCTGCTAAATAGATGTTTTCACTATTGTAAGTCCTACTTAACTATTTCCAAAGATCTCTAAAATGAATGTCACTAAATATTAGAAGTATACTAGTAAAAAAACAAAAAAGTGTCATACCCAGTATAGGACTTCTGTACCTCATGGCAGCATAGTCATGTGACTCCGAAGTGGTCTTGTCAGGGTAAATGTGCTCCCATGTAGACTCCCTGGGCTCCCCCTTACTTATTATTGAGTAAATCCCTCATGAATCGCTCTGCTTCCTACTCATGTGCAGAAACATCTACACACTCCTCTCTCTTTTAATGATCAATGTAGCAAAGAAATAGGAATCAGAACAATCAAAAGCCTTAAAGGAGTGGTCTGACACCTGAAATGTATTCTCTAACAATCTATCCTTAGCCTCTATCCATATTTGTAATTATCTTTACTAAATAAATCCCTACACTTCTCCCTATCTAATTTCTAAAGGTTTTTTTTTCTTTACTATACTTCCTGTGACATTTCACTTGACATAAACTATTATACTCACCGTCCGCTGTTTCCCTGCATCATCATGACGTTCTCGTATGTGTTCTCATGCCAGTAACTGATGATCAATGTGTGAGTGCACATCAATGATGTCACTGTAATGCTCTGTGCATCACACACCGCATCTGTGGACAGCACAAGAAGACGAGGATATCGCAGTGCTGCAGGGGAACTGCTGAAGGTGAGTATAGATTTTTTTTGTCCAGGGTATTCACTGCTCCCATGCCAATGATGATGGTTGGGAAGCACTGAATATCAAAATACGCGATCGCTCGCTGCTGCATCACATGTGCTAACTGTTTAACGTAATTTAATATTCTCCTCTCCCCACGCCCATCGTTCCAGCCAGTTATCAGCGACGGCTTTAGTGCAGAGGTGATGGGTAGGGAGAGAAGTGAATATTACATTAACTTAAACAGCGGCCCCACATGATCACTTGCCACAGCTTCAGCCTGCTCCAGCCTCTAGTGGCCCGCTTCACTGCCACCCCACCCCGACAGCTTAGTGAGGTACCATACATCCGTACTATTAAGGCGCACCCTCTACTTTCCTCCAAAATTTGGAGGCAAAAGTGTTTCTTATTGTCTGAAAAATACAGTAATATTACTATTAACTACAGTGCCGTCTGTCAAAATTAATAAACCTAAATATGTAAAGTAAAAGTGAGGAATTGAATTGCTTAGGGAGAATATCTGTGTGGGTCTAACTGTAGAGCTCATGCAGACAACCTTATTTTCGATCTGAGTACAATCCATCAAAACATCGGATCGTCCCAATGTTATTTTTCATTCTCCACATCCAAGAAAAATGGATCCCAAATGCTGATAAAGTTCAGATTCTAGGCTGATTGTTAAATCAGACAGTCTTTTTCTGATTATGAAAATACGGTAGTGTGACTAACCTTTGTGAGCAAAGTTATTATGCAACTAAAGGAAAAACATACTGTACCTTTTCCAATCTCAATTATTTTCTGCATCTGTTAAAGTGAGAATGATAATCAAACAGATCAATGACATATGTGTATATATATATATATATATATATATATGTCAATTCTGACATACTAAATATATATATATATATATATATATAATATATATATATATATATATATATATATATATATATATATACACACACACACATATAACAATGGTGTGCTTGGTTTAAACTTAACTTTATTCTGTCATGAGTTATTTACAAGTTTATGACCACTTATAAAATGTGTTCAAAGTGCTGCCCATTGTGTTGGATTGTCAGTGCAACCCTCTTCTCCCACTGTTGACACGCTGATAGCAACACCGCTGCACGTCTCATATCTTCTCACCATAGACAATTGCCTTCAGATGAGTGATGAGGCAAAAATTTTTTGTGAATGGTTAAGTTAACAAACAAAACCACCACTATTAGTCTGACACTAACCCACAGTGGATAGATCCCTCCAAGGCTGTTGGAATACAAAAATTGATAGTGTGGTGTATGGGGTACAAAGATAGTGGGGCCATTCTTTATCAATGGAAACCTCAATGCCACTGGATATCTGAATCATGTAGCAATTTCAGATATCTAGTTGCATTGAGGTTTCCATTGATGAAGAGTGTGTATGTGTGTATATGTATATATATATTATATATGTATGTATGTATGTTATAGTATATATATAATATAATATCTCCGGGACCAATATCAGGGACTTTTCAGAAAGTTATAAGCCTTCCACCAAAGGAGTATGTTCCTTAACATGTTGATCAACTTTTAGGCAGCACCAACCATAGCCTTCCGGACACTATTCAAGAAGGTCACTGTTTTCATTCACTGTAAACTTGCCCTTTTATTAAGGGTCAGTAGGTTCTCAATGGGGCTTAGATCAGGTGATGTAAGGGGCCATGTCATTATTTTTTCATCTTTAAGGCTTTTACTCTTTAGTCAAGCATTGAAGTACTTTGATGTATGCAAGAGAGCATTGTTCTGCATAAAAATCATTGTTTTCTTGATGTTGAGTCCATCTTAAAAATGTCCAAGTAGCTCATCCTTCGAAATACCATTCTATAACAGTATCCCACCTCCAACTTGATGGCATCTTGGTTGATGTGGAGGTCCGTGCCGTTTACTGATCCTGCTATGGGCCCATTTGTTTGATCCATCAGGTGTCACTTATGTCATCAGTCCATAAAATCTGTGAAAATGTGTCTACAGATATTTTGTGTCCCAGGCTTAATGTTTTAAGTTATATGTCTTGTTTAGTGGTGGTTAGATTTCAGTCTTCTTTACCTTGTTACCTTGGCCATGTCTCGGTGCACTGAACACCCCAAAGAGGCTGCAGCTCTGGAATATGACAGCACTGGAGGATAAGGATTCCTGGTGGGTTCACAGTTGAGTCAGCGAATGTTCACCTTTTTTTTTTTTTTCTTATTTTTTACCTTGTTCACTATTTGCAAAAAAACTTTCGATTGTTCTCTGATTGTGCTCCAGTCTCTTAGTAATTTCAAGAAGGGCCAGTGTACCTGGGCAGCAGGTGGGGCTCACTGGCCATCAAGGATATGCAGTCCTGACAGCCAGGGATCTATCCGAGACAGGCAGACCTGACATGGAGGGACCCATCAGGGATAGTCAGTCAGCAGCTGAGTGCACCCTGTGGCAGTACCAGTGCACATGGATAATTTGCATCGGATGTAAATTAGCTATTTGTTTGCTCCCTAGGGCAGTGGAGCTTCCTCCTCTTCTGCAAACTGCAGCAGAATGATGAGTCATCAACCTGCGACCTCTTCACACTGGTGCAGTCTTGCAGGAAGGAATTACAGACAGAGCCTGCTACAATGAGGTGGTAGGGTGCCAGGGACAATATCGGAGGAGGACTCAACCACAGGGGAGCGAAGGGAAAGTGAGTATAATCTTTTTTTTTTTTCTTTGTTACTGTGTACAGCAGATGGGGGCACATATACCAGGCGCAGGGACTATGTAATGTCCTGTGTGTATATATACTGTATATAGTGTGCTCTGTATATACATACTGCATACAGAGTCCTCGGTGTATACCGTATATAGTGTATTGTGTATATACTGTATATAGGATTCTGTGTGTATACACAATATATATTGTATGCTCGGTGTATATACAGTGCCTACAAGTAGTATTCAACCTCCTGCAGATTTAGGTGGTTTGATAAGATGCAAATAAGTTAGAGCCTTCAAACTGCAAACGAGAGTAGGATTTATTAACAGAAGCATAAATCTTACAAACCAAAAAGTTATGTTGCTCAGTTGAATTTTAATAAATTTTAAACATAAAAGTATGGGTCAATTATTATTCAACCACTAGGTTTAATATTTTGTGGAATAACCCTTGTTTGCAATTACAGCTAATAATCGTCTTTTATAAGACCTGATCAGGTCAGCACAGGTCTCTGGAGTTATCTTGGCCCACTCCTCCATGCAGATCTTCTCCAAGTTATCTAGGTTCTTTGGGTGTCTCATGTGGACTTTAATCTTGAGCTCCTTCCACAAGTTTTCAATTGGGTTAAGGTCAGGAGACTGACTAGGCCACTCCATCACCTTGATTTTTACCCTCTTGAACCAGGCCTTGGTTTTCTTGGCTGTGTGCTTTGGGTCGTTGTCTTGTTGGAAGACTAAATTACGACCCATCTTAAAATCCTTGATGGAGGAGCGGAGGTTCTTGGCCAAAATCTCCAGGTAGACCGTGCTATCCATCTTCCCATGGATGCGGACCAGATTGCCAGGCCGCATGGCTGAGAAACAGCCCCACAGCATGATGCTGCCACCACCATGCTTGACTGTAGGGATGGTATTCTTGGGGTCGTATGCAGTGCCATCCAGTCTTCAAACGTCACGTGTGTGGTTGGCACCAAAGATCTCGATCTTGGTCTCATCAGACCATAGAACCTTGAACCAGTCTGTCTCAGAGTCCTCCAAGTGATCATGAGCAAACTGTAGACGAGCCTTGACATGACGCTTTGAAAGTAAAGGTACCTTACGGGCTCGTCTGGAACGGAGACCATAGCGGTGGAGTACGTTACTTATGGTATTGACTGAAACCAATGTCCCCACTGCCATGAGATCTTCCCGGAGCTCCTTCCTTGTTGTCCTTGGGTTAGCCTTGACTCTTCGGACAAGCCTGGCCTCGGCACGGGAGGAAACTTTCAAAGGCTGTCCAGGCCGTGGAAGGCTAACAGTAGTTCCATAAGCCTTCCACTTCCGGATGATGCTCCCAACAGTGGAGAAAGGTAGGCCCAACTCCTTGGAAAGGGTTTTGTACCCCTTGCCAGCCTTGTGACCCTCCACGATCTTGTCTCTGATGGCCTTGGAATGCTCCTTTGTCTTTCCCATGTTGACCATGTATGAGTGCTGTTCCCAAGTTTGGGGAGGGTCTTAAATAGTCAGAAAAGGCTGGCAAAAGAGATAATTAATCCACACATGTGAAGCTCATTGTTCTTTGTGCCTGAACTACTTCTTAATACTTTAGGGGGACCAAACAGAATGCTGGTGGTTTGAGGGGTTGAATAATAAATGACCCTCTGATTTAACTTTTAACGCTTAAAAAAAATAATAAATTTAAAAAATCTTTTTGGCTGCAGTGCATTTCCCACTTCCAGGCTGATCTACAGTCCAAATGTCACAATGCCAAGTTAATTCCGCATGTGTCAACCAGCTAAATCTGCAGGGGGTTGAATACCACTTGTAGGCACTGTATACTGTATATAGTATCCTGTATATGTGTTTGTGTGTGTGTATATGTATATATATATATATATATATATTATATATAATACTGTAGATATTTTCCTGTGTATACATACTGTATATAGTGTGTTCTCTATATATACTGGCATATGGTGCCCTGTAGTGTGTGTGTGTGTGTGTGTGTGTGTATGTATATATGTATATACTGTATAGTCTCCTCTGTGTATACATACTGTATATAGGGTCTTCTGTGTGTATATATACTTTCTATAGTGTTCTGTGTATAGGGTGCTCTATGTATACATATATGTAGAAGCAGCAAAAGATAAAAATACATACATAAGTGTGGTATCGCTGTAATTACACTGACCTAAAGATTAATGCTGTCTTATTACACTTGCCACATGGTGAACGGCTGCGTTTTGTTCTCTACCTCCTAAGAGTCAGGATAGAAAATGATCAAAAATTGTTGTCCGCCCCTAAATAAAACACTTCCACAAAAAACAAGCCTTTATATGAAGCGGTCGGCAGAAAAATGGGGAAATTATAGGTCGGAAACTTATGAAATTGTAAAATTTGTTGGACAAATGAGAAATTGCTGATAAACTTAACGCTTTTATCTTCCTAACAAAGAAATTGATTCAACAATGGTGTTGATAAGTAGCCATGTGGCAAATGTTATGTACTAATTATTTTGTGTAAAATTAAATGCTTAAAATTTGCAAAAGTTTTACCAAATATCCATTATTTTCACAAACGCAAAAAAAGTCAACCTAAATTTACCACTAACATTAGGTACAATGTTTCACGAAAAAAGAATGTCAAAATCACTGGAATTAATTGAAGTGTTCAACAGTTATAACCTCATAAAGTGGTCAGAATTGTAAAATTTGATCTGGTCAGCAAGGTTAGAAAACCAGGGAAAATATAGAATAGTGGTGTTGAAGTTGCAGCGCTAAGGAAGGACACTGTGCAGGTAAAAGCTTTTGAAAGATTACCTCCTGATTTATTAGACCAAAATAGTTAGGATTCCTCCTGTCACAACATGTTTCAACGCCCAATGCGTCTTCCTCAAGTGGATCCACTTGAGGAAGGCGCATTGAGTGTTGAAACATGTTGTGGCAGGAGAAATTCTAACTATTTTGGTCTAATAAATCAGGAGGTAATCTTTCAAAAGCTTTTACCTGCACAGTGTCCTTCCTTAGCGCCGCAACTTCAACACCACTATTCTATATTTTCCCTGGTTCTCGCCTCCCTATGGGGAGTGTGGTGGTTGCGAGCTGCTCTACTTGAAAGGACCTTGCTGACGTGGAAAGCACATGACCGGTCATGGGATCCGGATAGAAGCAAGTTGTTCCATCATGTTGTCAGCCTTAAATCAGGAGGCGACGGGAGAGGATCTACAGCTGCTCTCTCACCATTGAGCCTACAGTCTTGTTGTGCAGATTTGGCACAACAAGAAAAGGTGAGTGAGCATAAGAGTAATAGTAATCACGATAGGCTCTTTTAAAACAGTGTGGCGCAATGATTATTTTTTATATTAGCAAGGTTAGAAAAGGCTGGGGGGTAGAGGGGCTGAAGTGGCACATGTCAGGTTTACATTTTGATAACTATCCTGATGAATTCATAAAGATATATGAATTGTAGACATAGGCCTAAATGGTGTGTATGGATTCTGCACAAGCAAAACTTTACTCTCATTTTCTAAATGTTTTAATACTTTTAGCCAATATTACCAATTTTTTTTTTCTAAACAAAATCACTGTCACTCAGGATTCCTTGTGCATGCTTGTGTCTTAAAGTGCTTATTGGTATTTTGTTAATGATCCAGGTGTCTACTATTGGTATATAGGTTTTAGGATTTAATAAATCATATCATGTTTTTAGGTTTGTAACCTGGGTTTATTTGTATATTTCAAAAGTATGAAAAATAATCTTGGCTATCAGAGTTGAAAATTAAAAAAGAAAAGTGAAATAAAACCTGGTCAGTGAAATAGTCAGGGGACTGTCGCCTACTCCCCCCCCCCCCCTCATGGATTAGAATCTAAGTACAGCACTGAATGCAGCATGTGTGCCGCATTCAAGCAAGGGGTCCCGATGTCTCTATGCGTCTGGTACCCCGAGATATAGGCTTAGAAAAACTTAGTTAGAAGCCATGGTGGCAGGCCCTTGTCACAAAAGACCCCAAAACATCCAAAGTTCTGCAAGCCTCACTTGCCTCAGTTAAGGTCAGTGTTTCTGACTCCACCATAAGAAAGAAACTGGGAAAAAATGGCCTGTATGGCAGAGTTTAAAGATAAAAGCTTCAGAGCAAAAAGAACAAAAAAGCTTGTCTCGGTTTTGCCAGAAAACATTGTGATGATCCCACAGACCTTTGGAGGAATACTCTGTGGAATACTCTGAAAAAACAAAAGTTGAACTTTTTGGAAGGTGTTATATCTCAGTGTTATTTCAGAAGAGAAACATCATTCCAACAGTAAAATATGGTGGTAGTAGTGTGATAGTATGGGGTTGTTTTTCTACTTCAAGCCCTTTTTGAGACTTGGTTTGGTAAATAGAACCATGGATTCAGGCTACCAAGAAATTCTGAAGTAGAATATCCAGCCATCTCTTTGTGACCTCATGTTGAAGAACACTTGGGTTAGGCAGCAGAACAATGATCCAAAACACACCAGCAAGTTCACCTCTGATTTAATTTTGCTTTTCTTAAGTCAAAGTCCTGACCTTAATCCAGTTTGAGATGCTGTGGCATGCCCTTTAAAAGGTGTTTCATGATCAAACCCTCCAATGTGGCTGAATTACAACAGTTCTGCAAAGATGAGTGAGCTAAAATTCCTTTAGAGCATCGTAAAAGGCTCATTGCCAGTTAACGCAAATGCTTGATTTCAGTTGTTGCTGCTAAGGGTGGCCCAACCAGTTACCATATATACTCTAGTATAAGCCGAGTTTTTTAGCACACTTTTTGTACTGAAAAATTCTCCCCTTGACTATTACTTGAGTCAGTATCGGGAGGGGGGGGGCAGCTTTGCAGGGTCACCGGAGGCAAGGAGGAGGCTGGATAAGGCTGCAGAGGCAGCTGGTGGTCACTTGAGCCCACTCATTAGTATAATGTAATATGCACTGCATCGCCCTTTTCATCACCTCAGCACTGAAGCTGGCGCAGAGAGGTTGGCAGGGAGAGCGGCGCACATTACATTGAACTAAGTATACTTACACCCATCATTTTATATGGACCTTATCATTGTATGTGGCCCCTCCATGATGGTACATAGCCCCCATGCTGGTGCACACACAAAAAAAATAAACTATTTAACTTACTCTCCATCACTCCCTTGCAGCACTGTGGTGTCCTCCTGTCTGTGCTGACATCTGATCATGTGAGCAGGACACACAGCGATAACGTCACTGTCTAATACTTTCATTTGATGATCTCAAACATTTAAGTGTGACAAATATGCAAAACAATAAGAAATTAGTAAGGCGGCAAACACTTCTTCACACCACTGCATATGATAATGGCATAATTCTAGAATATTTTAATTAGCATACATATGCAAATATCTGCTAGTCAAGTGACTTTCCACAATGTCCTTGGGTCACAGGAAACAAGTGCAATTCTGGATGTAAGTGGAGAAGACATCCTCATATATCTAATTACTAATAACTTCTATAACTAATGGATAATGATTAGTTCAAGATAAGGCTGTGTACCCACTCTATTATGTTGAGAAATTATCAGTTTCAGGAGCAGTTTTATATTATTACATATTTGTCAGCATTAATTTATTCCTTTAATGCAGCTGTAGGATACTTATTATTCCCTTGACCATGAAGAATATATTTTAATCTGTTTCTCATCCGTGTTTTTTCTATCCCACTTTTCATCAAATATCTGTGTCAAGTCTCATTTGTTTGCAATAAAAGCTGCACAGTAATGCCTGTTGGTAGTCATAAATTCCTAGGAGCTGCTGGAGCTTTAACGTGCACATAGGATCTTAAATGTGTGGTTGTCAATTCTGTGCCAAACATCCAAATATACTGTATTTTTCAGTTTATAAGACGCACCAGATTATAAGACTCACTCCAAATTTGGTGAAGGAAAAGAGAATTTTTTTTTTTTATTATTTTTTTTTTAAAGTTAAATGGGTCTGTCTTATCATGCCAGTGTCCGTCTTACAAATCATATATATGTCCCTCATCCTTGAATCTATGTAACCCCATCCTGGCATATGGCCTCCCCTGTGCTGCTTCTGGCACATAGCCTCCCCTGTGCTGCTTCTGGCACATGGCCCTCCCTGTGCTGCTTCTGGCACATGGCCCCCCCTGTGCTGCTTCTGGCACATGGCCCCCCCCTGTGCTGCTTCTGGCACATGCCCCCCCATGGTCTGCTTCTGGCACCTGGCCCTCCCATGCTGCTTCTGGCACCTGGCCCTCCCAGTGCTGCTTCTGGCACCTGGCCCCCCCTGTGCTGCTTCTGGCACTGGCCCCCCGCCCTGTGCTGCTTCTGGCACATGGCCCCCCGCCCTGTGCTGCTTCTGGCACATGGCCCCCCGCCCTGTGCTGCTTCTGGCACATGGCCCCCCGCCCTGTGCTGCTTCTGGCACATGGCCCCCCGCCCTGTGCTGCTTCTGGCACATGGCCCCCCGCGCCTGTGCTGCTTCTGGCACATGGCCCCCCGCCCTGTGCTGCTTCTGGCACATGGCCCCCCGCCCTGTGCTGCTTCTGGCACATGGCCCCCCGCCCTGTGCTGCTTCTGGCACATGGCCCCCCGCCCTGTGCTGCTTCTGGCACATGGCCCCCCGCCCTGTGCTGCTTCTGGCACATGGCCCCCCGCCCTGTGCTGCTTCTGGCACATGGCCCCCCGCCCTGTGCTGCTTCTGGCACATGGCCACCCCCCCCCCCCCTGTGCTGCTTCTGGCACATGGCCCCCCCTCCCCTGTGCTGCTTCTGGCACATGCCCCCCCCCATGCTGCTTCTGGCACATGCCCCCCCCACATGCTGCTTCTGGCACATGCCCCCCCCCATGCTGCTTCTGGCACATGGGGCCCTCCCCACCGTGCTGCTTCTGGCACATGTCAGCCCCCCCCCCCCCCGTGCTGCTTCTGGCACATGGCCCCCCCCCCGTGCTGCTTCTGCAGGGCCTACCCCCGTGCTGCTTCTGGCACATGGCCTTCCCCCTGTGCTGCTTCTGGCACATGCCCCCCCATGCTGCTTCTGGCACATAGGCCCCCCCCCCCCCCCGTGCTACTTCTGGCACATGGCCCCCTGTGCTGCTTCTGGCACATGGCCCCCCCATCCCGGATATGGTCCCCTGTCACTCTATATGCCCCTCTGTGCTGGCTCGCACATAGTAAAATAACAAACGATTTTAACTCGCCTTTCGCCACTGGCTCTGTCGCTCCCAGCTCTTCGGTGTCTCTTCCTGCTTCAGTCCCAGGCATCTGATCATGGCACACTGTAGTAACATCACTGTGCTGTGCTGATCACGACAGGATCACTCTCCCCTACAGTACAGAAAGTAGATTTGAATGATAAGATGCACCCCCCACTTTCCCCCAAAATTTGGGGTAACAAAAGTATGTTTTATAATCTGTAAAATGCGGTAATCTGCAAAGATTCCAAACTCATGCGTGTTAATTTAGTTTCCAAACTCCTTCTTCATTCTATGGAAATTTTTCATATGCATTTTAGACTGCAGTTTGGGAAAATGATAATCCTGAAAATAAATATATTATCCTTTTAAAAAAAGATTTTTCACCAGTTATTACATTTTCATAGAGGTCAGAGGATCAGAGTTCCTCAATCTTTTTCCCATATAGACAGCCCTCTGAAGATTTGGTAGCTAGAGGCCCCAACTCTTTCCTAGAGCTACAGCTTCATTTGCACATCAATTGAATTGCTGATTTCTCAATAACTGAGGAAAAGACTGGCGATGCAAAGATATTGCTGGACTCGGGACTTCATACTGTTGAAATGCATGCAGACTTATATATTGGACTAGTTACATTGCAGTGTCAGTAGATGGCGATGCTCTATCTGTTGCTGCTTGGTAATATATGTGGTGTATCCTATCTGTTTGTTTCTTCTCAGGTACAGCAGCCATCTTAAGACAAGTCTTGTGTCTTTTCTCCATAGAGAATATGTCCAGTTCCTATATATTTCATGTAAACCCTGGTTTCTCTCATAAATAACTGATTGCTGTTACTTCTGCTGAAGTTGAAAAAAATCTGCAACACATATAATTACTCATACACATACGTATACCCATACACATACGTATACCCATATGTGGCACCCCGGGGTCCGGTAATCACATTACAAGCTTGGATGCAAGGCATCCACCAGGTGAAGCACACATATAACATATCCCAACATGGGCCTGTAGGGGGAGCTCTAACAGGTGAGGTCAGGTCAGTTGCTGACGTCAGTAGAGGTCCCCTAGATGTGCAGGGGGCGGAGCTAGTCAATTCCTGTCAGGAGAGCGGAGATGACAGTTGAGCAGAAGGAGAAGAGGAAAGTGATCTTGGGGACAGGAGCCGTGTTAGGACGGTCCAAGGAAACTGACAGTGTGTGGAGCCCATAGCAAGGGCCTGAGGAGGAGAGAAGGAAGATCTTGGATAGGTAGTAGTGCCAGCAAGCCCAGAATTAAGTATAGTACGGTCACCGAAGACAAAGATCGTAAGGGATTATACACCCAGCGGCCAAATCCGGAGAACGGATAGTTATACGCCGCCCCGCTCACTGTAAAGCTAAAGAGACACAGCCGCACTACAGAGCCCAGGAGAGCTAAGTAAAAGACAGCCAAGAGAAGGGTTCACGCTGCTTGTCCTACAGCTAGTACAGAACAGAGAGGGTCACTGCATGCCTTTATGCAGCCAGGGCCCAACGGACACAATCTAAAAGGAAAGCCTCAGGACTTGCCTGCCGTGGAAAGCCTAAAATTACCTCCAAGCTCCGGACCCCGTGAACTTTAGAAAACAGTACCCGGTACTACCGGAGTTCCACCATTAAAGGCAAAGAAAAGACTGTTACTCTTGTGTCTCCACATCATTGTTTGAGCTAATTTCTGCATCCCCATCAACATCACTAACAATTATTGTCACCAGCTCAGGGATCATCCTAGCCCTACCTGTGGAGGGTTTATCATCCTGCTGCATCCCAACATCATCCCCTGAAGCAGCGGTGGTCATATCCGGCCGCATCCCACAGGTGGCGTCACTGACAAACTCTTATTTGTATTTTTATTTTTTTCCATTTTTATTTGTGGTCCCTCCAGGGCCACGGAACCAGTCCACGGCCACCACTGTGACATCCCCCTGTAAGCAGAGAATAAGGACCGGTCTTGAGTAACCCATCATATAATACTAGCTGTAGTACCCGGCTACGCTCGGGTTAATAAATAACTGCTGTTAGCTATAACAAAATAGAATTAGAATATGTCATATTAATGACCTGTAGGAAAATAGAAGCTGAGCTGTGATTGATTGCTATAGGCAGCCTAATAAATCTCCAGCCAACAGTAAACCCTCCCCCTGGCCGGCTAGTATATGTTACCTCACACATACACATAATAGACCGCTCATGTGACTGACATCTGCCTTAATTCCCTATATGGCACATGTGTTGCACATTGGCTGTTTTTAATCAGATGTTTATGTTTGGAAAATAAAGATAGCACACGTATGAGGCGAGTTGTGTGAGGTGATTTGTGCACATCTGTGTCTGTCTGTGTGGTGTGTGTGTCCCTGTGGATGGGTGGTCCTGTGTGGTGTGTGTCTCTGTTGGGGTGTGTCTCTTTGTGTGTGTGGGGTGTCTCTTTGTGGTGTGTGTGTGTGTGTGTGTGTCCCTGTGGGGTGAGTGCATGTGTCCCTATAGGGTGTGTATGTGTGTGTCCCTGTGGGGGGGTGTCTGTGTGGGGTGTGTGTGTCTCTTTGTGGTGTGTGTGTGTGTCCCTGAGGGGTGAGTGCATGTGTCCCTATCGGGTGTGTATGTTTGTGTGTCCCTGTGGGGGGGTCTGTGTGGTGTGTGTGTGTGTCTCTTTGTGGTGTGTGTGTCCCTGTGGGGTGAGTGCATGTGTCCCTATAGGGTGGCTATGCGTGTGTGTCCCTGTGGGGGGGGTCTGTGTGGTGTGTGTGTGTCTCTTTGTGGTGTGTGTGTGTCCCTGTGTGGTGAGTGCATGTGTCACTATAGAGTGGGTGTTGTGTGTGTCTTTGTGGTGTGTGTTTGTTCGGGTGCGTGGTGAGTATCCAATGTTGGGGCTGCACCTTAGCGACTATACACTTGCTGTTACTCTTTGTGTGCGTGTGGTGTGTATACATGTCCCTGTGTGTGGTGAATATCTCATGCTGGGGCCCCACCTTAGTGACTATATGCTGGTATGTGCTGTTAGTCTTTGGCGCTATCATTAAGTCCCTCTCATTCACAACTGTCAACTGGTAACTGTCACTTTTTCCCCATTATGTAGATAGGGGCAAAATTGTTTGGTGAATTGGAATGCGCGGGGTTAAAATTTCGCCTACAACATAGCCTATGACGCTCCCAGGGTCCAGACGTGTGACTGTGCAAAATTTTGTCTCTATAGCTGACAGCTGTCGATTTTCCTCCCACACGTTTCCTTTCCCTTTTTTCCCATTATGTAGATAGGGGCAAAATTGTTTGGTGAACTGGAACGCGCAGGGTTAAAATTTCGCCTCACAACATAGCCTATGACGCTCCCGGGGTCCAGACGTGTGACTCTCCAAAATTTTGCGGCTGTAGCTGCGACGGTGTAGATGCCAATCCCGGATATACATACACACACACATACACACATTCAGCTTTATATATTAGATATATATATGCATGCATATACATACTCTGTGATTTGGGCAATGCATGCCAGTATTTTTGATTTAAAAAGAAACAACTGAGATGCAATTGAAGGGTAGACTTTGAGGCTTAATTAAAACAGTTGAACAAAAAAACGTGAAACGTTTATTACTTGTAATCATTTTTCTGTAAAGCCTCCTCATTTCAGGGGCTACAAAATAATTGGACATATTAACTTTACTATAAAAAAAATGTTCATTTTTATTACTTTGTAGAGCATGTTTTACAGGCAACGAGTGCCTGAAGTCTGGCAGCCGTAGAGGTAAAAAGAAATCACTGACCAGGTGGATTAAATTAGTAAAATTCTTTAACTTCTCATTAATATAATACACTCCCTGGCAGAAGTTATATCGCTTATCCATATGTAAATAAAAGCTTATAACCTGAAGTTAAATTCAACCATTGGTTGTATAAATTACTCTTTTGAAAGCTGAAACCGTCCGAAATTTGGTTTAGGTTAAAAGGGATCCTGTCACCTCCAAAAAGCCACTTAAGCTACAAAATCATGTCCCTGCAGCACCCTATCACTAATCTCACACTCCTTTTGTTTCATAAATGCATCCTATCAAAGTAGATAAAAACGATTTTATACTCACTCATTAGGCATTATAATTAGTAGGGGCTATATTCTTTAGCCCTTATTGCGTGTTTGTTTTGCAGGCTCCAGGATTCACCCTCTCTCTCTCTGTGCTGCTTTGCTTGTGCAGACTCTGCCCTCCCCCTCTCTGTCACTCTCAGAATGCAAATCATTAGTCCTGCCTTCAGCTCCACATCACAGTAGCACAGAGAGAGAGGGTGGATCCTGGAGCCTGCAAAACAACACTCCCTAAGGGCTAAAGAATATAGCCCCCTACAAATTATAATGCCTAATGAGGGAGTATAAAATTGTTTTTCTCTACTTTGACAGGATGCTTTTAGGAGACAAAAGGAGTGTGAGATTAGTGATAGGATGCTGCAGGGACATCATTTTGTAGCTTAGGTGGCTTTTTGGAGGTGACAGGATCCCTTTAAGAAAACAAATTGGCATCAATGCTGAAATATTGATCATTTAATGAACACAGAATGGTCAGATTTTAGCAAGACTAAAGTTTTGTTGCCTGGTCATATAATGCACCCAATCCTAGTTTATATCATCACCTGTGATCAGTAAATGATTGGTTAATTAGTTGGTGTGTATGAAAAGAAACCCAGCACCCCAGCCTTCACTTGAACTGCAAATTAAGCTCTAACATGCCAAAAATCCACCCTACAACCAAAGCCTTGATTATCAAGAGGCTGAAGACCAGATCCACTGCAGAGGTGGCTGGCACCTATAATGTGTCTCAGCGTCAAGCACCGTGTATCCCCGAATATAAGACACCATCTTACTTTTTTTTTTTTGGTCCCAAAGATGGACCATGTCTTATTTTCGGGGGGGGGGGGGGGGGGGGGGTGTCTTATATACCGTACATCCCACTACAGCCTCCCATACACACACCACACACCCATACACACACACACACATACACACCGCACACCCATAAACACACACATAACCATTCACACACACACCTACCCATGCACACAAACCGATTTTTACCGGTCCAGTGTCCCCAACGTCAGCTGGCCGCAGATTGACTTGCGGTTCCTGGGCTGTGATTGGCTCACTGTTCCTGCGCTGTAATTGGCGCAGAGCTCCTGACCTGGGCGGAGATTGGCAGCTACAGCGGGAATCCGGAGAGCGGGGCGGCCACTGGAGAGCGGGGGGGGGGGCCACTGGAGAGCTGGGAGGGGGGGCCACTGGAGAGCGGGGGGGGGCACTGGAGAAGCGGGGAGGGCCACTGGAGAGGGGGGGGCACTGGAGAGTGGGGGGGGCCACTGGAGAGCTGAGGAGGTACACCTTATAATTGGGGGGTGTCTTATTTTCGGGGAAACACAGTACAAAGAATTAAAAAAAGATTTGAAGAGACTGGAGATGTGTTTGACAAGCCCAGGTCCAGCAGACCCTGCAAGACAACTGCTCAGGAGGAACATTTGTTGGTTAGAAAATCCAAAGCAAGCCCCTCTTCCACTGCAGCAGAGCTCAAACAGGCCTGGTCATCTCAAGTCCCTGTGTCAACTAGAACAGTTTGTAGGATTCTGTCTCGAAATGGCCTCCATGGTCAAATCAGTGCCCAGAAGCCAGCACTAAATAAAAAGGCAAATAATAAAATGTGTGGCATTTGCAAAGTCCCACAGCATGCTAAACAGATGGACGCTGGAAAAGTGGCAGAAGGTGGATTTCTCTGATGGATCTTCAGTAGAATTACACCACAGCCACCACAAATACTGCAGGAGACCTACTGGAGCCCGTATGGATCAAATACACCCTGAAAACATTTAAATTTAGTGGTGGAAAGATCATGGTCTGTGGTTACATTCAGTATGGGAGTGTGCGAAACATTTGCAAGGTGGAAGGCAATATCAATAGCCTAAAATATCAAGAAGTATTAACTACCTCTTACAGTGCCTACAAGTAGTATTCAACCGCCTGCAGATTTAGCTGGTTGACACATGCGGAATTAACTTAGCATTGTGACATTTGGACTGTAGATCAGCCTGGAAGTGGGAAATGCACTGCAGTCAAAAAGATTTTTTACATTTTTTTTTTTTTTTTTTAAGCGTTAAAAGTTAATTCAGAGGGTCATTTATTATTCAACCCCTACCTGTCTCCACTGTTGGGAGCATCATCCAGAAGTGGAAGGCTTATGGAACTACTGTTAGCCTTCCACGGCCTGGACAGCTTTTGAAAGTTTCTTCCCGTGCCGAGGCCAGGTTTGTCCGAAGAGTCAAGGCTAACCCAAGGACAACAAGGAAGGAGCTCCGGGAAGATCTCATGGCAGTGGGGACATTGGTTTCAGTCAATACCATAAGTAACGTACTCCACCGCAATGGTCTCCGTTCCAGACGAGCCCGTAAGGTACCTTTATTCAAAGCGTCATGTCAAGGCTCGTCTACAGTTTGCTCATGATCACTTGGAGGACTCTGAGACAGACTGGTTCAAGGTTCTATGGTCTGATGAGACCAAGATCGAGATCTTTGGTGCCAACCACACACGTGACGTTTGGAGACTGGATGGCACTGCATACGACCCCAAGAATACCATCCCTACAGTCAAGCATGGTGGTGGCAGCATCATGCTGTGGGGCTGTTTCTCAGCCAAGGGGCCTGGCCATCTGGTCCGCATCCATGGGAAGATGGATAGCACGGCCTTCCTGGAGATTTTGTCCAAGAACCTCAGCTCCTCCATCAAGGATCTTAAGATGGGTCGTAATTTCATCTTCCAACAAGACAACGACCCAAAGCACACAGCCAAGAAAACCAAGGCCTGGTTCAAGAGGGAAAAAATCAAGGTGATGGAGTGGCCTAGTCAGTCTCCTGACCTTAACCTGATTGAAAACTTGTGGAAGGAGCTCAAGATTAAAGTCCACATGAGACACCCAAAGAACCTAGATAACTTGGAAAAGATCTGCATGGAGGAGTGGGCCAAGATAACTCCAGAGACCTGTGCCGGCCTGATCAGGTCTTATAAAAGACGATTATTAGCTGTAATTGCAAACAAGGGTTATTCCACAAAATATTAAACCTAGGGATTGAATAATAATTGACCCACACTTTTATGTTTAAAATTTATTAAAATTCAACTGAGCAACATAACTTTTTGGTTTGTAAGATTTATGCTTCTGTTAATAAATCCTACTCTCGTTTGCAGTTTGAAGGCTCTAACTTATTTGCATCTTATCAAACCACCTAAATCTGCAGGGGGTTGAATACTACTTGTAGGCACTGTATATTCCAAATCATAAAAAGGACCAAATTCTGCAGCAGGATGGTGCTCCATCTCATAAATCCATCTCTACAACAAGGTTCCTCCAGGCAAAAAAGATCTAAGTGCTGAAGGACTGGCCAGCCCAGTCACCAGACATGAACATCATTGAGCATGTTTGGGGTAGGATGAAAAAGGAAGCTTGGAAGACAAAACCAAAAAATCTAGATGAACTCTGGGAGGCATGTAAGACTGCATTCTTTGCTATTCCTGATGACTTCATTAGTAAATTGTATGAATCATTGCTGAACTGCATGGATGCAGTCCTTCAAGCTCATGGAAGTCACACAAAATATTAAATATGACTAATAGCACCACAACGTCATTCACCAATGTTATGCAACATATATTTATATTTTAAGTTAATTTTTTGTTTTAAAATCACATTACTTTCTGTGGGCAACAAAACTTTTGTCTTGCCAAACCAGGGATCCTGTCACCCCCAAAATACCTCAAAAGCTATTAAAAGCTGTCCCTAGAGCATAGTAACACTTACCCTACACTCCTTTTAGCTCCTAAATGCAGCAAGTGAAAATGAAGATAAATGTTATTACACTACCTCATTAGGGATGATAATTAGTGACTATGGTATTCATAGTCACCCTGGCAGGCTGTCCCTCTTCATGATATCACGCCTCAATAGGCGTGATCTTCAAATCACATTAAAATGCGCGCCTCCCCTCTCTCCTATGGCAGCCGGACCGCTGCATTGTGCGGCTGTATGACGCGAACCGCGTCATTTCCGGTGCCGGGTGACGTTTGTACACCCGCTCCGCTGTTAGCTTCAAGACCCGCACTGCGCATGCGCAGTGTGCGTTTTGAAGCTAACAGAGCGGCGCGGGTGTACATACCGTCACCCGGCGACGGAAATGACGCGATTCGCGTCACCCAGCTCTACTACAGGCTGGCCGACACAGGACAGAGCGGGGAGGCGCTCATTTGAATCTGATTTGAAGATCACGCCTATTGAGGCGTGATATCATGAAGAGGGAGAGCCTGCCAGGGTGACTATGAATACCATAGTCACTAATTATCATCCCTAATGAGGTAGTGTAATAACATTTATCTTCATTTTCACTTGCTGCATTTAGGAGCTAAAAGGAGTGTAGGGTAAGTGTTACTATGCTCTAGGGACAGCTTTTAATAGCTTTTGAGGTGCTTTGGGGGTGACAGGATCCCTTTAAATCATCAATATATCAGCATTGATGCCAATTTATTTTCTTACCCTCCAAAATGTGGTTTAGGTTATCAGCTTTCAAAAGAGTAATTTATACAACCAATGGATGAATTTAAAGTCATGTTATAAGCTTTTATTTACATAACATGGATAAGCGACATAACTTCTGTCAGGGAGTGTATATTAATGAATATAAACTCCCTTTTTTCACCATGCTCTTGTGTTGGTCAATCCACCAGAAACATAATCTAATCACCAGGGTGTGTGTAAACACACTCATACAAATTAGCTGGATGTTAATAAATAAAAAATCATAAATGAGACAATATTGATATTCTAAAGGGATCCCAATAATTCTTCAAATAAACTAGGCAATATTAGTGTGATTAGAAGGTATGGGACTTGTTGAATATTCCCAATATTCAACAAGTTGCATACCTTCTAATCATACTAATATTGCCTAGTTTATCTGAGGAGCCAGTATTCAAGCGTAATTTGGCTTAATTCAAAATACCGTATATACTCGTGTATAAGCCGACCCTTGTATAAGCCGACCCCCCTACTTTTGCCCCCAAAAACTGGGAAAACCTATTGACTCGCGTATAAGCCTAGGGTGGACAATGCAGCAGCTACCGGTACTGAAAAATTTTAAAAATGAAAATAGATACGAATAAAATGTTGAACTTTTATTTTAAATAGAAACAGTAAACTACCAATGCAGCAGACCACCGTCCTGTTATAAAGCCCCCTATCACTGGTATATAGCCAACATCCCTGTATATAGCAGCTATAACTAGTATACAGTTGCCGCCAGCAGAGGTAATACAGGCCCCCCAGCAGGGGTAATACAGGCCCCCCAGCAGGGGTAATACAGGCCCCCCATCAGGGGTAATACAGGCCCCCCCCCACAGGGGTAATACAGGCCCCCCCGCAGGGGTAATACAGGCCCCCCAGCAGGGGTAATACAGGCCCCCCCAGCAGGGGTAATACAGGCCCCCCCAGCAGGGGTAATACAGGCCCCCCCAGCAGGGGTAATACAGGCCCCCCCAGCAGGGGTAATACAGGCCCCCCCAGCAGGGGTAATACAGCTCCAGCAGGGGTAATACAATATTGTCTCATTCATGACTTTTTACTTATTAGTATCTACGGTAGCTAATTTGCCTGTGTATTTACACACTTCCTAGTAATAGGATTATTTTTCTGCTGGATAGACCAGCACAAAAGCATGGTAGAATAAGGGAGTCTAACTTTTTAGTGCTAAATTGCTTGACAACCATTCTGGTACCGATTTGCCTTTAGCATTTCTTTTTGTTCAAATTTCAACATTTCTCAAACACTCCTTCCACGACAGCATTGGAGGATGTTGTCTGCACCCTGTTGGGGGACAGGAACACAGGTTAAAAGCCCCTCTCCACCACCAACCACCAGTGTTTTCCTGTCCCCCCTGGGGCATGAAGAGGTTCCTTCAGTGCTGTCAGGCTGGCGCAGCGGCACTAGCTCCAATTTTTTTTACCTATTTTAGCTGGGCAGTGGTCGATTGTGGGTCTTCCCCTCCTCATTCATTGCTGCTCCCATTTGCTGCGATTCGGGATTCCCCTGGCCTTTCTGTGCCTCCAGTGGGGGTAAAGCAATTAATGGGTTACACACGCCGGAGACCAGCTACAGCTTTCTGGTATCTCCTCCTTGCAGCGGTACCAGTTCTGGGAGGTGCACACCCGGAAGTGACATCATTTATATTTACATTGTGTTCCACGGTGTAACAAACGTGACTTGTGAGATTTCCTGGGACCAGGGGACTGCATTTTGTGTGCTAATCAGCCCACAGGTGACTGGAAGGGGCATGTTTTTTTCTATAAAACCCACCAGAAGACGTCACCAGTTAAGGCTATTCCTATAATGAATGGTGACAAATCTTTCACTGCATCTGCAGTGCCTAGCGCGTCCCTAGCTACACTGGTACAAGGGTCTGGTCACTAGGGGGTTAACTTAGCCTCTCTCATTGAGCTGACACTTGGTTACCCTTCCTTCTTAATTTTCACTGGGAATCCCTTCTCTTCCTTTTTCTAAAGGCCGCTTCACCCGCTAGGATATAGGTGAACGAGATCGTTAACTATCTCACATGACTGCAATCCTTCCGACATCGTTAGTGCGTTGTCACACGCAAGGATATTGTTAACTATCTTAAATTTGGCAACGCTCCAGCTATTTGGAGAAGAACATTTGAACGATTTTACAAAGCGGCAGGAATAGGAGAAATATGAACAACATCTTTCAAAAAGGTGTCACACTGAACGATGTTGCTTCTTCGCATGACGTTAGTTGGACTATGAACGATAGATTTGACGTCAGGATCTCAAATTTTTGATGACCGTTCTAACAATTTTTCCTTCCTACATCGTTCGTTCACACTCAATGACGCACTAACGATATCATTTGAACTATCACAAATCCAAATACTCATACACACACACTCATACATACTCATACATACACTTGCAGGCAGTACATATATTAATATGTGATGCCCAAAGAGAACTCTTGATGAGCAAAACAAATGGGATTTGTGAAACAACGTATTGCTCCTGAGCTTTCTGGTTGTAGACCACTGTTGTATGATATCCACAGAATTGAAGCATATAGATTGTAGGATTTTTCTAACACAAAGAGGTCTATGGTAGCACAAAATGAAGTCTCCTACCTATTGCTGTTGCCTATTATTGAGGGCACATTAAACACAGCATTTACAAGCACTTGTAAATCACAAAGAGTACGGAGTCCAGAGCATATACATCCTTTCTATTTCACTCTTGGTTTAAGCTGATGCTGTGTGAAAGAATCCTAAAGCTGAAATTGCACATCCTTTAGACCCTTCCTCTTGCTGTCCATGTTTTTTCTCAGACAGCACACTGACCCATGAAGTTTCATTAAATTAAAGAAAAGACAACCTTCTTCATTCAAGGTTCAGTCTATGTTTCTACAACTGTTTCTACAGGTACAGTAATTACACAGGACATAGGCATAAAAATAAAGCCCAAAAAAAGAGTACCATATATTATAGCCTAAAATAATTTTATTCCTAAAAAATTGCATGAAAATAAATACCAGATACATTAAAATCAACGTGCTGCAATAAAGTAGACTTGCGTAATATTACAGTATATGCAAACAAGTATAGCATATAAGCCATACTATAATATTGTGGAGAACACTGAATACTTTTAAATGTGATTAGATCAAGCCTTTCCAAAATGAGTTGGGTTACCAGCTAAAAGAATTAGAAAATAGCATGTCACTTACACGTGTAAATGGTTGATTATATGTAAAAACCCTGCTGCCCCAGCGCATGTTTTTTCCAACTTCCTCAGTAGGACATGTAAATGAAGCCTAAGGCATAGGAGAAAAAAAATCACTTGTGACTTATGTCAAAATAAAAAATGACATGCTTCTTGTTACCTGCTAAGGTATAACATAGCTGTGTTCAAACAGGTTTGTAAGGTCTTTGTTGCAGAGAACCACAGTGACTAGGTGTCGCCATGAATTTTAAATTTTTAAAGCCCAGGTGGGTCTCTCTGGTTGGATACGAGCGTCTCGCTGATTGGGGTTCGTTGAGCTCCTAATTCATGTGGTGCTGTGGATACTTTGTTTCTAGCTATGAATTTTAAATTGTCTCCTTAATTTTGTAAGAGAACAACAGTTTCAACAGCAAAACCATGACATCATCACTGTTTTGTAGGTGAAACAGCCACCCCACCCCATGAAATCAAATAGCTGTTTAATAGGCCAATCAAAGATCTCTGCGAGACCTGGTCACTGCGGCTCTCGCTTGTGATGTGAATGTCTTGTTTGCCCTTACTAGTTTGAAAATATTAAAACCATCTGTAAAGCTATATAACCAAAGTAATTACGGTAGCATTGGGAATCTGTAATTTACAATATAAGCGGCTTCTGAAAACTGCAATTGGTACAATTTTTTTTCTGTTTATGGCCAGTAATCACTGAATATTCAAGTCCATGTTTGAGCAGTATTATTATAAATGACATTTAAACATTTTTTGATATTCTTATTATCAAACCTATTCCTTTTAAAATAACATTCCTCTAGCACAAATTATTGCAAGCGAGTATTGTAATTCTTCTCAAAGCTGCATACAGTTTCTACTATAGTGTATATATTTCCAGATGATGATGTATAATGGAAGAGTAATTTGTGCCTCTTGATTTCTTCTTACAGATTGGCGGTTGCTGTAGTCTTAATGTCTTCTGTGTTCGTGAAAATAGATTAACTAGAATTCCTTCAGAAATTGCACAAGCTACTGAGCTCCATGTCTTAGATGTTGCAGGAAACAGGTAATTTTAAAATATCTTACTGACATGTATTGTGAACGTCTTGAATTACGTCCAAATGTGGAAAGTGTAGTGGCTCAGTGGTTACATACCACCAAAAAAACATATTTTATAAATGCAAAGCACTGCAGAATATATGATCATAATATATTAACTACAGAAAATTAATAAAAATTAAAATAAACATTTAACAATATTGTTCATTCTCCCCTTCTTCCAAGTACATAGAAAAAGTAAATGAAACTGAGCTTCACTTGATGAATATCATAATAGAGGGGAAGAAAGCGCACTATAGGGTCTTATCTCAATTGTATATAGTCAATTTTCTATATGGATCCACTCACCTGGTTTGGTTGTGTGAGACACAACAACCATATGCACCTCCGAGTAAAATCCACAGCATCCACAGAACTGCAGCAATCCACCGGTATAGCAGATCCTATATTAAAGGAGAAAGAAAAAACTCGCTCCAGCCCGCCCACTCAAGATCATACCCCCGCCCCTTCCCTCCGCCATCCCACTGCCAATCCGCATGTCCCCTCTCACCGCTCCTCTCTCCTGCCATTGCACCCGCTGGTCATCCTCCTCTCCTCCCGGCGGGTGCGCAAGTACTCTCCCCAGCCCCCCCTCCAGATCACCCTTCCATCCGCCCCTCATCGTCGATCCCCATTTCCCCTCTCGCCACTCTTCCGTTCCCGCCGGTCTGCCCCCTCACTCTGGCGCCCCTTCTCCTCTCCTGGGCTGCTCCTCCGCACCGAGGTGAGTATGAATGAATGGATGGATGGTGCATGGGTGGATGGTGCATGGGTGGATGGATGGACGGGTGCATGGAAGTCAGGGTGCACTGTACAGCAGTGATCTGATGTACCATGCACCATGACTCTGACTATAGACTACAACAAGAGATCAGGTATCCTCTTGTCTCTGGGGGCACAGTCATGGTGCACTGTATGGCAATGATCTGCCGTACTGTGCATCACGACTGTGACCTCAGAGACTACAACAAGGGATCAAGTGTCTACTTGTAGTCTCTGGGGTCAGAGTCATGGTGCACGGTACAGCAGATCATTGCCACACAGTGCACCATGACTGACCCCAGAGACTACAACAAGGGATCAAGTGTCTTCTTGTTGTAGTCTCTGGAGTCAGAGTCATGGTGCACTATATGACAGATCATTGATTATTATGTCAAGACGCTGGATGAAGACGGAGGAGTGCGATGGCGGCGGCGGGACAGCGGCAGGGATAAGTATAATGATCTATTCCTTTACAGGATTGCGGCTGTAAGGGGGGGGCCTGTATATACCAATGGGGCTGCTGCTGTATACTACCACTGGGGCTGCTGTATATACCTCTGGGGCTGCTGTATACTACCACTGGGGCTGCTGCTGTATACTACCACTGGGGAGGCTGTATACTTGTGCTGGGGTCCACCCTCGGCTTGTACACGAGCCAATAGGTTTTCCCAGGTTTGGGGGGCAAAAGTAGGGGGGTCTGCTTATACACGAGTATATACGGTAAATGCAGATTGCATTTATTAAATATTCAGGTATTTGTCACATACCTTACAGACTATCTGTGATTCTATAATTAATATAATCCTGCCAAGGAAAAAATCCCAAAATTATGTGTGGGCAATGTGAGGTAGCAAGGGGAATGGTGGTAGAGGGACGCTATGTTTCCCCAAGGATGGTGAGCTACTGCATGTATGGGACGGGAGATGCTTACATGAGCATAGGTGAGGTAGGTATGGCCACCGTTACTGAGAACGGTGGCTGTTGGTAAAGCATGTTATGGGACCTCATCTATGAGGAATGGGGGAAGGTTTTTGGGCGGGCCTCCATTCCTCATCTCCCGCCCCAGGCTTTTGAAGTAGCTGGGAGGGAAAGACAGGTGAGAAAGGTTAGGCCGGAAGAGACGGCTGTCAAGGTGTTGTGAGATGAGATCAGACTGGAGAGGAGTTCAGTCGGTGGAAAAGGAGCCTGTGAGCACACAGGGAGTGTGTACCGGACCCCAAGGTGGGGAAGGACCCCTAGGCGAGCTCCAGGAGGAGCAGGTTTAGGGCCGACGCTATTATCCTGATGTAAGGACTTTTTTTTGTTTGTTTTGCCATTGTGTGAAATAAAACACACTTGTTTTTGGACTGAGCCTGAGTGTCACTGCCTTACTTGCTGCTGCTATAGATACTGATCCCTACAGCAACTATACATTATCTCAAAAAGTAGAGCTACTATAAAAAAAAATGAATGGCATACTCTTATTAAGAGGACTGAATATACCTGAAAATCAGCCTTATATTTGAGTATTTAAGGCACAAAAACCTTTTCATTTGTCCCCCAATGTTATCAGTAGTATAATTCTGCCTTTATAGTTGGGTGTTGCCATCAATTGTAATTTTCACATACAGTGCTTGATATTGGATGGCTGCTGAAAATGATCACTTCAGATCCAAATGTGTTAGCCTATTATTCGGCTCAGTGGCTGGTATGATAATGGCAACACTTCAGGAGGTTTTGTAAAGTTAAATTTAACAAAATCCCATTTTCTGAAAAGGGATTTAACACTACAGGGTCTAGGGTGCTTAAAGAGAAGTATTTGTCAATATGCTGCTTACCTTTTCAGTATTGAAATATTGATCACCAAAGTTAATTACCAGCAATAAATGGGAATGACACATTTGGGGTGAAAGGGGAACACATATAACATAATGTGTGAAATGGACCACTTGCTCTTGTCAGCAATTATTTTTACGCTAAGAGAAATATAACATACTCTTCTGTTTTCTTCCTTTCACACCATCTTAGGCCTTGATTGTGGAACAACTATGCTTTCATATAGGTTGAATACATACTTTTATTTATCAAACGGGTTGCAAAATAAATAGAGAAGTCCAGACATTGACAAGATTAGAAATAATTTTTATTTCAAATATTAATTTTCACCTTCAAACTTTGCTTTCGTCAAAGAATGCTCCCTTTACAGCAATTACAGCATTGCAGACCTTTGGGTACTATTTAATGAAGCTGCCAGATGAGGAGCTGTGAGGCATCGATTTCTCAAACTGGAGACTCTAATGTACTCTTCTCTTTCTACTCTAGTTAGAGCCTGTTTGTGCTCTCCTCGGAAATGAGTACACACCGGTCTAGGAAATCTTCAGTTACTTGGCAATTTCTTGCATAGCATAGCCTTCATTTCTAAGAACAAGAATAGACTGTCGAGTTTCACATGAAAGTTCTTTTTCTGGCCATTTTGAGAGTTTCATAGAACAAATAAATGTAATGCTCCAGATTCTCAACTACAGTAGCTCATAGGAAGGTCACTTTTATAGATTCTCTAATCAGCCAAACCGTTTTCAGCTGTGCAAACATACTTCTGAAAGGGTATTCTAAACATCCTTTAGCCTTCTTACACAGTTGGCAAACACAATGTACCAATAAAAACACTGGAGTGGTGGATGTTGGAGATGGGCCTCCATACACCTACAGTATGTAGATATTGCATTAAAACCAGGCGTTTGCAGCTAGAATAGTCATTTACAACATTAACAATGTACAGAGTGTATTTCTGATTCATTTAATGTTCACTTCCTTGAAAACAAATGTGCTTTTCTTTAACATGAGAAGGAGAGAGGGGGTACTCACCGATGTGTAACAAATACTCTATTGGAGGTGCCTTAGTTAGTGCCCCCTCTTTCCTCCTACCGTCTCATGTTGAGGTGCTCTATAATGTTGCATACTTTTTAGAGGGTGCGAGCACAGCCGTATGGAGGAGCTGAAGAAAGCAGCAGTTATGATTAAGGGGCAGTAGAAAACACGTAGTTTTCAGTTGTAGTTTAGTGTTGGCGCAGCTCCAACACTGGACTACTATATATATATATATTTATTATATTTTATTTACGTAAACGGCCGCTGTAACCGAATCCCATAAGGCACCGCTGTCTGCCGCCATATTAGCACACCCAAGTGAGGTCCGCTGCCACCACTCCCTGTTGCCGCAGCACCCTGCACGCCTGCTGCTCCACCTATATAGCCTCTGGTGAGAGAGGTTGCATGATATGAGATGTCATAGTCATGTGATCAGTTACATGACCGTCACATCACCACAGCTCTGATACTGCAGTTACAGACTGCAGCCAGCCTAAGTGCAGAGGTGAGGGGTCAGAAGAGAGTACAGTGGGGGGAAGGGCAGAAGAGAGTACAGGGAGGGGACAGAACAACTATAGGGGGGGACAGAAAGAGTGCAGTGGGGTTCGGCAGAAAGAGTACAGGGGGCGCAGAAAACCACATACAGGAAGGAGAGCACATGGGGAGACAGCACAAATGAGTGAGTACATGAGGATACAAAACAGTGCACTGGGAGAGAGAGACAGCACACAGGGGAAAGATTGCTCAAAGGAGAGCGCACAGGAGATGAGAAGACAGAACTGGGGGAGAGAAAACCACTACTCCCATCACCACAGAGCCTGCCCCCATCCTAACATCACCGCCGTCCCGCATAGCATCGGGCCTCTATCTAGTTATATAATATTTATTATATGTTCAATAGTGTGTGTTTATGTGTGTGTGTGTGTGTGTGTGTATAATATATATATATATATATATATATATATATATATATATATATATATATATATATATATATACATAAATAATAAAATATGCGTGTGTATACATATAAAATATTTTTTTTTATTTTTTTTCACTTACAATTCAAATGACCTTTATTGGCAGGACTAAGTACATATTAGCATTGCCAAAGCAAATGGGGAAAAATAGTGGGATGGGGGGGTAGGGAGTGAGGAGTAGGGGGGCATATAGAGGTCCGGGATATATCCGGATACTTTTAGAGGGTGGGGGCATGTCTAGGGTTGGGTATAGAGGTTCCATGGCATATCAGGCTCTTAGTTAGGGGATAGGGACTTGTCTAGGCTGGGGTATAGAGGTCTGTTGCATATCAGGCTCTTAGTTGGGGAATAGGGATGTGTCCAGGGTGGAGTACAGAAGTTCATGGCATATCAGTCTCCTCTTAGTCTGTGCAGTTTCTCGTCCTCCATGGAGGTAAAGTCTAGGAGGAGATCAGAAAGTCCCTTGAAGTGAGTGTCCCTCACTGCGGAGTATTTAGGGCACCTCATCAAGAAGTGGGCCTCGTCCTCCACGGCCTCCTGGGGACACTGCAGGCACCGTCTGCTCTCTTGAGGCTTGTAGTTCTGTCAGTGCTGCCTGGATTCGATGAGTAGGCTGTGGGCTCTAAGTCTGTACCAGCTCAGGATCTGTCGCTCTTTGGGATTTTCCAGTTTCTCTAGATATAGGGCCAATTTGTACTCCCTCTCTAGGTTCTGGTATATAGTCAGTTTCTGTGAATTGTTTGTCGTTCCTTCAGATGCTGAGAGATTCCTCTTTGCCTTTGTGTACCATCTTCTGGATTTCTCCTTTTGTCAGGCCGTGTGGGTTGGTGGCTTGGTCAGGCTGGCTTTGGGTACTTTGTGTTGGGAGGCTTCCTGGGGCTTCATGGTGTAAGAAGGTTTTGTGATTGTAGGACCTGGGACTACTGCTTTGTAGATGAGCCTGGAATGATAGTGCCTTCTTCTTTATGAGGTGTAGAGGGAATCTGCCCAGCTGTGCTCGGCAAGCGCTGTTCGATGTGCTCCAATGGACTTGGAGAAGATGTTTGCAGAACTCTAGGTGGAATATTTCAGTTGGCCCAGCGTCCCACTCTGACCAGTTTGGGTATGAGACTGGGCCCCAGACCTCACTGCCGTACAGAAGGGTTGGAGCAATGATGGTGTCAAAGATTTTAAGCCAGATGGTTACTGGTGCCTTGAGATGATAGATGTTTTCTTATGGCATAGAAGGCTTTGGATGCCTGGTCTTTCAGTAACTCCTATGGCTTGCTTCAAGCTCCCTGATTGGTTGAGTTCTAGGCCCAGGTAGGTGTATTTGTTGGCTTCTATAAAGGCACACGGGCGTGTGACTCGCGCGAGTGCAATGCGAGAAAATCTCGCTGTGCACTCGGACCAGTATCAGTAAATGATACTGGTCATATTAGTGTGTTTTCAAGGCACTTAACTCGCATTGTGAGTGAAATGCTTATTCAATCGCAGCATGCTGCGATTGAATGCGATTTTCTCTTGCAAGTGGCCATTGTAAGTATATGCGTGTGAAAAAATCTCGCACCCATACAGCACACTACGCGATAGTCGCACACATGTGCTATCTTACAATGTCAGCTTCTATATTGCAAATCCTGAATTGTGTTAAATGGGCCCACTGAGACTGTTTCGCCTGGGGCCCACAAAAAACGTGGCGCTTGTCCTGTCGCCGTCCTCCAAATCAGGGACACCACCACCGCACAAGACAGCACCACTGACCACGCCCCTTCGGGACATCACAGCCTTCCCTATGCTATAGCATAGGGCACCCATCTAGCATATGCATAATATAGTTTTCTTTTTATACATTGTGAGTGTAGTCAAGCGTCTTTTATTTGCTTATTGCAATAGAATAGGTTTATGCACACTTCATTAGATAATATAAATGGAGGTATTTTTTAGGCGTTGAGTTTAATGTACAGTTAAGATTTCAGTCTAGCAAATATTTGATTTCACATGCTAAACATTGATTGAGATACATTAACTGCTGAAGGAGAAAACATCAAATGACACCATCAAATTATTACTATCCTATGATTCATCAAAAGAATCAAACCCTGAATTGATTTAAGCCTATTTTGTAAATCTATTATTTAGCTACATACTTACTGTATTTTTCGGATTATAAGAATTACTTTTCCTCCCTAAAAAATTGGAGAGGAATATGAGGGGTGCATCTTTTAATCCGCTTGTAGTTTACCAGGAGGGGTATGCATAGTGAAGTGTGGTCACAGGAGGTACTGTCATGGGTGGTGCTGCAGCAGGGGTCAGGGCGGTGCCGTGGGTGTCCCTGTAATGCTTCAAGCAATGTGAAGCAGGAGCCAGCCCAGCATTTGTGTTAAAGTAAATGCAGGCTTCAAGGAAATAGCAACTGAAGGCAGCACATACGCAGATTGAGGTTTCTGCTCATCAGCCCTGACACCCACCACAGCACTTACCCATGACACCCGCTGCTCTGACCACAGCATCGCCCTGACGCCCGCCGCACTGCCTGCAGCATCGCCTACGATAATGCCTCCTTTGACCCCATTCCATCACCACTGCCTCTGCCCCCGTTAAGCTATCCGAATGATAAAATGGACTCTGATTTTAAAACTGGCTCCATTTTTAATATTAAAAATGATTTTTTTCCAATTTTCGTCCTCTAAATTTGGGATGCATTTTATAATCCAGTGCGTTTTATAATGCGCAAAATACAGTAGACCAAAAATGTTACTTGATGTTAAACTGAACATCTTAATGGCCTTACAGGGGTCCAGATATCTTTGGACAGTGACACAAGTTTTGCCATTTTAGCGGTTTAGCAAAACCTATTCAAGATAGTTACATAATCAATATAGACTTAAAGTAGAGAATCTCGGCTTAAATTTTAGGACATTCACAAACTAATCAGAGTAAGAGTTAAGGAAGTACAGCTCTTTAAACGGACGCTGTCAGGTCATGTTTCAGTATGATACTAATAGTACCCTTGAATAGTGCCTGGGCAGACCTTTCAGAATATGTAAAAATCATTACTGTGCTCTCTGTAGGTCTCTTGTTATTATTATTATTATTATTATTTATTTATATAGCGCCATTAGGTTCCATGGCGCTTTACATGAGGATGAGGGAGACAAGAACAAGTACACTAAATCTAGGCGATCAGGGCGTACAGGTACAGGAGGGGCAGGGACCCTGTCCACGAGGGCTCAGTCTATGGGGCCATCTTTACACCTCGCAGGCCGCTAACTTCTCTAGTCCGGCTCATTACTTTCGCTCCCGAGTAGTCTGCAGTATGTAAATGTTATTTAAATAACCACGCCTATCCAAGCTGTTATGCTGTCCCTACCCTCTGTTGAAGTTACACAGAAAATATCAGGCTTCTGCAGGCTGGTTTGGCTTGGGAGGGGGTTGAGAGAGGAGAGGTATTTTGTGCTACAACTCTTGTAGATCTACAGTGTGCAGTCTGTGAGAGATTTCTATCTGTTTATATGAACGTTGGGTTCCCTGCATACAAGTGATATGTGTATCTGCTGAGCAAATGTTCATATAAACAAAGAAATATCTCAGAGCACACACTACACATATGCCTCAGATACACACATAGTGACTGTGCTTAATACTGTCAAGAAATGAAGATGTCAGAGATGCAGCTGCTAAGCACACACTTCCTCCCCCTCCTTTCTCCTCTGCAGTAAGTGTCTGGAGAGCTGCACACAGAGGTACAAACCCCCCCCCCCCATGTGAGTGATTTTCACAGCTTTGTTTGTGAGCTTAGAGAAGGGCAGTGATATCACTACATGAATATTAATTTCCTGGGGAGTGTGCAGCAAAGAATTAAAGGGAACCTGACCCCTAAAAATCACCCCTCAGCCTATTAATACCTGTCCCTTCACAATCCGTATGCTATTCTAGCTATCCCTCCTGCGCGAGGTCCTTGATCCACCCAAATGGGTATACCAACGTCATGATAGCCGGATATGATGCAATTAGCGTCATACCGGCTAAACCGCCCATGGAGAAGGGTGAGGAAGATCACTAAGGCTTATCACGCCCATTGGGGCGTGAAGAATTGCAGTAAAGGCGGCGGAGAGAAGCCACAGGAAACGGCCTGTGTGACTTCTCAAGAGCTCAGAAGCCGCAGTTCAGGAGGTAATAAAAGCACTTTTATAAACTTTGTAAATGCATAATTTTTACACAAAGGGATAGCTGGAATAGCATACTGATGGTGCAGGGACAGGTATTAATAGGCTGGGGGTGATTTTTAGGGGTCAGGTTCCCTTTAAGTGATCACTCGTTATGATTGACAGATACAGTGAATTTTTTTTATTTTGCAAATTACTGAGAATAGGGGGAAGTGTAAATAAAAGAAATACATGAATAGAGAGCTTCACCCAAGAAATTAAAAAATATCAGTTACATATGGATTTTTGACCTGACAGATTCCCTTTAATATGCAACTAACACATTTTCAAGGGACCACAAGTAATCGGTCAGTTATTTGGAGCAGATTGCAGTGGTGGCATTTGCATTTGGAAGTTGTTGCTGTAAACCAAGAACATGCAGTCAAACAAGCTCTCAATAGAAGAAAAGCAGACCATTTTTAGGATGGAAAAAAAGCAGAACTGACTCAGAGAGAACAGAAATGTTAGGAGCGGCCAAATCAACAGTTGGGTACATTCTGCAAATAATATAAATGCCCTGGGTAGCTGGATAACTTACAATAAAAAAAAGGACTGGAGTCAACAATGCTTTCCATGGTAAAGAAAGTCCCCTTCACAACATCCACCCAAGTGAAGAATATTCTCCAGGAAGAAGTTGATTCAGAATCTAAGTCGGCCATCAAGAGAAAACTTCATGAGAGCAAATACAGTGGGTTCACCTAGGGCCGCCATCAGAGGCTCACTGGCTTGGTTCCCATCAGGGGCCCGCTGAAGCAGAGGGCCATGCAAGCAGGGGGCGGAACCACTGACATGCAGTAGGCGAGACAGTTTCCTCAAAGCAGGGCCCCACTCAGACCAATCGGGATACACAGGTGCACATCCAGGGCCCACCCACCGACTTCATCATATCCCTGATCCCTCCCTGACCTGATCATGTGACCCCTTGTCTCATCCCCTCCATGTGACATCATCAAAGATCCTATGGTGGCAAGATGTGTGTGTTTCTGTGTGTCTAGTGTCTGACTGTGTGTCTGTGTGACCTGTACACAGCACTATACTGTATGTACAGGTCCTCATGTACATTACTTGCTGTATTAGTGTGTCTATATACTGTGTGTATATAGTGCGAACCTGTATATACGTTATAGTGCTGTGTATACAAGATATACAGCTGGAAATCTCTAATGCGTATACGGCCCACAGCAGTCTCCATTGTATATACAGCTAGCAGCAGTCGCTATTGTGTATACAGCTAGCAGCTGTCGCTATTGTGTATACAGCTAGCAACAGTCACTGTTGTGTATTCAGCTAGCAGCAGTCTCAATAGTTGTATATTTAGAAGAGAAAACACAATGGGGTATTCAGCCCAAAGGAGTCTCGATTGTGCATATGTATAATAATTATGTGTATGTATGTATGCTTGTGTGGAGGTGGAGCCTATGTGGAAGCAGAGCTGGGGTGGAGTCTTGAGGGGGGGGGCAAAATTTTACCAGTGAGGGACCCTGAAATTCCTAGTGGCAGTCCTGGGTTCACCACAAGGTGCAACCCATTAATCAGGCCAGATTAGACTTTGCTATTAAAAAAAAAAAAAAAAAAAAGCCCAGTTCTAGAAAATTGTTCTTTGGACGGTTAAAATTTAAGATTAACTTGCACCAGAATGATGGGAAGAAGAAGCTATAGAAGGCTTGACAGGTCTGATGATGCGGATCACACCACATCAACTGTAAAACATCGAGGTCGTATGATAACCAGGTGTGCATAGGGCTTCCAATGTTTATTGATGTGACTGAAAACAAAAGCAGCCGATGAATTCTGAAGTATATAGGGCTATACTTTCTACTTGTATTCAACCAAATGCAGCATGGTTGATTGGACAGCACTTCACAGTACAGATGGATACAACCCAAAACATACTGCAAATACAGTTAGGGCCAGAAATATTTGGACAGTGACACAATTTTCGCGAGTTGGGCTCTGCATGCCACCACATTGGATTTGAAATGAAACCTCTACAACAGAATTCAAGTGCAGATTGAAACGTTTAATTTGAAGGGTTGAACAAAAATATCTGATAGAAAATGTAGGAATTGTACACATTTCTTTACAAACACTCCACATTTTAGGAGGTCAAAAGTAATTGGACAAATAAACATAACCCAAACAAAATATTTTTATTTTCAATATTTTGTTGCAAATCCTTTGGAGGCAATCACTGCCTTAAGTCTGGAACCCATGGACATCACCAAATGCTGAGTTTCCTCCTTCTTAATGCTTTGCCAGGCCTTTACAGCCGCAGCCTTCAGGTCTTGCTTGTTTGTGGGTCTTTCCGTCTTAAGTCTGGATTTGAGCAAGTGAAATGCATGCTCAATTGGGTTAAGATCTGGTGATTGACTTGGCCATTGCAGAATGTTCCACTTTTTTGCACTCATGAACTCCTGGGTAGCTTTGGCTGTATGCTTGGGGTCATTGTCCATCTGTACTATGAAGCGCCGTCCAATCAACTTTGCAGCATTTGGCTGAATCTGGGCTGAAAGTATATCCCGGTACACTTCAGAATTCATCCGGCTACTCTTGTCTGCTGTTATGTCATCAATAAACACAAGTGACCCAGTGCCATTGAAAGCCATGCATGCCCATGTCATCACGTTGCCTCCACCATGTTTTACAGAGGATGTGGTGTGCCTTGGATCATGTGCCGTTCCCTTTCTTCTCCAAACTTTTTTCTTCCCATCATTCTGGTACAGGTTGATCTTTGTCTCATCTGTCCATAGAATACTTTTCCAGAACTGAGCTGGCTTCTTGAGGTGTTTTTCAGCAAATTTAACTCTGGCCTGTCTATTTTTGGAATTGATGAATGGTTTGCATCTAGATGTGAACCCTTTTGTATTTACTGTCATGGAGTCTTCTCTTTACTGTTGACTTAGAGACAGATACACCTACTTCACTGAGAGTGTTCTGGACTTCAGTTGATGTTGTGAACGGGTTCTTCTTCACCAAATAAAGTATGCGGCGATCATCCACCACTGTTGTCATCCGTGGACGCCCTGGCCTTTGTGAGTTCCCAAGCTCACCAGTCAATTCCTTTTTTCTCAGAATGTACCCAACTGTTGATTTTGCTACTCCAAGCATGTCTGCTATCTCTCTGATGGATTTTTTCTTTTTTTTCAGCCTCAGGATGTTCTGCTTCACCTCAATTGAGAGTTCCTTTGACCGCATGTTGTCTGGTCACAGCAACAGCTTCCAAATGCAAAACCACACACCTGGAATCCACCCCTGACCTTTTAACTACTTCATTGATTACAGGTTAACGAGGGAGACGCCTTCAGAGTTAATTGCAGCCCTTAGAGTCCATTGTCCAATTACTTTTGGTCCCTTGAAAAAGAGGAGGCTATGCATTACAGAGCTATGATTCCTAAACCCTTTCTCCGATTTGGATGTGGAAACTCTCATATTGCAGCTGGGAGTGTGCACTTTCAGCCCATATTATATATATAATTGTATTTCTGAACATGTTTTTGTAAACAGCTAAAATAACAAAACTTGTGTCACTGTCCAAATATTTCTGGCCCTAACTGTATAACCCAGGAGTTAAAACAAAGAAATGGAATATTCTACAATGGCCGAGTCAATCACCAGATGCTTTTCACTTGCTTAAGACAAAACACCCAGGCAGAAACACCCACAAACAAGTAGCAACTAAAGTCACCTGCAGTAAAGATACAGCAAAGTATAACAATGAGGAAGCCCAGCGTTTGGTGACATCCTTGGCTTCCACATTTCAGGCAATCCTTGCCTGCCAAGGTATCTCTACAAAGTATAAAAATAAACATTTTATAGTACATTTCAGGTAAAATTTCATTGTCTAATTATTTTGAGCTCCTCAGATGAGGATGCTTTGTAGAAAAATGCAATTCTTAAATGTTTCACTGGATATTTTTGTTCAACCCCTTTAAAAAAAAAAAAGTGACATGCTGAGCCCAAATCACAAAGTTTGTCACTGTTCAAATATTTCTATACCTATCTGTATACTGTATATCTGTAATAAGCACTTGTTAATTAATGCTCAATGATGGATATATGCATCATGCTCTTTACATACAGTATGTGATCAGTTGCAGGATCATGGCTGATATACATGTTCGGATTCCCACTAAAACTGTGGGGGCCAGTTGAAATACTAATCCCTGCTGCCTAAGGGTGCCTTCACATTTGCGTTTGGAACGCAGCTCACCGAACGCAGCAAAACGCTTGCGCACATGCGTTCCTATGTTTAACATGGGAACGCATGTGCCTGCGTTTGGCTACGTATGCGTTCGGATGCGCACAATTTGTGCACCCTCTGACCACACTCTGAGTGCAACATGTTGCATTTTTTGTGCGTTCGCGGGCGCTTGTTTTATCTGTAAGTGCTCACAATTGCACAAAGCATGCATTGAAGTCAATGGATCCGCAGTGTCCTCCGCATGACGGCGCAGGAGAACGCTGCGGATCTCATTGAAATCTCTCCCGGTGGCCGCCGCTGATCACCGGCGGCCACTGGGAGAGATCAGCTACAGCCGCCAAGAGACCAGCTACAGCCGACGCTGCTCTCCCGCCAGTGTCAGCGCGGGAGATTTGAAGACACAGCTGATCTGACAGCTGTTTAAATCTCCCGCGCCGACACCAAATAGGTGAGGTCGGCGCGGGAGATTTGAAGCAGCGATTAGCTGTTTCTTATCTCCGGCACCGATATCACCTATTCGGTGTCAGCGCGGGAGATTTAAACAGCTGTCAGATCAGCTGTGTTTTCAAATCTCCCACGCTGACACCGGGAGATCAGCTGTGGCCAGGAGGAGGAGATCTCCATTGCTGATTGACTGGCCGGGTGCATACTAATGTGAACGCATGCGGAGATTCTCCACTGCGTTCTAATTAATATGGCTGTGTTTGCACTGCGTTTGCGTCTGCATGCCATACGCATGCAGATACAAACGCAAATGTGAAGGCAGCCTAACTCCTTGAATACAATGGTCATTTAGTAAACATGGATTTCATCTGAAGGTAATTCTTAGCCAGAATAGTTCACATATATATGGAATTTTTATGTTTTTTCTCTTTCCTACAGGTTATCATTTTTACCCTTATCGTTGACATCTCTGAAGTTAAAGGCTTTATGGTTATCAGATAACCAGTCCCAGCCACTGTTAACGTTTCAGACAGATGAAGATCCTGAAACCAGAGAAAAGGTCTTGACTTGTGTGTTACTTCCACAGATGCCTTCTGATTCTTCTGGCCAAGGTATCAATCATATGTGTGACTGGTTGTTGCACTTTATTTTTGTAAAAAAAAAATATGTAAACTATGGTAATGTTAAATCATCTCTTGGTATCAAGTTATTATTGCATAAACAAGTGCCCATGTAAAGAGGAGAAAGGACGTCATTCACTGGTGAGCACCGGTATTGTGCAAATTGTCCAGACCTGTACAGAAGCAAAGTGTGAGATAACTATCTTAATAACCTACTGTATCATAACCATCTTACTCCGGCTTCACATCACGGTTTTGTTCCTGTCCTTGGGGATCCTGTTTTGTGTGGGACCTCGTGGACAGTAACGAACAGGCTCGGATGTGTACCTCCGGATGCCATTTCTGTCAGTCCAAATCCGGGATTATGAGGGATCCGGACTGCCATATCTGTGAGGAGCCTGCAAAGCTCAGGCACGTACAGTACTTTCGCTTTAGGAGTGTATGAACATACACTCCTAAAGTGAAATAAAAGAAAGCAGTGGGTGTTTAAAAAAAAAAAAAAAAAAATTGCTCACCTGTCCCGGAATGCGAGGCATCCACATCTGATGCAGCAAGGACCTTAATCAGCTGATCAACAGCTGATTGTCCAGTGGCGGTCACGTGACACATCAGCTGATCGCTACCAGCCAATCAGCTTTTAAGGTCTTTGCAGCATCAGACGTCTTCTCCGGACAGTCACCGGAGAGGTAAAGTGTTTTTTTTATTTTTCTCACCATTGCTTTGTTTAATGTACTTTAGCAGTGTATATAGATACCTTTACAAACGGAGCAATTTTTTATTTTTGGTTTTCCTCTTTCCTCCAAAAGCCCTAATATTTTTTCCAGTGACATTACCCCAAGTAAGGGCTTATTTTTTGCTAGACTAGCTGTAGCTTGTAGTACCAGTCATGTACTGGAAAATGGGCAAAATATTATTGCTGTGAAATGAAAAAAAAAATCAGTTCTGTCATTTTTCTATGGGTTTTGCTTTTAGGGTGTCAACTGTGTTTGGAAAGAGCCCCGCTACTGTTCTCCCTCCAAACGCAGTGATTCCCACTAAGGGGATAAAACTTAATTTGCACTGCACAATTATGCTAGGAACTTTTGCTCACATTAATCTTGCAGTCAGATCGAGCTGTTGGTAATTCAGTGTGTGAGCAAAACATTGTTTCAGCCAGTGGAATGATCTCTTCGTTTGCACAAAAGATCATTATTTCCAGCAGCACATCGTCCTATGTAAATGGAATCTGAGAACAATGGTAATTCATGGGCACTAGCTGCTTTATTACAGATTATCCAGGGAGCAGTCTACCTGTGGAAACAGTTTTAGGCTGTGTTCACACAGGGCGTTTATGCTGCAGCAGATCTTGGGGGCAATAATAATCACTTGGCAGATGATTTGCTGCATTTTTTTTGCTTTTTTTGTTGCATATTGTTGGGGGGTTTTCTGCGTTTTTCTTCAAATTACAATGTACATTGTCCTAAAACTGAAGTAAAAATGCAAGTATGCATTTTTATTGCATTTTTAACGTGGTTTTGCTACTTCTCATTGCTTTCAATATGTCCTAAATCTGTTCAACTGCAGAAAAAACGTAACAAAGAAAAGACATGCTGATTCTTTGGAGAAAACACAAAAATCTGTGCAGGAACAACAACCTTTGTGTGTGGACAACTTTTTTTATATAGGTTTTGCTGGGAAACCAAACCACAGGTTTAGATTACCATAGGTTTGCATAAAACCATGGTAAAAATGCATCAAAAAAACACCCTGCATGAACATAGCCTTACACCTACCGATTGGTTACTTACCGTATATACTTGTGTATAAGCCGACTTTTTCAGCCCAAAAATTGGGCTGCAAAGTCCCCCCCCTCGGCTTATACACGAGTCATATACTTGTGTGAAGTGGGGGCTGTGTCCGGGAGTAAGGAGGAGGCTGGAGGAGGTGGGGGAAGGCCGTAATATGAGCGGCTCGTGACGTGGAGCCGCTCATAACTTATTCATGATATGCACTGCATCCCCCGCCCATCCGCGGGGGGAGCAGTGCATATCGCATTACAGGCTCCCCATAACAGTATGGCGCCCCCGCCACAATAAAGCCTCCCCATGCTGCCGCTGCTCAGTGTAGAATAAATAGTGTTATTAGCTCTCACACGGCCGGCGGATCGCTCCTGGCTTGCATCCTCCCTGCGTGTCATGTGACCGGCCGGTGACGTCATCGAGGTGAGCCCCGGTCACATGACAAGAAGCAGAGAGGAGGGAGGATGCACAGCCAGAAGCGATCTGCCGGCCGGGTGAGAGCTAATAACACTGTATTTATTGTACAGTGAGCAGCGGCAGCATGTGGGGGGGAGCCCCTGTACACACTCTGCTGGGGGGGAGCCCCTGTACACACTCTGCTGGGGGGGGGGGAGCCCCTGTACACACTCTGCTGGGGGGGAGCCCCTGTATACACTCTGCTGGGGGGGGGAGCCCCTGTATACACTCTGCTGGGGGGGGAGCCCCTGTATACACTCTGCTGGGGGGGGGAGCCCCTGTATACACTCTGCTGGGGGGAGCTGTAAACCTGTGCTGAAGGCTGTATACCACACTGCTGAGCACTGTATACTTGTGCTGGAGTCCACCCTCGGCTTATACGTGAGTCAATAAGTTTTCCCAGTTTTTGGGGGCAAAGGTAGGGGGCTCGGCTTATACACGGGTCGGCTTATACACGAGTATATACGGTATTCAATGTAACCCAAATCTATAGAAATTTTTAAAGCGTGTTTGTGTCTGTATGTGGCAATACAAAGTTACCAACACTTTTATCCAGTTGTGAAAATGCTTGACAGTGAAATTCTTTCAAAGTTCAGTGTTAGGCTATGTGCCCATTGGACGTTTTGTGGGCTGTTTTTGAGCGTTTTCCGTCAGCGTTTTCCGCTGAGTTTTATGTTAATTTATGTTTATCATAACCACCGGTTGGATTAACATGCTAGTCAATGGATTTTAGAAAACGCTGTGTACATTAGAACGTTTTTTTTTGTCTCCTTTCCACTTTCTTCACCGGTTTTCCACCGGTTTTCAAAGATGGAGCAAGTGACTTCTTTTGAGCGTTTTTCCAGCGGTTCCAGCTTACAAGTGCACAAAAAACAGTCCTAAAAACGCTAAGAAAAACCGCCAGAAAACCGCTGACAAAACGCTGTATAAACGCTACAAAACCGCTCAAAAAACGCTATAAAAACTCTAAAAAAACGATGGACACTGCTGAGGTCAGAAAACTCAGTTTCTGCAATTCTCCACCGGTTTTCTGAATGTCTGCAATGATGCAGAACCGTCCAGTGGGCACATACCCTTAATAGTTTATTTTTCTCACTTAGGGTAATGCAAAGTTAAGATTGCTCTTAATCACATTTGCTGTATGTCTTGGGGTTGTTGTCTTCTTGCAAAATAAATTTGGAGCCAATCACTCCCTCAAGTAAAATCTGCCTCAATGATATTGCCTGATTGAAAAGTATCTGCCTGTATTTCTCCACATTGAGGGCATCATTACTGCTGATAAGCTCCAAAACTCAATTTGCTGAAATGCAGCCACAAACTTCCGGGGATTCTCCACCATGCTTCTCTGTGGTCTGCAGACACTCTTTATTGTATCACTCTCCAGCACTTAGGCAGCCTTCTGTTACAGCCAAATATTTCAAATTTAGACTCTCTGTAAGAACCACCTGCCGTCATTTTCTGCACCTTAGTGCAACAAGTGTTTGTGTAAAGTTGTATTGCTTGAACTTGTTTCCATGTGGAAGGTATGTTTTTGTTTTTCTGGGCCACAGTTCTTCCATGAAAAAATTTCTGGCCAGGCTTCTTTGAAGCATAACTGTGGAGTCAGAGTCGGTGTCCATTTTAGTGAAGTCTGAGTTGGAGTCAGAGGTCTGGCTTACCGACTGCATACTAGGGCTACGGAGTCTTGAGTCGGACTCTGCAGCCCTGTTTTGAAGAATAGATGATGTAGTTAGGGCCCACTGGTTGCTGATAATTCTGAGCCGATTGCTTTGCTTGACTAATTTTGAAGTACACAAGCACAATATGTCTTTCATTTGCCGTATACTACACGAAGTATTCTTTGAACACCACTGCACACATGGTCTTCATTGTTGCCCATTTCTTGTTACTTCTTTAAATGAGATTGAACAGCACATCTTGAAATCCTAGTCTGCTTTAAAATTTTGTCTTGTTGCTGTACTCAGTCTTGCAATGCTATTTGAACTGTGACCTAAAACGATCTTTCACCACCTCACCTTTGTAATAGGGTTCCCCACCTAGTTTTAACTCTCCTACATAGCTGTTTCTTTTGACACTGCTTCAACCATCATATGAAAATAATTACCTGTTTGGTTATAATTGCTTAGTCATACAACCAACTATAATCCTACAAAATCCCTCATCTTGGACAAGATTACCTAGAAAAATCGTTACTTTTTGTGAAGGAAAATATTAATTTTATTTGGATTTTTTGTTTGTTCAGATCCCCAAAAATAACACATTATGCTTCTCAAAGAAGAACTAGAAAACAAAAAAAGTATGTGTAAATTGTCTCCAAATACCTTGCAATAAACAAAAGCTAGTGCTGTAAAAACAATGGAACTTGCTACATACCTTTTTCTTCTCCCATCCTCCACGACCGAACTACAGGAGGTTGCCTCTTGGCCCTAATAGGGGCAGGAAACACAAATAGATTAAATAGCCCCTCCTACCTCCAACCACCAGTGTTTCCTGTCCCATTGGGGCACACAGAGGTTCTCCTGAAGGCTGCTGACCGACGCGCAGTACTCATATTACCTAGCCGGGCAGTGAGGCGATCAGGCGCTGCTCCTACCTCTCGGCCAGTCCTACCCCTGGAGGAGCGGGACCTCCCGCCCTCCGATGCCTGAAGGCTAAGCTGGGCAGGTGCTTCAGGGCCGGCGTCTTACTTGGTCCCGACTCTCTTCCCCTCCGGGTGCGGTGGATGTGTGGGTTTTGGCGCCTGGAAGTGACGTCGGACGCCTTTTGCGCGTCACTTCCGGGGGCGCGGCCGCGGTGGCTGGGCCGTCCGGCAGTGACAGGGACGCGTCACTTCTGGGGGCATGGCTGCGGTGGAACGCAGCTGGACCGCACGCCACAGTGTGTTCCGGGCCTCCCTGTTGCGCTCTCTGCTCAGTGTCCGCAACAGGTGGAGGGGGACGAACACACAGGTGTTTTAGGCGCATACATCTCGGTTCCAGGTGATAAGGACCTATGATGACGGCGGCCCAATGTCTCTGGCTGGCCCTGAAAGTGTATCGATGGCTGCAGATGCAGAGCCCTGCGCCCCCTTTTGCCCTGTGAGTAGACACTGGGTGCGAGGTATATTTTCCCATAAGGGGTCTCGTCCTCATTCCTTCTCTCCCTGTGGTTTATTTCAGGGAGGCAAGGAACAGGCACAGAAGTCCAAATAATCTTTCTCCAGACGGTGTGGAGTCTGTAGCCAGAAGCTGTCTCCCACCCGCACAAGGCTCTTATGCCCCGCCTGTACGGAGAAAGTCATGGGAGACGAAAAACAGTCACTCATGGAGGAGCTTAAATCACTCATTCAGAGGGAAATTCGCTTATCTTTAGGTTCTGTGACTGGGCCCCGGCTTCTGACCCCCCCCCCCCCCCCCCCATCGCCTAAGAGGCGAAAATGATGGATCCTGCTCCAGAAGGGTCTGACATGTCTGCTTCTGAGGAAGGCCTGGCGGATGAGTCGGATACACCCCAGGGCAGTGACTGTCTCCATCGATATTATTTTTCCTCGGAGGATATCTCTGAGCTGGTCTCTGCTGTCCGGACCACAATGGGATTAGTGGGGGAGGAAGCGTCACACTCTATTCAGAATATCATGTTCGGGGGCTTGCTCTCGAAAAAAACGTCCATGTTTCCCGTACATGATAGCTTGAGGGATATGGTCCTGGATGAGTGGAGGTTTCCGAGAAGCGATATGTGCTCCCAGGAGGGATGAAAAATCGATTTCCGATGGATTTGTCAGTGACCAAACTCTGGACGGAGGTGCCACGTGTGAATGTGCAGATGGCTAAAGTCGCCAACAAAACAGCGTTGCCTCTTGAAGACTCATTGCAGTTAAAAGATCTGATGGATCGTAAGGCTGATGGCTTACTGAAGAAATCCTGGGAGGCCTCATCCTTGTTGTTAACAGCTAATGTCGCTCTGACTTGTGTGGCTCGGTCCATGTTCCAGTGGCTGGACCAGTTGCAGACCCATGTGGGGGTCAGAACACTGAGAGAAGACTTGCTGGTTTCCATACCCCTCCTGCTGATGGCCGCTAGTTTCCTTGCAGATCCATCGGCCGAATCCATCAGGGCTGCAGTCCGAAATATGGTCCTCTCCAATACTGCTAGAAGAGCCGTCTGGCTGAGGTCTTGGTCGGGTGATATGGCGTCTAAGAGTAAGCTCTGCTCTATTCCCTTCCATGGGGAGTATGTGTTCGGCCAGGTCCTAGACCAGCTTTTAGAGAAGGTCTCCGAGAAGAAAGGCTTACCGGAACCTAAGGCACAGACTAAGTCTCTTCAGCCTCAGCAATCCTTTCGCTCCCGCTATTCCCAGCCCCAGAAAGAGAAAGGGAAGAGCGGACATTTGAGTTGGGGGAAGGGAAAGAGCATCTTCCCCTCTCGTCCCCAGGATCGAAAGTGACGCTATTCCGGTGGGAGGGAGGCTGTCCTACTTCCTCCCCCAGTGGCAGCAGATTATGGCTTGCCCCATCATCCTCCAGATCATCAGGCAGGGGATGCGAATCCAGTTCTCTTACCCCCCCCCACACGCATTACTCTGTGACCACTCTGTCCTCTCCAAGGTTACAATCTTCTCTTTGGATGGAGGTACAGAGTCTGCTTCAGATGGGCGCCATCATTCCAGTTTCCACAGGGGAGGTGGAAGAGGGCCACTATTCGCGCCTCTTTCTGGTTGAAAAGCCGGATGGTTCTTACCGCATCATTATCAATCTCCGGTCTCTGAACTCTCGGGTGGTTTATTCCCGTTTCAAAATGGAATCTCTCAGTTCTACAGTTCCACTGATCGGGAAGGATTTTGTGATGGCAACGGTGGACCTACAGAATGCTTAATATCACATTCCCATCCCTCCTGCGGATCAACGGTTTCTCCGGTTTGCAGTTTGGTTCCAGGGACAGGTCTGTCATTTCCAATTTCGGGTACTGCCGTTCGGCCTGTCCTCGGCCCCTTGAATGTTCACAAAGGTTATAGCAGAGGTCATGGCCTTTGTACGGAAGAGGCACATCGTGATAGTGCCCTACTTAGACGACTTCTTGATCACGGCTTCCTCCCGAGAGTCTTCTACAGACGCAGATCCAGGAGTTGCTCCAGATCTTTCATTCCCTGGGCTGGTTGGTGAATCTTTCAAAGTCGAGCCTGTCTCCTTCCCGGAGGAAGGTGTTCCTAGGGTGTCTGCTGAACTCAGGCAGGCAGATGAGTTTTCTTCCTCAGACAAGCGTATTCTCCTTCAAGGCAAGCTTCGCTCTCTCCGCTGTCGCAGGGTCTGTATTCACACTACAATATCTACCCTGGGGTCCATGACTGCCTGCATTTCCATGGTTCCGTGGGCTCAAGCGCACTCGAGGGTGGTTCAGTCACACATCCTCATCTGCTGGAAGGTCTTCAGTCAGGCCTCGATGCCAAGATCCTGTTGCCTCCGGTGGTCCTTCAGTCCCTCCAGTGGTTGGATCCCGTGATCCTACGAAAGGAATTTCGTGGCTTCAGGTTTCCCTAGTGACAGTCTATACCGATGCCAGCCAAAGGGGTTGGGGGCTATGGTTTCCCATTCCTCCTTTCAATGTCGATGGTCCAGTAAGGTCAGCAAGCGGTCTTCCAACTTCCGAGAGCTCTGTGCAGTGGAGGAGGCGCTCAGAGACGGTCAGGACTTTCTTCAGTGGACAAATGTCAAGATTTTTTTCAGACAATGTCGCAACAGTGGCGCACCTCCGACACCAAGGGGGCACCCGTTCTCACAGTCTACTGGAGGTCTCGGATCTCATCTTCTCCTGGCTGAGCGCCATCTTCTTTCCATCTCTGCATTTCATCTGGAAGGCCTGAAATGTGGAGCGGATTTTGAGTCGTCAGGACATCCTACTGGCAAATGGAGTCTCCATCCAGATGTGTTTCGGGAATTGACCAAAATCTGGGGATGTCCAGAGGTGGATCTGTTCACCAGGCATCAGAACGCACAGGTAGTGCTGTATTTTTCGCTACACCAGGACGGGAACTGTTTGGCAGTGGACGCTCTTGCTCACCCTTGGCGGTTCAACCTAGTTTTCGCCTTTACTCCGGTCCCTCTCTTGCCGCGAGTGCTCCAGAAGATCAGAACGGAGCACGTTCCTGTGATTCTCTTCGCTCCTTACTGGCCTCGGCGGAGCTGGCTTGCATTGCTCAATCAAATGTTGATGGCTGCACCAATTCAGCTTCCCCTCCGGTGGGACCTTCTACGGCAGGGACCCATCGTCCGAACGGAGTTGGACCGTCTCCGCCTAACGGCCTGTCTTCTGAATGTGAGCTTCTGAGACAGCGAGGGCTTTCAGAGAAGGTGATTGTTACCCTGAGGGGTAGTAGAAAGCCGGTTACAAATGCCATCTATGCCAAGGTGTGGAGAGTCTATCATTCCTGGTGCGGGACGTCCCCTCCGGATCCCTTCCGGCCTAACATTGCCTCCATTTTGGATTTCCTGCAGGATGGCCTGGATAAGGGTTTGCGCCCTAGTACACTCAAGGTCCAAGTGTCAGCCCTCAGTTCCTTTTTTGATCAATCCTTGGCTGACCATCCCTGGATCCAGCAGTTTGAGAGCAAACACGCGACGGCGACACTGGCGGGGTGCCAAAAACGTGCGCGCTCCCGTGCGTCGCCTGCAATATCTCCGGTGATGTCACCTGGTGTGACTGTACCCTAAGGGGCAAAGACCACCACTGTCTCAAACGCCAGCAAGGTAGAGGTGGGGTACAGCTATTGGTTGATAAATTTGACGATGAGCTACCATATTTGGACTTTTTTTGGGTTGAAGATGTATTCAAAATCAACTCTTAAACCTATAGTCGGTAAAGGCAGTAAAGTTAAAAAAATGTCATGACCCCCTTTCCTCACCTGACCTAAACCTTATTGAAAATGTTATGGTCTGTTAAACAGAAGAGTTACAGTGAAGGAAAGCGGTAGACCTTTTTGAAAAGTATGAAGTTCTAACAGGAATGGTTTCAACGGTCCGCACTGCTGCTTCAATAAATGTACTCCAAAAGCATTGCTTTCTCCATCTCCTCCTTTATTCTTCCACACAAACCAACGCGTTTCGGTGCAACTCTCGCACCTTGACCCTGAGGAAGGTGCGAGGGTTGCACCGAAACGCGTTGGTTTGTGTGGAAGAATAAAGGAGATGGAGAAAGCAATGCTTTTGGAGTACATTTATTGAAGCAGCAGCGCGGTCCGTTGAAACCATTACTGTTTGAACTTCTAATTTTTCCCGCGGTTTGCAAGGCGGTGGAGGTTCTGCAGCAGCTGCTAAACCGCTCAAGCTGGTTGTGGGTTACACAACCTGAAAAGGTGAGTGTACCCCTGTTGTGACCTCCCATGAACTACGTGTCCTTTGTGATATTTACGTGTCCTTTATTTATAGTTTCTTTGAAAAGTATGTGGGAGGCTGTGGTTGGTGCTACCCAAACCGTTGATTGTAAACCAATTAAGAAACTGATAGACTCCATGAATTGATGGCTTATGATTGTTATTGAAAAGAAAGGCAGCCTTATTGGTCATTAATTTTTCACTGTAAAGTCAGAAATGTATTTTTATACATAGTTGTTTGGTTATTATTCTCGCTTTAACAGATTGAAATAAACCATTGAGATGGGAAAATATACATTTTTCATTTAGTTATCCAATGATTCTGCACACAGATATTCTCCTAACAAAAAGAAAACTTCACTTTTCCTTTCTTAAATATTCAGGTCCATTAACTTTTGGACTGACTGAGAGCACTGTCGTTGCTCAATGATTAAAATTAATCATCAAAAATACAAATTGCCCATTTGTGCAGACAATGTAGAACTCCTGTTTTTAAAGTTTTCTTACCTGGCATTTTTCTTGTTCAAATGATTTTAATGGTTTTACAACAAGATACAGTTTAAACAAAGTCAAGTTTACAAACTTGGTAATAAATTGTTAATTCAATAGAGAGTATTGTTAACAAGATAAAACAGTCTAGGGTATCAACTTAAACAGTTAAGTATAACTAGAAGGAATGTATATTGGTTAATTTTTTGGGGGGAAATCGTTCATCACTGTTTGAAATTATTTTTAACTTCAAGATTCAATAGGGTAAAGTTAACAGAATAGATCAGTTTGTAGTGTAAGCTTATCCTGCTGATCGCAGCAGAGGGGTTCATCAGAAGGGGTGTCAGGAAAAGGGGGAGAAGGGAAGGTGGGTACAGGTAGAGACAGTAATTAAATCTAGAAATGTAGAGGAGTAGGAAAGATTTGATTCCAAGGACTCCATTTACCTGGCATTTTTCTATAAATGGCAAATGTGGCAGCACATTACAAAATCCATATGTACCATCAATTTTCCGATTTTGTATTTGTATAACTCGATTGATAATCATGGTAAAGATAAATTATAAGTTATGGTAATATTCAACAACACAGAAGTGGTCTTCCTTAGCTTGTATCTGACATGTCTAACTTTTTTGGGAATATGCTTGTTTAAGAAAACCTAAAACAGATTTTTGCAGTGTGTTTTTTAATTATTTCATTTTAATGTGTTCTGCCGTAGACAATTTACCCAGATGTGGGGCTTTTGAGAGTCTGGTTAATGATATGTCTGATGATACCTGGAATGAGCGAGCAATGAACAGAATAAGTGCCATACGATTCTTGGATGATGAGAAAGAAGATGACGATGACGAAACGGTACCTTTTCAGTTTTATGTTTTGTTTTATCTAGATTTTTTACAGCTCAAGTCGGTAGTGGGTGTATGGAACCAGCCCATGCTCTGCAGATAATGGCTGCTAACAATTGCCGGTTGAACAGCTCTGCCCACGATTTTTAACCTGGTAAATTCCACTGTCAAGTTTTGACAGCAGGATTTAATGAACATCGGCATAGGGGTGTGGCATTTTAAGCGTGCATTGACTGCCTGTATCGTGATCGAGGGTTGCTGATGACAATAGCTGTTGCTATTATAGCAGGTTGTCTGCTGAAGACCTCTGTGCTTGTCATAACAGTGCTTTTTTTGAAACCCTGCATGTGCAGGAGCTTCATAGGAGACTGCTTTTAACGAATTTGCAATAATGCTGTGGCATTACTGACTATAATACAAGAAAATAGACAACTGCAACATCAAGTCCCATAAGGGTACTAATAAGAACAGTTAGAAGTAAAAAGAAAAAGTTTGTAAAAGTATACAAAAAAACTAAATTAAATTGACCCTTTTTTGCCTCATTAGCAAATATTTAAGAAAAATACATGTTCTTACAGCATTCATAAAGATTTGGTCTATTAAAATATGAAAATATTATTGGTTAACACAGGAAATTAAAAAATGACAATGTTTTTTGGTCACTGTAATACCCACAAAAGTGCTGTAACAACTATCCTAACATAGTATCAATAAAAACATTGTCTCACCCCCACAAAAAAATAAGCCATCACACTGCTCCATTGACCGAAGAATTAAAATGTTACAGATCTTAAAAATGGTTAAAAAAAAAAAAAACTGGTTGTTTGGTATCACCATAATCTCGTATTGATGAGAAGACTTATATTGTGAGGTCATTTTTAACACAATGTACACTATAAAAACAATTCCCAATAACGCATGTCAGAATAGTTTTTTTCACAATTTCTCCCCATTTGGAATTTATTCCCTGTTTTCACAGTACACTGTGGTTAAATGAATGGTGTTATTCAAAATTATATCTTGTCCTACATAAAAGAAGCCCTCATTGTGTCTGTGGACAGGATAATAACGTAGTTATGACTCTGAAGAAAGGAGGAGAAAACGAAAAACTCCAAAACTAAAATTGACCACTTTGTCAAAGGGAATTAATGCATAAAAATGTCATCTGCTTACAGATCAACTAATGTCTGAACACCTACTGTATCTTCTCTTGTCTGTTCCTTTATTTCCTTGACAGCTCACCAACATAGGCAGTGAGGTTTTAGTCACTGGTCTAGTTCACGTTGTGCGTCTGTAGTGTAAATACCCTGTTGAATTACTACTATCTCGGTATTAGATTGATTTAATCAATCCCTACACAAACTTCTCATCAGATTACCCAAAATGTCCCAAATCTGACCTCTGTTTCTGTTTAGAAGTGTCTCCTCCTAGCTTTGGTGTGTTCAGTTTGCTGCTTAAGTAGGCAATCCTTTATAGCTAAATAGCAAAAGCCGCACTAATCTTTCTCCTCTCCTGGAATTACACTGATACCATTAAATCTGTATCCTCTCTTTAAGGCAACACTTCTGAGGCGAGCTACTCCGCACCCAGGTGAGCTGAAGACGATGAAAAAGACTGTGGAGAACCTTCGTACAACTATGAATGCTGCTAAAGGCCTGGACTCTAACAAAAATGAGGTCAATAACTCCATTGACAGATTGACCACGTCTGTATAGAGCTCCACCTCCATCTTACCTCCTGTGTCTTTCCCCTTCTGTTGCAATGTCTCCTGGGACCACATCCAGCCTCTTGTTTTTACCAGAACATAATCCATCATCCCTTTTGTTACTACTTTTGTTGAGATGCTGCAAATCTGGACAGGAAGTGCCTTATATCGGCCAGATGTTTGCGTCTGTGACCCTCTAACTTAATGCTGTAATTTTATATTTTACCAATCTTGTTGTAAGACATAGTACTTTCACTACTGTTCAGTTGTAATTTTACATTTGGAAATATTTTTATTTTTTAACTTCTGGAGTATATTTTATCACTTTTTTTGTGGACTTTTAGGGAGAAATGACATAGTTTTATGTAAAAATTGTACATTGTTTTGGCAGCTTTACTAGTGTATGGTTGAAACAAAACATTGGGCAGTAAGTTGTAAAAATTTTCATCAGCATACGTTTGAGTACGGTACATTTGCTATTTGTTTTTATGATGTAGGAAGCCTGAGTTTTTAGTACTTTGAGCATGTGTGACACTGAGATGTGCCTTTAAAGGAGTGGTGTGGTCATTTTTTTAAGAGAATGATGTAATTGTGCCTTTTTATTCACTTCATTGAGTGAACAAGTTATGCAGATGTGCAGATGCTTTGCGTTTCTCTGGTCTGTTGCAGCTAACTTAAAGAGGACCTGTCACCAACTATACATGGTGATCTAATTACAGCACTAAATGCAGCATGTCTGCTGCATCCAGGCAAGGGGTCCCCCAGCACTTGACCCCCTCTGTACCCGAGATAATACACTTTGAAAACTTGCATAGTAGAGCCAAATAGGAGGTGGCTTGTGGCTGGAGCCAAAGGGCAGTTTCACGCCCCCTGCATGTTTAATCTGCCCACCTCCATGATGCCAATCATTGTCTCCCTCGCCTACAGCATAACACGAAGCAAGGGGTGCGGTTCTGGCTGCATTGCCCTTCTCCCTGCGGTGACGTCACCTCTTATACACTGCAGGAGGCGGGGAGGCCGGCCTTCTGCTCTGACATCACCACCTTTCCCCCCCTGCTCCTTGTTAACCATGGAGCAGGGTGGGTATAAGCGGTGATGTCCCGCAGGGGGCAGGGCAATGCGGCCAGAACCGCACCCCTCGCTCTGTGTTATGCTGCAGGCGAGGGAGACAATGATTGGCATCAGGGAGGTGGCGGTGGGCAGATTAAACATGCAGGGGGTGTGAAACTGCCCTTTGACTCCAGCAACAAGCCACCTCCTATTTGGCTCCACTATGTAAGTTTTCAAAGTGTATTATTTTGGGGTACAGAGGGGGCAAGGGCTGGGGGACCCTTGCCTGGATGCAGCAGACATGCTGCATTCAGTGCTGTAATTAGATCACCATGTATGGTTGGTGACAGGTCCTCTTTAAGAGTAGTTGGCTTCAGTCTTTTATATGCAGAGCATGTATTTTAAAAGTGAAACCTTCCATAAGACATAGAAACTTTTTTGACACTGATTTGACAATGTAAGAAGATGTTTTCATGTTTTTTATTTTACCAGTGTGGGCGCCCTTTACAGTATCACTTAGAGCTTCCTGCACCTAAGCAATAGAATAATTATCATCCTCGCGGACCAGTGTTTTCAGAGCGTGTTGCCCATTATCATCTTAGGGGGGGTTTGCACTGAATTGGATATTTTATATTCTTTGTTGAGATCTTATACTGTGGAAATGTACACATTCATTTTATACTTGGGTCATGGTTGACATTATTTTCTATTGGGACTCATTTCTGAGCTTCTCCTTTTAAACTTGGAGGTTCTTTTCTAATCATTTTAATTTTTTTAAGCTTGTTGCAATGTACATAAAATTACTGGAAAGTTGAATTTGCATCACTGCAGAGCTTTGAATAAGAATTCCTTGGTTACTGCACCAACTGTGGTTTAGATTTTAAGAAGGACCTTAGCCCACTTAATCATTTTTTGGTTATTTGTAAGTAACTCTCTACCTCAGCAGTATAACAAATTTAAGTATAGCCTTACTATAGTGCCAGTAACAGAACATTGCATCTATTAACACTAAAAGTCTTGCTGACATATATGTGATAATGTAATGTTAAATTAGTGTCATATAAAGGCATATCTTGCCACCACTGTGCCAGGATTTCTATAGAGTAGGTCAACTAGTGGCAGCATAACACTGACATCATCAGAAGTGTGAAATCTTAATTTAAACTTTTGATATTGTGAATGTCTGTAAAAGCATAATCGGTTTCCACTACAGCCTTAAGAATCAGCCTTGTGATGCCTTTTATACTGTCTGACAACCAGCTTTAAAGACTGAGTGATCGGCTAGCAGGTGTAAGACTTGCATCTAACCGAGAAGGAACATTTCGTTATGGCACACAGACAAATCCCATATAAGTTGCTAGTGTGAAATGAGTATTTGCAATAATGTATTAACTGTAAATTGTGATTTGAATGTGAATATGTGTAAATGGAGCTTTTGGAATCGATTGGTACATTTGAGGTTCTATCAGAAAGTAATCAGATGAGCTTGTGCCATAAATAAAATAATAAAGTTGTCGGCGATCAGAGACTTGACAATTGTATTTCCTGTGTTTAAAATATCTGTGTACAAGTAATTTCCTGCCCCAGTTCTTGTGTAGGCCCTATGTCTAATTGTAATTAAATAATTAACTAATGTAATGTGTAGGGTTTAGCTATAGATATTTTTATTTAATTTACCATCTTTACATCCATTTGCAGATAATAGATTCCAACGGGGTAAACTCTATGATCCTGTGTTTTCAGAAAATGTCACTGAAATGGTTTTCGTATGATAATCATTTCCCTTGAACAAAAATAATTTATTTGAATTGGGCATTTCCTAATGACAAATCAAATTTATCAAATTTTTATCTGAACTACATGACAAGCCTGGGTACAATCATTCGCCTATTTCATTAGCTTTGTACCTGCAGTCTTTAATCTTCTGATAAATACAGATTCAACCACATTTTATTGTCCAACTACTATAGACAACTTCTTGATTGACATCTTGCTATGCCAGGCCAATTTTATTTCCTCCTGACCTGTGTGTGTGTGTGCATGCATGTGCGCGTGCATGCATATTTATCTCAAAACTTCTTTAATTGGCTGCATGGACTATTTCCTAATTAATCCATCATCAATTAAGCAGGTAAACATTCTAGAGCTGATTCCAGGTGTGGCGTTTGCACTTAAAAGCTGTTGGTATGACCTACAACAGGTGGGCAAGGGAGCTCTCGATGAAAGAGAAAAAGACAATCACTCAGCAGAAAAATGGAAGAAATGCATCAGAGATGGCTGAAATGTTAGAAGTAGCCTAATCCACAGTTATGTACATTCTGCAATAAAAAGGACGCTGGTAAGCTTAGAAACTCAAATAGGCCCGGACGTCAATGGAAGGCAACAGGTGGTAGAATCTTTCATGGTGAAGAAAAACCTATTCACAACATCTACCCACATGAAGAACACTTTCCAAGAAATATCATATTTAGCGGATAAGGCATAATTTTCCTCCCAAATATTTGAAAGGAAAATGGGGGCTGCGTTTTATAATCCGGTTGTAGCTCACTGGGGAGGATGATAGAGTAGAGTCACAGAAAGCAGGTTCACTGCTGCATGGAAGCTGCCGGCGTGGCAGTAAGGGGATTTTGCTGTAGGCCTTGGGCTGTGAGGAGGGGGTGTCCCTGCAATGTGAGGTAGGAGCTATACTGGTGGTAGGCTCCAGTAATGTCGGCAGTACTGGCATAAGGTAAATGGCTCTGGGAACAGCACGCGCGCAGATTAGGATCACGGCTCAATGACAAGACGATATCTCAATCTGCGCAAGAGCCACCTCTGGTGCCAATTATTTCCCAGCAGCGGGATTTAGGACAATGGTGCCCTGAGGCGGCACATGGGCAGATTGCGATCTTGTCTCGTAATTAATCTGTGCTCGCGCCAAATTGAATTCCTTATTCCTAAATCATTCACTGACAGTATGGCACCTGCATCGCACAGCCGGAACACACCCTTCCAGCCCAGGGCCCACAGCATTGCCCCACTCCTTCCACCGCTAACAGCTTCATGCAGTGGCAACCCTGCCTCCTGTGACCCTGCTCCACAGCTGCCCATCCCCTCCGATTTCCTTTTTCTAAATTTAGAGAAATGATGGGAGTGTAGGTGTATCACGGTCCGCGCTGCTCCAATGCAAAGAAAACTCATCAGTCAAAATTTCCTTTTATTTCTTTCTCCTACGCGTTTCAGCGCCCCACCTGGCGCCTTCCTCATGGATATCCTGGTGGGGCGCTGAAACGCGTAGGAGAAAGAAATAAAAGGATGGAAATCTGACTGATGATTTTCTGGCTCTTTGGTGAGTTTTCTTGCATTGGAGCAGCGGGATCGTGATACACCTACACTCCCATCATTTCTCTGGATATAGCCACTGGTTGGTGGTCGGTGGAGGTCCAGCAGTAGCTTGGCATATCTTTAAACGCCTTTAAACCAGTTGTGGGAATCACAACTGAATCTGGTGAGTGGCTCCTTAGCACCACTCTACATCTCTTAGTGTCACCAGTGATAGGGCACTATTGCGCCTCTTGTCCCCCACCCTCTTATATTTTTTCTAAATTTGGTATTCATCTTATAATCCAGTTTGTCTTAGATACTGAAAACCTACCATAATTTGCATTTTATAAGTTAACTATATGGAGAAGACTTCATGAGAGCAAATACAGATGGTTCACTACAAGATGCAAACCGTTCATCAGCCTTAAGCTGGAGTCAAACTGGGCGATAATGAAAGTCAATGGGAAACGTGAGCATTTTTCCAAAAGCCCCTCCCAGGAGGTCTGGGGGGGCAGGATAATCACTGAAATTGATGGAAACCGGGCTCAAATGAAATGGAAGCTGTATAGGAGAGGTGCCTGGACCCATGTCTGACTCCTAGGTTGCAGCTGGGAACAATGGGACAATGTTGTCAAAGTGTTATACCACTTTTACGGACTGACAAAATATACAAAACCAAAGATGAAATTAATTTCACAGAACAAAAATGTTAGGAAACATTCTTTCCTGTATAATGACATTTATATAAGGCACAATAAGTAAGGTGAAAAAAATCACCTCCACCCCACAAGGCTATATTCATATGTTCATACGTTGCCTTTTTGCTCCTTTTTCCTGCAGCATAACTTCCTTTCTTGACCGTAAAAAAGATTCATGACAAAAGCAGCAAAAATGCAGTTGCGTTTTTTGCTGCATGTTTTTGCTCTCTCATTGCCTATTTGTTGAAAAAAACGCTGTAAGAATTGACATGTTGCTGCTTTTAAAAAAATGCAGCAGTTTTCCATTTGTCAGGAAAAAAGCAAGTGTGCGTGTGTGAGATATTTGAAAGTTCATGGCTTATGCAGGTACTGTAAAAAGCAGGTTTGAAGTTGCATAAAACTCATGAAAAAACATTGCCCAAAATGTGGCTAACTGTGAATACAGCTTTAGGTTAATCATTCACTTCATGTTTAATAAAACCTAATTCATTAATTATTTTCCATCTAATTGGATTGGGGTGCAGCTGTGGACCCTATTTTCAAAGATGAAGTTCTCCACCCAACTCTCAAAGCTGAAAGAGGGTCTTCAGTAGAGATTGGTCCAAGCTTGGCTATCAGTCATCTCAGTAGCGTTCCAATGTGTAAAATAAGCAAAAAAAAGTACATGTTGATCGCCACATCTGTAACAAGCTGCAATATAAAACCAATATCATAACCCATACAATTAATGCCATTTAAAGATGTAAAAGAAACAAAAATGTGGGGGAAAAAAAAATCAAAATGTGAATTGAAAAAAAAACAAAATGGTATCCCTAAAAATGTCACTTTATCTTGAAAAGATTGCAGTCATCCAAATGCAATTTTTCTCTGTGCAGCCCATATACGCAGCAGAGTTTGAGACATCTGCCTTAAGATACAGTTGAAATCGAACGTTTCTATACATTTAAAAAAAAAAAAGAAATGTGCATGTTTTTCCCATTTTAAGTCAATTAGGATTACCATATTATTTTATATTTGCCAAATGTCAGAATGAGACAGAGAGTGAATGTTTTAAGGCCTACTTTCTGCAAAGTCACAAGTCTATATACACAAGATTACCATGCCTTTAAACAATTTGGGTCAGCCCATACGATGATGTTATACATTTGGAAGCTTCTGATAGGTTTATTGGCAACATCTGAGTTAATTAGAAAAACACATGTGGATCTATTTTAAAGCAAACCTGAAGCACACTTCTTCTTTGTGTAGCATCATGGGGAAGTCTAAAGAAATCAACCAAGATATCAGAAAGAGAATTGTAAACATTAACAAGTTTGGTTCATCCTTGGGTGTAATTTCCAGGTACCTAAAAGTGCCTCGTTCATCTATACAAACAATTACTCAAAACCACAAAGAAGAGAATGTCCAGCTATCATACTGCTCAGGAAGAAGACTGGTTCTGTGTCCCATATATGAATGTGCTTTAGTCCCACATGTGCATATCCACCCAAGAACAAAAGCAAAACACTTTGTGAAGATGTTGGCGAAAACTGGTAAGATTGTATCATTATCCACAGTGAAATGAGTACTGTATCAACATGTGCTGAAAGGCCACTCTGCCAAAAAGAAGCCATTACTCCAAAAGAAACATTAAAACAGATTAATTTTTGCAATTACAGATAGGAACAAAGACCTACAATCTTGCAGACAAGTCCTGTGGTTTGATGGAACTAAAATTGACCTGTTCGGCATGACCATCGTTACATTTGGAGGAAATAGGAAGAAATTTAGAAGACTAAGAACAGCATCCCAACTGTGAAACACAGGGGATGGCAGCACCATGTTGTGGGGTTGTTTTGCTTCAGGAGGGACTGGTGCCCTTCACAAAATAGATGCCATAATCGTCTTTCCTCATTATGCCAATACTGAAGTAAAATCTCAGGACATTGGACAGAAAGTTAAAGCTTGGGCAGAAATGGATCTCCAAATGAACAGTGACCCAAAGCATACTGCCAAACTGGTTACACAGTGGCTCAAGGATAGCAGTCAATGTTTTTGAGTGGCCACCACCAAGCCCTTATCTCAATCCTGTTGAAAATTTATGGGCAAAGCTAAAAAGACAGGTGCGAGTAAGGTAACCTACAAATATGGCTCCGTTATTAACTGACAACTATCTTCGGTTGACACCACTGCCTCTTTCCCTGTGCTACATGCTTGCCAATCCTTTGTCCAGGACGCAGGCATGGATGCCACCTGCCCTGCAGCAATCATTGCACATTCACAAGCACCATCAGCAGGGTTGTCCGATTCTTTGTCCAAAGGCAGCGTTCAGCTGTCCCTAGCCCAGACCTTGCAATGCAAATAACCAGCCACCCATCCACAGGTTCATACACTAAACCAGCACATTTCCAGACTGTTTGACCTGGAAACGTTCCTGTTTAGGTTTGTGGACACTGAGGCTTTACACAACCTTAAAGCATCAGCCACCACTATTATAGGTACACCTTCCCCAGCCACCACTATTTTTCCCAGTGTGTTGTTCCCGCCTTACACTAGCGTGTCACCTTCCTAGACACCGCGTAGGGCATTAGTGATGTTATGAATCGGATCCTGGGACAGCACACGTACTACCGATGCCAAGGATGGAGGCCCTAGTTCTATGAGGGTTTCCTATACCTCCTACCGTGTTGCTGCACCCCCTTGTCATCCTTCATCTCCAAATTTTTATTTCTGAGCACATCATCTATATCATGACTCGCTGCTTAATCTACAACCAGGTATGGTCGTGTTTGATAATGGCTGTAATCGGATCACAGTTCAACTTAGTGGTTCAGTGCTTTTTGAAAACATACCCAGATTTTCCTGAGTTACTTCTGAAGGTACACCCGCATGTGTACCCACTTCCACAAGTCTGCTAGAGATGCCACCGGTCTAGCAGTATTGCAGCAGCTCTTGCATTTGCCAGCTAACCAACTGGTGTACTACATAACTATGCTCTGATACTCCACATTGCACATGATAGCAAGGAAAAAACAACAAGGAAAAAATTAGCAAATATCCTGGAATAAATAACAGTAAAATGCTAAAGTGCATGAAAATAAACAGGGTACTTGGTGACACACATTTTTTTGATCAAAATAATAAGCCATCCCACCAATGTCAAGGTGACCCCATCAGGACCAGTATGAACATGCACCTACTGCATAGTTACATTTGAGTTCCAGCTTTGGTTTTGTTGTCATCTATTGTAGTCAGGCGATGGGAAATTGCTGAGAGATGGCCCAGCTGTTAGGGTACCTTTACACGCCGCTACTGGCGGGTGGATACAACCAGCTACTTCACGTGCACGAGCACGCACAAACGGTTGCAAACGGTACCCGCACCACCTATACACGCCGTAACAAGGTGCGCTACAGTAGGTTACATCTATTTCTAGATACACCACCGGGTGTCTCAAGTTACCTTCTGTAGCTCACCTTACCTCATTTTCACACCGCTACAACAAGCTAATATGGGCGGACATGGTGCAGCAGGGACAACACATAGGCATGCCACAATTGTGGATTACGAGACGTCCGTACGCTGATAGGACAAAGCCAGAACATCATGATTGAGCAGGCATCGCAGGAGGCTGTTTAATACATGACGCTCGAGCAATTGTGTAGTGTGACTGGTCAGGTCCTTAAATATGCCTCCCTATGCAGCGACTACCAATCGTCATGCAGGAGCTTCCTCCAATGATCGCTGATGGGGCGCGGTAACCCAGAGCCTGTGTCACGCCCCAGCTACATACCAGGTACATAGCCTGGTCTCCAGACATCCCTTCTGTTGCTTCTTTACACGCCGATACAGGTCGCTACAATCGGCTGTGTAGCCACCTGTTTCAGGGCAGTGCTCGGAAACAGGTGCAGCTACTGCCGGGTGGCTACAACCGTCTTCACAAGCCACTACCACGGGGTGAATTGCCGATGCAAGATACATTTCTCACATGTAGCTGGTTGTATCCAGCCGCCAGTAGCGGCGTGTAAAGGTACCCTTAAGGTGTGGAGAAGGTGGGGATTTTTTTCATCTTTTTAATGTTACCATATATACAAGTCATTATACAGGAAATAATGTTTCCCAACATATTTTTCTTGTTAAATCCATTTTATCTGCAGTTTTCAATGTCAATCTGTAAAAGTGGAGTAAGGCTATAAACCCTTTTCTATGCCTATAATCCAAAACTATTCATCCTTCAGGTGCTTGCCCTACACTGAATGTAGGTAACAACAGTTTGAGTCCAAGAAAGGACAGCGATTACCCCTGAAAAGGAATTTTGGTTTAAGGTTAAGCAACAAGCACTGTAAGACTCTAATCCCTGCCTACATTGCAAAACTACTATGCTGTCTGTATCCCAGCATCTCTCCCTACACTAATTCCAGCTAACAGCAGATTTATTAGAGAATATAATCAATTATTTATGGTGCAGTACCAGCAAGAACTCTTAAGGCAATAAATAATGCCTGAAGAGATTTCTGTAATACTGTCCCTACCCCAGTATTTCTCCCTACACTAATTCCAGTTAAGAACAGTATTTTTATAGATACATTGGAATTAGCCCTCAAAAGGACTGTTGGATTAATGTTGCCCCAGCAGGTACTGTTACGCAATGAACCTTGCCTAAATACTTTTTGTATAGTAAAAACAAAACTACAAATAATTGGTCGATGGTAAGGATTCAAAATGTGACAACACGGATAACAGCTAAAACAACTAATGTATAGGGAAGAAAACTAATAAACATAATGATCAATAATTGAAATGCGCAAAATGGCAAATGGTATTAAAAATCCACATGTACGCTCCCAAATCAGGGATCTCATAATAATAATAGCGTGGTCTAGCCATTAGTGCAGGGGTGGGCAACTCCAGGCCTCGAGGGTCACACCTAATGCAGGTTTTCAAGATTTCCTTAGTATTTGACAGTTGGTAATTTAATCTTCTGCACAGGTGATGATTAAATGTCAAATGCTAAGGAAATCCTGAAAACATGAACTGTTTGCAGCCCTTGAGGACACCTAGAGGATACCCAAGTGCAGTGAAGCATATGTGTGAATGGGGACCATACATAAATTAGGTGATACACAGGAGAGTATACAGTATATAGAGGGGCACACAGAAAGTACATTGTGGATGTCACAGAAATAAGAAGCAGCAAATAAAATGACAAGTGCGTGCCCATTAAATTCGCTTTAAGATACTAATTGTCAGCATGTGGCCAGGGCCTTGAAGCGTGTTTTGCATTGGCTTCCTTTGGGGGGGCAATATGAATTTGTGCTGGGGGCGAGATTTATATGTCACAGTATGGGGGTGGTGCTCCAGCCATGATCACATCTCTTTTGTCCATCATGGTGACAGTGCCTGTCAAAGAAAAGGGTCCTTTGATGGCAGATAGGCCCGCACCACCTTGTCAAGCCTGCCTTTGGAGACAAGGCGGGTAGACACTCCAGCGCGTATGTTCACTTAGCAATGGCAATGTTCAATACTGACAATATTATGGGCAATATATAAAGTAGAATGAAAAGTTGAGAAAAATAAGAAATGTTCATGGAACTGATTGAACACACATATCCACCTGTGGCTGTGATGTAAGCAAGATCCTTTATACTTCCTAGGAAGCACATAGCAGGAGAAAAGTCTGCCTGAGAGTGGAGCTGCCAGGGCTCCTGTAAGACAAGGTGGTAATAATTGACGCCTGGTGGATCTGGACTCTTGACAGGTACCGACATAGAGTGAGTCCAAGCCCTTCTGGGTGATCCCTGTAAAGCAGGGGGGGGGAACTCCAGTCCTCGAGGGCCGCAAACAGTTCAGGTTTTCATGATTTCCTTAGTATTGCACAGGGATTGGAATCATCACCAGTGCAAGTGATTATGTTATCACCTGTGCAATACTAAGGAAATCCTGAAAACCTGCACGGTTTGCGGCCCTCGAGGACTGGAGTTCCCCACCCCTGCTGTAAAGGCCCAGTTACACACACAGATAATTGTGCAGAGATTGTTCGCAGATCTCTGGTTGCAGTGAAATCATGGACACATTGTTCCATTTTGTGGCCGTGTACAAATGTAACAATGTCCATGATTTCACTGCAACCAGAGATCTGCGAACAATCTCTGCACAATTATCTGTGTGTGTAACTAGGCCTTTAGTAACCTCCTGGAATGCAAGACTGAATCCTGCTAGGAGCAGGTAAACCCTGAGTGGAACTTTGTGTGCTGACTGAGGTCAGTTTATGATTGTGTGCAGGCATAACGGCTGAAGACAAGGACTATATGCTATGTACACTTCATGTGTAAACTGTGGTCTCTGTTATCGGCTGCACAGCCGGGGTAGTGGTTTATGACAATAAACTGATGGACTGTGTTTTATAAGAACTGTTGCTGTATTTTCTGAATATTGCGCAGTGAGCGAGTATCCCCTAGCACATTCAATAGCGCTACCTCACATATGGTGGAAAAGGCGGCCAGTTCAGCCTGGTTGCTAGCGGCAACAGAAGAGATGCATGTCTTTTGGTACAGCAGCAGTGTGCAGCCTGGTTGCTAGTGACAACGAACAAGGTGCATGTGTGAGGATTCAGCAACCTTGCAGCCTGGTTGCTAGGGGCACCACCACAGGAGCATAAATGTGGATGTAATATCTGACTTTAGTTTAGCGGGACCACGAACATTATAGCATCTGGCTGTAACTCAGCAGGGTTATGAAGTTGTCATCGCACTCAACCCAGGTTTGTTGTGGCTCGCTCACAAACATTTTTTTCGGGGAGAGCTGTTTGGAGTGCCAGGTGTGTACAGTGTACAGTGCCAGAAGACCAGCAGCCGGAGGTGCAAAGTGACAGCCATGAGTGGGCCGGCTCATACAGTTCCGCTGGAGCAGTTTTATCAGTCCTTAGTGCATGGAAAACAGCAGGAGCTATCGATTACAACATTGCAACAGGGGACCAGTTCATAAGTTCTCCTGTGGGGCCGGTCCTGTCCCAGTTTGACCAGGGAGATAGCAAGAGACACTGTGAACTGGTCCATGAGACTGTTGTGGGGTATCCACAGAATGTACCCCTATAGATTGGGTTGCCCAAAAGGGGGTAGTAACCCTAAAAGGGATAGTTACCCAAAAGGGGTGGAGTCTGAGAAGGTGGTAACACTAAAAGGCATAGTTGGCCAGAAAGGGGTGGAGTCCCAAAAGGGGCAGAGACCAAAAAGGGGAGGTTGCCTAAAAGTGGGCAGAGATCCAAAAAGGGGCAGAGCCCCAATCCAAAGGGGCAGGAGTTGTTCCATTAGACTCTGGTGGGGACCTATTCTGCAGGGAATGTCATGTTGCAGTACATTTGCAGACTAATGAGCCCAGATCGTGAAACAAATGAACTGCAACAGGGAACAATTTGGTTCATTCTTCGCACGTTCAGTCTTCAGTATTAGTTGAAGACGTGTCGCATACGTGTTCAATGAGCTTAAATGGAGAACGCATGATCGGAGTTAAAAACCCGGAGAAGGGTGGTCCTCGATATTGGTGACACATAAACACAGCGGCATATGTGAGGACATTTGGATTGAAAGCTCATAGTCCACATTGACAGAGCCGACGTTTTCAAGTACCACTAGGTTTGTGTAATGCCGGACCTACAGTACTCTATGGAAATAGGCCATGACTTTAAAGCACTATGGGGCATTCTATGGAAATGGGTCGGGACTTGAAAGCAGTCTGTTCACTGGGGTTAAAGTGGTGAAGACCTTGAGGAAACCCCTGTACAGTGCAAGACAAAAGGGGTTCCTTCTGGTAAGATAGTATGTGATGAGGAGTTAAAATCTCCCAAGGTTGGCTGGTCAGAGTTAGATGTGACCAAAGAAAGTTATGAGACTACCAAAAAAGTGACCTGATGTCACCCAAAGTGTAAGATAGTATGACTGGTAGTGGTGTGGTAGCTCCAGAAGAGGGAACTGACACCAAGTTTGCTAGTGACTTGGGGATTCACCATACATGGGGAGGGAGACAAACTCCACAGCTCACTGTGACACTACTACAGTAGAAAGGGAGTGCAGTCGGGAATAGTCAAACAAGGTGAGAAAGTCACCCTCTTGTTGCTGAAGTCGCAAGGGTCACAAAGAAGCTGCACAAGTGGCCCTTGCTGAAAAGTTATTTGAAGAAAAGTGGATGTTATGTGCTTTCATTACAAATGTTAGTTCTCTTCAGGATTCTGGGGAGATCAGGAAGCAAGAAGGAGGTGACATTGCCAGAAGCAACCTCCGATGCACTGACAGACAACAAAGAAGACAAGGAGAAAGAGCAGGACCAGAAGATGGTAGGTGTGACATCTCCTGTGTCTAACCACGTAACTGAGGATCAGTCAGCAGAGAACCTCATTGAAGTGTACGGTGACATGGCTGAAACATTGAAGACTCCAAAGGATTTGAGTTTGATAAGATGGAGGGAGTGAAATCTTCTGAAGGTGAATCATTAAAATCCAAGAGAGGGTTGAAGATGAGGCTGCCAATGCCCAAGAGAAAGGTGAAGTGGCAGAGGTTGAGGGTGAAGCATCGGAGACCTCAGGAAAGGCAGAAAGTGATGCTGCAGAAACTGCCAGGGGTGCTGCAGGGCGCCAAGAGAGGGTAGAAAGTGCAGAAGTGGAAGAAGCCACTGGAGAAGGAAGGTATGAGGCAACTACCTCCTTGAGTAATACGATCTTCACGGATTCGGTGCATGTTAGAGCCGAGGTAAGGGAGCTCAAGGAGGTGATACGAACCCATCTGGAGCAGGACAAACTCCTGAGACAGGCTGTTGAGAGCCAAGTGGGTGCATTGAATAGAGAGATGTCTGAGAGGACTCTGCTGATAGAGAAGCAGTTGAAGCAAGTGGAGCTTCGGTGACAGGCCGCTGAGAGCCGAGTACTTGCGCTGGAGAAAGGTGTTGGAGCTCAGAGGTTGCATGGCAGAATGCCTGTTGATATATGAGGCAGTTTTGGAGATGATGGAGCGGCAGAGGTCTATCCTAACCAATCCTCTTAAAGCCACCAAGTCTCAGTGGAAGATCGCTCTGAGAGCTGAGCAAGACAGTCATCTGGTGACCGCAAAGAAGGAGACTTCCCTGTTCAAGTGCACGATAAACATACCTGAATACTTGAGAGAAGCCTGTGCCAATGAGTTTACGCATGAGCAATTTAAGCTGTGGGAGCTTGTAGAGTGTACTGGGCTCTGAAGATGAAACAGTAATACAGTCGACAAATGAAGCCACAATGAAGCGGGTGGCTCTTCTGAGTGACATGCGCTTGAGAGGTGTTCGTGCCAAGCGAGTGATGCGGTTGAACAATAAGCGGCCACTTGTCGACTGGAGCATATCAGAAAAGCTCCGAGAATTCGGGAAGAGGTGTTCCAGATGCCTTGCGCTCTGAAGAAGAAAATCATTGGAAAATACAGATGTGGTTTACAGGACATGATTGATAAGTCCGGAAGGGCAAGAATGAGAATCCCAAAGTATGATGATGCCTTAATACTCAGGAGAGCGGGTATGGTTCCATTATGTATAATTGGCACGGTGGAGACTATTGGGAATATACGGATCCTGCTAGAATATATAGCATCTCTAACAAAAACTAAGCCATTGAGACGTGGGAGTCTGAGAGTTGAACGACAGCCACGCCAAGGTGGCAGAAGATGGTAGCCCCCTTTAACCCAAGGTGAAGAAGACCGAAATGGCCCAATAAAAGAATGGCCACAGCAAAAGCTAGAGCCAAAAGAAGACACACAGGGTGTAATGAATCTCTATATGGAAAAGGTGATGAAGATGACGCCAACGGAAAGACCTCCAGAGACATCCTGAGAATAGTGGGCATGGGTTTAGAGGTAATGAACTCTCTGGTGATTCGAGTCTGAGAGGCCCAAATGAAAGACCCAGTAGAGTACATGACAGGACAGAGTCAGACCTGACCCTGAATACAGAGGAAAGTGACTCACACTGCTGTATTGACTGCTGAGGGCAGGGGAGGTATGAAAAAGTTATGACTCATAAATGTAATAGTGAGTTATTCACAAAAGGTAATTCGGGGTCCCTTAGAAATGAGTTGCCTCGTGTTCACAGAGCTGACACTTGTCTGCAACTGACAAGGTCCCCTCGATTTCTAGGGCATGATAAGATGGATGCCCTGTTGTGGGGCCCCGCCCGGTTCGATGGCAAAAGTTCACACCTACAGGTTTAAACGGGGAAGGGTGTGTGAGGTATACCGGCAATACTGTACATGGCTGGTATACATCGCACAGACGGAGGTCTGTTGCAATGTAAATGTGAATGCTTTCACTGTGACTTGCAGAATTGCACAATAGGGGTTAAATGCATGAGGTTCTGTGTGTGTCTGATTTAGCACACATATCCATCTGTGGCTGTGATGTAAGCAAGGCCCTTTATACTCCCTAGGAACCACACGGCAGGAGACAAGCCTGCTGCGAGTGGAGCTGCCAGGGCTCCTATAAGTCCAAGTAGTAATTGAGGCCTGGTGGATCTGGACTCATGACATGTACCGACACAGAGCGGGTCCAAGACCTGGTGGTTGATCCCTGTGTACCACCTGCTGGAACACAAGATTAAATCTTGCTAAGCTGCAAGAGCGGATAAACCCTGAGTGGAACTTTGTGTGCTGATTGAGGTCAGTTTATAATTGTGTGCAGGCATAATGGCTGAAAACAAGGACTATATGCTATGTGCACTTCCATGTGTGAACTATGGTCTCTGTTATTGGCTGCACAGCCAGAGTAGCGGTTTATGACACTTGATAAACCGATGGACTATGTTTTATAAGAACTGTTGCTGTATTTTCTGAATATTGTGCAGTTAGCGAGTGTCCCCCAGCACATTCAATAGAGCTACCTTACAATACATAGAAGTCAATAGTGATAACATTCAAAATAAATAAGATATAACAGGCCACATTACAGGTGTCAGTTCAGATTATCTGATGGATGAATGGTGCAGATGGACAGATGAAAGACCATCCTGATACTCATTTCAAAACAATTAACTACTAAAGAGATTAAAAAAAGAGACACAATTAAAATCCAGAATCAGAGAGGTAGCAGAAATTATAAAAAAAATAAATATACAACTTTTCATTAAGTCTGGTGGAAGCCATCATCCCCAATGTCACTATCCATCGACATTTAAGCTGTGCCAAAATTCATTTGAGCTCGCGACCCCTGATGCCACAGTGCAACCTATCAGGGTACCGTATATTGAGTTAATCTGCATTGAAATTGTGGCAAAGTTTGAAATGTATAAGGGTGGTAAATTTCATACCTGGTGCTACATGAAATATAGTTTTTTTTTCATCTTAAACTCTCTATTGCCACCTGCTGACCAAAATGATGTAACTTGTACAATATTATGGCACGCTATGCTTGATTTGCAAGGGTAAGGCCCCTTTCACACTAGCGTTTTTTTCAAATTGCGGCAGATCCGGCAGATTTGCTGCATCTGCATAATGACCGCACTTGCGGCACTGTTACGGCAAGCCCCATGCATTGTCTATGGGGCTTGCGGCAGGTGCGGCAAGTGTGGCATAGCTGCGGTTCCGGCAGTTGCAGCCGCGAAATAAACATCAGCAGCGTTGTTTTTCATGGACGCAACTACCGCAAGTGCCGGAACCGCGACTACACCACACCTGCCACAAGTGCTGCAAGTGCAGCCCTTTGGCGGCAGATGAGGTAAATCTGACGGATCTGCCGCAGTTTGAAAAAAACGCTAGTGTGAAAGGTGCTAACAGCCATGTCTTGGATTGTCAGTTTTAAATGAAAGAGATGGTTTTAAATGTAACTGTTTGAAGCAACAGATCTTTAAAATTACTGCTTCATCTGGTAGTGAGTGTGGCGGTCATAGCATTTTGCCAATGGTTTGATCTGTCTTCAGGATGGCGATGGTTTGTATACTATTTTACGTATCGCATCCCATTGATTATTGTAGGTGGATATAAATCGAACTACAGAGGGAGGTATCCATTTTATGCTGTGAAATAAGATAGTAACAGACTGAGATGTATTTTTGACCCAGTGATCCCCTTTCTTAAGTTCCTGATGCTATAGCCTCGTGGCGCTCAGAATCTATTGCGAAGATCTCGAGCTTGATTTAAAAAAAAAAAAAAAGCATGCAGTAAGGTATTCACTGATGTGTTCTTGAGAAGAAAAAAAAAAATATGTCTGTATAGAACCATCAGATTGAGCCACCACTTTGATATCCAGAAAATCAATCTGTTGCAGATGATGATTATATGTAAGTTTGATGTTATATTTGTTGGAATTTAGACTATCTATAGTCTTGAAGTTCACTACCAAGATCTTGCCAAATTATGAATACATAGTCAGTGTATTTGAGCCAGCACTGTGCCTGGAAGGCGGCAGCACCCTCCCATAAAAACCTCCCTTTCCCAGTATATGAAAACAAAGGTTAGGAGAGAAATGGATGTAATTTACTCTGCTGATAGTTCAATGAAGCTCAAGGTGTCAGAAGTAAAGGACATGCTGTTTACTGAAATCAATGTGTTTCAAAACCCACTAGTTTCGGAGGCTTGTCAAATGAAGAGGTGGTTTGCGTACAAAAGCGGAGGTTTGTGTCCAAAAATGTTACAACCAATTATTATATATCCAGAATCAAATTTTATAGTAGCTCATCCCAATTACTCATGTTAAAGGGGATCTCCGGGGAGATAAAAAAAAAAAAATTGTACTGTCCATGCCCTCATACACTATGAAGCCGAGCTGTCCACTGCAGTTCTAGGATTTTTTAGATCACTAATCATAAAAATCGTATCCGCTCCTCAGCTCTCACCCCTCCAGTATGGGACAACACACAACAGGGCAGTGTGCTGCAGCAGAAAACAGGGGAATGTGGTAGGGTTGTGGCCACTGGCTGCAATGCTCACCTTACATGCCAGTTCCCTGATATTTATCCATCTAATATACAATCCCTCTACAATTCGGTTTCCGATCCTTATATTCTACTGAAACTGCCCTTATTAAAGTCTCTAATGATCTCCTAAAAGCTAAATCTAATGGTCACTACTCCCTGCTGATTCTCATGGATCTATCTGCTGCTTTCAATACTGTGGATCTCCAGCTCCTCCTCTCTATGCTCTACTCCTATTGGGCTCAAGGACAAAACTCTATAATGGTTCTCCTACCTCTCTGACCGCGCCTTCACTATCTCTTTCGCTGGTTCCTCTTCTTCCCCTCACGGCTGGGGTTCCTCAGGGTTCAGTCCTAGGTCCCCTTCTCTTCTATACGCTGCCCATATTGGACAAACCATCAGTAGATTTGGATTTCAGGGCTATGTCTATGTTAACGAAACCCAATTATACACCTCTTCTCCTGACATCACCCTGCATTATTGCAAAATACCAGGGATTGTCTGCCTGTTGCCTCTAACATCATTTTCTCTCTCTACCTTAAACTGATTTTGTCAAAAACTGAACTTCTCGTGTTTCCTCCCTCTACTAATCTTCCAAAACCTAATATTGCCATTTTTGTATGTGGTTCTATCATTACTCCTCAGCAGCACGCTTTGGGGTCATATTTGAATCATATCTGTCATTCACTCCCCACATCTGGTCACTTGCTCATTGATGTACACCTAAAAAATGTACACCTAAAAAAATCTATAGAATTCCACGTTTTCTTACTGTTGACTCTGCAAAAACTCTAAAGGTACCGTCACACGTGGCAATATTGCATGCAATTTCACTGACAATTTGGTGGTTGCAGTGAAATCATGAACACATTGTTCCATTTGTACACGGCATCAAAATAGAACAATGTGTCCATGATTTCACTGCAACCAGCAAATTGCCAGTGTAATTTCAAACAATATTGCCGCGTGTGACTTTACCTTTACTGTTGCCCTTATTCATTCTCGTCTGGATTATTGCAATTCTCTACTAATCGGTCCCCCTCTTCCTAAACCCTCCTCTCCAAACCATCCTGAATACAGCAGCCAGGATCATATTCCTCTCCAACCACTTCACCGATGCCTCTATCCTGTGCCAGTCACTGTATTGGTTGCCCATCTGCTACAGAGTACAATATAAAATTATCACTCACCCACAAAGACCTTCACACTTTTGCACCACCCTATATCTCCCTCATCTCTGTCTATTGCCCTTCACGTGCCCTCTGTTCCGAAAGTGATTTAAGACTGACATCAGCTACAAACCTCCCACTCCCGTCTTCAAGACTTCTCACGAGCAGCACCAAATCTCTGGAACAAACTACCACGAACAATTCAATTAATTCCCAATACCCATAGTTTTAAGTGAGCTTTAAAAACGCATTTGTGTAGCCTATTACCTCACCTCACTTGTCTAATTATTCCTATCTTGCCCTTTTTGCAAATCTGGCCTCTTCAGTCATCTGTCTACACCATCCATGCACTTACGGTAATACACTTAATAGCACTCTGTACCTGTACTTGTCCAGATCCTGGCTGGTGACCAATTCATGCAGCATTAAATGAATCCCCTATTTATTATATTGATGAATGGACCATATATGACAGGACTTTTTACCATTTACCTATTGTGCCTCCCCTATTTCCTAATAGATTGTAAGCTCTCCAGCATGGCCCTCACTCCTCATGGTATCTGAATTTTTTTGTTATGTATTGTCTCAAATTGTCTGTATATGTCCTCTACTGTGACATGATTGCTATTAGAAGGCAGCATATCACTGCTCTTACATTAGATAGAAGAATGTATATCGGGGCTACATGTAGGGTCCATGGGGCCATTGGCCACACCCTTGCCAGGCCCCCTGTTCTTACACTAAATAGGAATATATCAGAAGGCTGGCATGTAAAGTGAAGAATGGAGCCAGCAGCAATGCCTCTGCCACACAACCCTGTTCTCAGCTGCAGCACAGAGCTTACACTGCTCTGTGATGTGTTGTCCCATACGGCAGGGGTGAGGAGCAGATACTATTTTATTGATTTATAAGTGATCTAAAGAACTAGTGACCTAGAACTGCAGTGAACAGCTATGTTCCATAGTGTATAAGGCCAGGGACAGTACCATATTTTTTTTTATCTCCCTAGAGTTCCCCTTTCTGCATGTAATAAAGCATGGTGTTGAATACTGGTATAAATGGACTAATGTCAACAGTGACTAGTAACATGTTTTTAGAAAGAATCCCTCAATTCAACTCATGATGCCCTTGTGTTCCTGACATAGGTGGGAGGGTCCCAACTAGGGGGTTCAAATTCTGAAGGTTCCATGGGCTCCTATTATGAACGCTACAGTTTTAGTTCCTTCCATAATTTTTCTATTCTATTCAAGACAAATGATTGGCTGTGCCATTCGAGCAGCTTTATTTTCTTTCTCTGAAATCAATTACCGTATATACTCGTGTATAAGCCGAGTTTTTCAGCCCAAAAATTGGGTTGAAAAGTCACCCCCTCGGCTTATACACGGGTCAATACAGTAACTATTTTGCTGGGCAGGCGGGGGAGGCTGATGAGTGAGCGGCCCGTCACGTGGGGCCGCTCATTAGATATGCACGGCTCCCCCCGCCCATCACAGCGGCAGGGGGAGCCGTGCATACAGCCCCCCAGTGTATACAGGCAGCCCCCCCAGTGGCACTAGCCCCCCCCATCATGGAAAGAGCCCCCACACTTTGCAGAGCCCCCCCCGCTGCTTTATCTTACCATCCAGTGTCTTCGCCGCTTTGTTCCGGTCTCACGTGACCCGGCGCGATGACGTCATTCCACAGCGACCGCCGAGTCACATGAGACCGGGAAGACAGCACGCGAGGATGGACTGGAGGACCCGCGGTGAAGAAGACCCTGGATGGTAAGATAATGCAGCGGGGGGGGGGGCTCTGCAAAGTGTGGGGGCTCTTTCCATGATGGGGGGCTAGTGCCACTGGGGGGCTGCCTGTATACACCTTGGGGCCTGCTGTATACCTTTGGGGCCTGCTGTATACCTTTGGGGCCTGCTGTATACCTCTGGGGCCTGCTGTATATACCTTGGGGCCTGCTGTATACCTTTGGGGCCTGCTGTATATACCCTGGGGCCTGCTGTATATACCCTGGGGCCTGCAGTATATACCCTGGGGCCTGCTGTATATACCCTGGGGCCTGCTGTATATGCCTCTGGGGCCTGCTGTATATGCCTCTGGGGCCTGCTGTATATGCCTCTGGGGCCTGCTGTATATGCCTCTGGGGCCTGCTGTATATGCCTCTGGGGCCTGCTGTATATGCCTCTGGGGCCTGCTGTATATGCCTCTGGGGCCTGCTGTTTATACCTTTAGGGATGCTGTATATACCACTGGGGAGGCTGCTGTATACTACCACTGGGGAGGCTGCTGTATACCACACTTCTGGGGGCTGTATACCTGTGCTGGGGTCCACCCTCGGCTTATACACGAGTCAATAGGTTTTCCCAGGTTTTGGGGGCAAAAGTAGGGGGGTCGGCTTATACACGGGTCGGCTTATACACGAGTATATACAGTAAATTTCCTTGGCTGTATGCTTGGGATCATTGTCTTGCTGAAATGTTCATCCTCGTTTCAGCTTCATCATCTTACGGCATTCAAAGAGTTCATGGGGAAAAGTGCATTACTTATTGTTTTCTTTGAAACAATTATGCCTGCTGATTTCAGGTCTTTCTGTAGCACTCAGCAGGTTGCTTTTGGCTGTTGGACAGCTGTTCTGATAATTCACTTAACTCTGTCTGAAACTTTGCGGGGATCATCTGGCTGTCATTGACTTATGGTGAAATGTTTTTTTTTTTCTCCAAGTGACAGGTATTGCAGGGGTGTGGTGTTACCTCCTGCCTCAGTCACAATCTGTGTTATTACGGCAATGGACTTTTAAGCTACTGAATGCAGCTGTCAAGAGCGACAGTAGCATCTAGATAGTTAACCCACTGTTATCCTACGATCACTGCGTTCCATGGCTATCATCAACGGTGGCCTGTTGTGCCCAGCTATTATCATGGTCTAACAGGGCAAGTGTCAGTGTAACACTAACATTTTTTATGCAGTACAGTACATGAGAACCGTAATCCACATGTAAAACTGAAAAAAAGAAAAAATAGCAAAAAGCCCACCACCACTCAGAAGATAGCTTGCAAAAAGAAAAGTGCAAATGCACATATTCCTTTCCAACTGTATAATGTTATAAATTTGAGATAATTGGCAAAATATTGATCAATATTTTGAGCCACCCTGCCACGTCAAAACAATCTCATTAGGGTGGTCCTACTCTATATATTTTTATTTTAGTTGTGCCATGCAGCCTCCACCATACACATAAAGTAGACCATAAAAAGCAGCATTAACCTGGTGCATCTCAAATCCCACTCCCATGGTGACAGACTGGTGCATGTAAATAAAGGAAATCAGGCCCCCTCCCCCCCCCCCCCCCCCCCCCCCCGCACCTGCAGCTGATGCCACATATGTCTGGCATTTTCTGAATTAACCCTCACAGCACCAGGCCAGCACTCATGAATAAAGGAAGAGCAGGCCCAAGCAAATGGAGCTTGAATTAAACTGAGCATATTGATATAAAGTGAGTCAGTGGGAAACGTGAGTAAGAAAAAAGCTGAAATGGATGAGAAAGTAAGGAAACTGAATAGGAACAGCCTGGACAATATGCCTTCTTGCATTTCTGACTCACATTGGATTTCTGGGAATACTGTTGTCACAGTATTATGCCACTTTTATAGATTCATAAGAACACCTACCAAACCAAAGGTAAATTGCATTTTACAGGCAAAAATGTTAAGAAACAACTTTTCCTGCATAATCAATTGCATAGACTGTGAGCCCTCGTGGACAGGGTCCCTGCCCCTCCTGTACCTGTACGTCCTGATCGCCTAGATTTAGTGTACTTGTTCTTGTCTCCCTTATCCTCATGTAAAGCGCCATGGAACCTAATGGCGCTATATAAATAAATAATAACAATAATAATAATATAAGGCTAAATATAGATGAGAAAAAATATCCCCTTTAGCTTTAGTTCACACATAGTGTTTTGTTTGTTTTTTTCCTCTTAAAAATTGGTAGGGTCCTGACATCCATTTTCTAGGTCCCTCCATTTTAGTTAGATATTCCCCAGCACTTGCCAGCAAGAACGTTCCCCTTGGTATGTTGGGATGTACCCTGCGGGGCCCCAGCTGGCCCTGTACCATACATTTTTGAGGGACTGTTCTTACTCATACACTTGAACAATACATTGAAAAACACATACTCCATAGCAGTTTACAATGTCAGCTACTACCTACTTAATGGGCTTTGCCCTCCTCCTTCTCCAACACCACCTCCATGCCATTCTCATGCCTTCAGTTCAGGTTTTCAGAGTTCCAACAGGTGTAAGGAAATCTGAGTTTGGTTTGGGGCCTCAGGTGGCCCTGTAACATATGTTTGGGAGGAACTGCTGTTATTCATACATTTGGGACCAATAACACAAAGTGCACAATAACCCAGATAATAGGTGAAAAAAGAGAAGATATCCACAATTGTAGCAATTCATAGAAAATGTATTTACAATTTGCAGCAATTCATAGAAAATGTATTTCATATTGAATGAAGTAGTGTACCCTTTATCTATGAGGTCTAAAAGGATTCCTTATTTGTTTGTTAAGGTACCGTTACACGGCATGATTGTTAGAACGATGTCGGCAATGATCTCATGGGCGCACAGTCACAACCCAGCGAACGATACCTGCTCATTGCTGTGAATGGGTGAAGTCATAAACGACATCGTTATTGCAGTATCAACGACAACGATATACCAGGTTGGCTGATCATTGATTGTGTGGTTTCAGAAAATGTTCTCAAACCTGTGATCAGTGACCCAACGATTTATTGTTACAACTTTGCCAACTCACACGCAATGACGTCCTAACGATGTCGCTGGAACGACTCCAAACCCGTGACGTATCGGCAGAGGTGTAACTACGTTTTCTGGCACCCGGGGCAAGGATTTATTTTGGCGCCCACCCCGCCACCGCCAATTTTTATTTGATGAGGCATAGTGTATATATACCTCAGGTATATATATGTATACATCAGACAGGCACTCTATGAGGTGTATATATATGTATACATCACCAGGCAGGCACACAAACTATGAGGTGTATATATGATATACACACCTCATAGTGTGTGTGCCTGCCTGATGTATACATATATACACCTCATAGTGTGTGTGCCTGCCTGATGTGTGCGTGTGTGTGTGTATATATATATATATATATATATATATATATATATATATATATATATATATACACAATCATCCAAAATAGATAACACCGGGCACTAAACGCTTATAGTTAGGGCGGGCTGTGACACTTCTGCAGCTGTATCTGGTGGTGCTGGCTCTTGATAGCGGGAATCAGCAATACAAAAGAAAACAATGTCCGCACTCACCGGTAGTTGATCTTGAGACTTTTTAATTCCTGTTCACATCAATGAACAAAGTAAATCAGCAAGGGAGGGGGTGCAGGGGCGAAGGACGACGGCACCCCGTTTCGTGGTTGTGTACCGCTTAGCGGACCCGTGGAAGCGGTACACAACCGCGAAACGGCGTGCCGTCGTCCTTCGCCCCTGCACCCCCTCCCTTGCTGATTTACTTTGTTCATTGATGTGAACAGGAATTAAAAGTCTCAAGATCAACTACCGGTGAGTGCGGACATTGTTTTCTTTTGTATTGCTATATATATATATATATATATATATATATACACTTCAGGTATATATATGTATACATCAGGCAGGCACACTATGAGGTGTATATATGTATACATCACCAGGCAGGCACACACACTATGAGGTATAATATTATACCTCATAGTGTGTGCCTGCGCCTGATGTATACATATATACACCTCATAACCCCAGCTGGGCCAGCCCAGGACAGGCACCCACCCACAAACCCCCCAATCCCAACCCCCCGCCTGTTTAGGTTACTTTATTACCAGAACGGATCAACGGAAGACTCAGTCTGAGTCAGGAGGAGGCAGGCACAGCAGCTCCTCGGCACTTCTCCTCTCCGTCCCAGACTGTGCGGCGCGCCGGGTGACGTCAGCCGCAGCGCGACGTGCCCGGGGGGCGGGTTTGTGTACACACAGCTCCGCGGCCGCCCGTGCACAATATGCGGCGAGGGAGATTAGTTCCGGCGGCGCTGCAGTGCCACCGCCGACGCCTGGTCACCTGATGATGGCACCGGTGCCCTACACTGAGTGGCGCCCGGTGCAAGAGGTCCGGCTGCACCCCCCTGGATACGCCCCTGCGTATCGGCGACATCATTAACGATGTCGTGCCGTGTAACGGGGCCTTTACTCATACATTTGCGTGGTCCCCCCCTCATAGATACTGACATAGCGGAATACATATTCTATAGCAGTCTACAATGCCAGTTACAGCGTGCCTATTGGTGTATTGGGTTTCATCCTCCTCTTCCTCCTTCAACACCACCTCCATGTCATTCTGTGGTCCTCAATTCAAGTTTTCAGAGGGCCAGCAGGTGTAAGGAAATCTGAGTTTGGTGATGGGCCTCAGGTGGCCCAGTACTATACATTTTGGAGGACCCATCATACACTCATTTGGGAGGGCTCACAGCGGGCCCTCTACCATTATTTTAGGTTTCCAATTAAAACCCTAAACAAGGTGCCATTTTGCACAGATCTTTCTTTGGTGGAGCTGCTGCCTAACAGTGTCATCTATAAACATTGGTGGGATATACAGCACATTTTTGTGAGGGCTTCAGGTGTGCCTGTACTATATATTCAGGAGGGCCCTCTATACTATGTCTATTCTAGCTATACTAATATATACTGAGATATCCATATCTATACTATCTAAACTAATATAGCTATGGCCTCACTTCATATTGGAGGGCCCTCACTCATTTGGCAGGGCCCATAGCAGGCCCTTCACAATAAATTGTGCCCCCTTCTCTCCTACAGGTCCACAGCGCAGTCTGAATTATCCTCAGGTTATGGGTTGGATGGCAGAGACAATGCCTCCAGTCTGTTGACAAGCAGCACCACCAAATTTTCCATACAATCCAGTGTTGGTAGCCAAGAGGCTGGGTCGGACAATCCTCAACCTGGTCCTTTTTCCTCTCCTCATCATGAGTCCCAGGATTCCTATGCCCCCAAACTTGTGCACTCCGGGGAGCTCTTTACATTTCCTTTCAATCATTCTGGACACTTACCATGGAGCATTCAAGAGGGACATGAGTAGGTAGGCTGCGGAGGTGCCCAGATATTTGAGCACCCATGGCCAGAAGAGAGCCACATTGGGAAACATCAATTACTGTCTCAAGAAGTGGAAGAAGATGATGAGGAGACACAGTTGCCATCAGGTTAGACGAAAATCTCGACCCAGGAGGAGGATCAGATTGAGGGATTGGAAGAAGAGATGGTTAATGATGAGGCCACTGATCCAACCTGGACTGGTAGCATGCACAGTGAACAGAGCAGCACTGAGGTGGATGGATCTGTAGCACTAAAACAAGAAGGAAGAGGTAGTGGCTTGACTAGAGTAAGAATTGGGTCAGTTGTTCCCAATAGCACCCCTGCGCAGTCAGATCTAAGACCAAGGGGGCATTGTTCCACTGTGCGGCACTTTTTTTTTTTATCATAGCCTTATAGTTCTGAGATCGATAGTGTAATTTGTAGCATCTGCCATACCAAGCAGGGCAGAGGCAAGAAAAATGCCTTCCTGAGCACCAGAAGCATGCTCAAGTGCATAGTAGCCAAACACCCAAGTAGGTAGGTGGAGTGTCTCGGCACAAAATCTATGTCTCTGGGTGAAATGACTGCCATTTTGACTGTGCTATGTCTTTTCCAATCTGTTCAGGAAGCAGGGGCTTATACCTCCTGCCCACAACCTGCGGTTGCACAGGCAAAGCAATCAACAGTAGAGATGAGCCACTCCCCTAGTGTTCTAATTCGATTCGTCGAATTAGTGATTTGTTCGTCGAATGTTCGACGAACAACTCGAACCCCATTGAAATCAATGGCAGGCTACAAAAAACACGTAGAAAATACCTTCAAAGGGCTCCAAAAGCTGCCAAACTACTGGCAGCTGGCAGGTGGGGGCCGATATCGAGGGCTGTAGGTGGCTGGGGAGGCTGAAATCAGAGCGGCCGGTCACGTGGTGCCGCTCATTTGCTATTCATGATATGCACTGCATCCTCCCGTCCATCAGCGGGGGGAATGCAGTGCATATCCCGTAATACAGGCTCCCCCAGCATATATACAGGCTCCATCGTAGGTATACAGGCCCCCCTCACAGTTTTGCGGCCCCCCCTCACAGTATGCCCCTCGCAGTGTTCCCCTCTGCTCCCCCGTCCTCCTATGTGCTCCCCTGTGTCTCTCCTCTGCTCCCCCTCTCCTCCTCCTCCATTCTTCTCACCTGTCCTCGCTCCTGCACTTCCCGTACGCTCCCGGTGGGTGTCCGGTCTCTCCAAGCGTCTCCTGCGATGTGCTGCTAGGACCTGGCGTGATGTCATATTCACATCACAGCCGGTTACCTAGTAACCGGCAGTAATTACACTGCCGGTTACTGGTTAATGGCTGTCATGTGATTATGACATCATGCCAGGTCCTGTAGAACAGAGGATAGGTGAGGATGACCTGCATTGTTATTTTTAACCCCTGCACTCCGGAGGAGTGCATGAATGGATGGGTGTGTATGTATGTGTGTGTATATATGTGTGTATGTTTGTGTGTGCATGTGTGTATGTATGTATGTATGTGTGTATATGTGTGTATATGTGTGTGTATGTATGTGTATGTATGTATGTGTGTATGTATGTGTGTGTATGTGTGTGCATATGTATGTGTGTGTATGTATTTATGTGTGTGTGTGTGTGTGTATGTGTGTATGTGTATGTATGTGTGTGTATGTGTGTATGTGTGTGTGTATGTATGTATGGATTCATGGATGGATGGGTGTGAGCGTGCGTGAATGTGAGCGTGCGTGAATGTGAGCGTGTGTGGATGTGAGCGTGCGTGAATGTGTGCATGCGTGCATGTGAGCATGCGTGGATGTGAGCGTGTGTGGATGTGTGCGTGCGTGGATGTGTGACACCGGGACTCCTGGTGTCGCAGCTATCTGCTGACAGGGCCTGCTGTGACGTCACAGTCACATGATCGGCGGTCATGTGACGTCCTGTCAGCAGATAGCTGCGACGCCGGGAGAACACTGGGACCCTGCGGGACCCTGCCGACCTCCCTGAAGATAATTTATTCACTGCTCTGCCGGCGCTCCCGCCGGCAGAGCAGTGAATGGACTGTCACAGTAGGGTTCACCTGAGGTGAACCCTGACTGTGAAAGTTATTTTGCAGTCTGCTCTCCCTCTGCATAGACGTGAGTCTATGCAGAGGGATGTGGCAGTGAAGATTCCGTTTATGGACTACGTCGGAGGCGATCGTAGTGGGACCTTCGTTGTGGACTACGTCGGACGGAAGAGGATTTTTTAAATAAAGTTGGAGTCCCTAATTGTGTTCTGTTTTATTTCTAATAAAATTATTTTTCTCTGTGTTGTGTTTTTTTTCTATTAATTACTTTAAATTCATGGCGGTCATGTCTAATATTGGCGTGACCGCCATAAATTTCGGGCTTAGGGCCAGCTGATAATAAAAAGTTGGCCCTAACCCCTTTATTACCCAGTGAGCCACCGCACCAGGGCCACTGGAAGAGCGGGGTTCAGCGCCAGAAGATGGCGCTTCAATGAATGCGCCATCTTCTGGGGCGGCTGCGGGCTGCAATTCGCAGCGGGGGGTGCCCAGAACGCTTGGGCATCCCTGTGCTGCGCATTCCAGCCCCCAGCTGCTTAGCTGTACCTAGCTAGACATAGAAATTGCGCGGAGCCCCACACAGTTTTTTTTTTTTATTATTTCATGAAATTCATGAAATAATAAAAAAAAGGGCTCCCCTATTTTCTTGTGTCTGGCCAGGTACAGATGGGCACCTGGGGGTTGGGGGCAGCCTGTCGCTGCCTGCTGGATCCGGCTGGTTACCAAAATACGGCGAAGCCCACGTCAAATTTTTTTCTGAAAAATCCATAAAACAATATAAATAAAAGGGACTGCATCTTTATTAACCCCTCGGCCATGGTGGAAGGGTTAATAAAGAGGCAGTCCCTTTTATTTATATTGTTTTATGGATTTTTCAGAAAAAATTTGACGTGGGCTTCGCTGTATTTTTGTAACCAGCCAGATCCAGCAGGCAGCGATGGACTGCCCCCAACCCCCAGGTGCCTATTTGTACCTGGCCAGACACAAGAATATAGGGGAGCCCTTTTTTTTTAATTATTTCATGAATTTCATGAAATAATAAAAAAAAAATGCGTGGGGCTCCGCGCAATTTCTATGTCTAGCCAGGTACAGCTAAGCAGCTGGGGGCTGGAATGCGCAGCACAGGGATGCCCAAGCGTTCTGGGCACCCCCCGCTGCGAATTGCAGCCCGCAGCCGCCCCAGAAGATGGCGCATTCATTGAAGCGCCATCTTCTGGCGCTGAACCCCGCTCTTCCAGTGGCCCTGGTGCGGTGGCTCACTGGGTAATAAAGGGGTTAGGGCCAGCTTTTTATCAGCCCGAAAATTATGGCGGTTACACCAATATTAGACATGACCGCCATGAATTTCCAGTAATCAATAGAAAAAAACACAACACAGAGGAAAAAATAATTTTATTAGAAATAAAACAGAACACAATTAGGGACTCCATCTTTATTTAAAAAATCCTCTTCCGTCCGACGTAGTCCACAACGAAAGTCCCACGACGATCGCCTCCGACGTAGTCCATAAACAGAATCTTCACTGCCACATCCCTCTGCATAGACTCACGTCTATGCAGAGGGAGAGCAGACTGCAAAATTACTTTCACAGTCAGGGTTCACTTCAGGTGAACCCTACTGTGACAGCCCATTCACTGCTCTGCCGGCGGGAGCGCCGGCAGAGCAGTGAATAAATTATCTTCAGGGAGGTCGGCAGGGTCCCGCAGGGTCCCAGTGTCCTCCCGGCGTCGCAGCTATCTGCTGACAGGACGTCACATGACCGCCGATCATGTGACTGTGACGTCACAGCAGGCCCTGTCAGCAGATAGCTGCGACATCGGGAGTCCCGGTGTCACACATCCACGCACGCACACATCCACACACGCTCACATCCACGCATGCTCACATCCACGCACGCACACATTCACGCACGCTCACATCCACGCACGCACACATTCACGCACGCTCACATTCTCGCACGCTCACATCCACGCACGCTCACACCCACGCAAGCACACATCCACGCATGCTCACATCCACGCACGCACACATCCACGCACGCTCACATCCACGCACGCTCACATCCACGCACGCACACATCCACGCACACTCACACCCATCCATCCATGAATCCATCCATCCATACATACACACATACACACACATACATACATACATACATACACATACATACACATATACATACACACATACATAAATACATACACACACATACATACATATGCACACACATACACATACATACATACACACATACATACACACATACATACACACACACATACATACACACATACATACATATACATACACACATACATACACACATACATACATGCACATACATACATACATACACACACTTACATAAATACATACACACACATACATACATACACACCCATCCATTCATGCACTCCTCCGGAGTGCAGGGGTTAAAAATAACAAAGCAGGTCATCCTCACCTATCCTCTGTTCTACAGGACCTGGCATGATGTCATAATCACATAACAGCCATTAACCAGTAACCGGCAGTGTAATTACTGCCGGTTACTAGGTAACCAGCTGTGATGTGAATATGACATCATGCCAGGTCCTAGCAGCACATCGCAGGAGACGCTTGGAGAGACCGGACACCCACTGGGAGCGTACGGGACGTGCAGGAGCGAGGACAGGTGAGAAGAATGGAGGAGGAGGAGGAGGAGGAGAGGGGGAGCAGAGGAGAGACACAGGGGAGCACATAGGAGGACGGGGGAGCAGAGGGGAACACTGCGAGGGGCATACTGTGAGGGGGGGGCGCAAAACTGTGAGGGGGGGCCTGTATACCTACGATGGAGCCTGTATATATGCTGGGGGAGCCTGTATTACGGGATATGCACTGCATCCCCCCCGCTGATGGACGGGAGGGTGCAGTGCATATCATGAATAGCAAATGAGCGGCACCACCTGACCGGCCGCTCTGCCTGTATACCTACAGGGGAAGCCTGTCTATATGCTGGGGGATTCGAATCGTTATCGAACATACCCTAGAACTTCCGAATTTGATGCAAATTGTTCGAGTTCGACGAATGACTCGAACACCGCCCAAAACAGGTTGAATCTGAGATTGGCGAACATTTCGAATTGAACATCGCTCATCTCTAATCAACAGGAACCATGTCAACTTCGTTGTCCCAGCAAGGCATGCAGTTGTCCCTGCCCCACATGTTGGAAAGGAAACGTAAATACCCAGCCACACAGTCACAAGCAATAATCAATAACAATAAACCCTATTAAACTGAATTAAATATCAAATTCAACAATATCAATCATGCTCTGAACAATGACGTAATCGGGAAGGTCGACCTAAAGGCCCCGTTACACGGCACAACATTGTTAACGATGTCACTGATACGTCACGGGTTTGGAGTTGTTCCAGCGACATCATTAGGACGTCGCTACGTGTGACTCGGCAAAGTTGTAATGATAAATCGCTGGGTCACTGATCGCAGGTTTGAGAACATGTTCTCAACCACACGATCAATTATCAGCCAACCTGGTAGATCGTTGTGTTTTACACTGTGATAACGATGTTGTTTACGACTTCGCCCATTCACAGCAATGAGCAGGTATCGTTCACTGGGTTGTGTGAATGATACCTGCTCATAGCATCGTTGGTGAGTCGTCCACGATATCTAGACATGTGACATCTCACCAATGGTGTCGAAAACTACCGCGTGCCCACAAGATCGTTGCCGACATCGTTCCAACGTCGTGCCGTGTAATGGTATCTTAACAGACATGTGGACAAGTTGTGTACAGGAACAATATATTTCTGTGATGGCACACTAGGTGATGAAGGCTGGGGCATAATTGCAGCCTAGGATGTCACAGACATCCCACATCCTACCCATGCCAAGAATAGTGGGCCCAACTTGGACCAGGGTTTCTGTCTCTTTGTATATCATTTCCTGTCTACCCTCCTACTGTTCCTCTGCTGAGTTACCCTCCCCATCACTCACAAGCTGGGAGCTCTGCAGCATTGCCACTGTGAGGTGGCAACATGCTCTGTTGATGCTCATCTGCCTAGGTCATAAAATGCACACTGCAGTAGAGCTGTAGCAAAAGATAGAAAAAGTCAGAAGAGAGACACATTGGGAAACATCAATTACTGTCTCAAGAGGTGGAAGAAGATGATGAGTTGCCATCAGGTTAGACTAAAATAGCAACCCAGGAGGAGGATCAGGTAGTGGCTTGACTAGAGTAAGAATTGGATCAATTGTTCCCAACAGCACCCCTATGCAGCCAGATATCAGACCAAGGGGGCGTTTTTCCACTGTGCTGCACTTTTTTTTTTATCATAGGCTAGTCCCTCAGAGACAGTGTAATTTGTAGCACCTGCCATACCAAGCTGAGCATAGGCAAGATCAGTGCATCTCCCTGCTGAACCTCCAACCAGGCCTGGTCATGTTTGATAATGGGCGTAACCTGATAACAGCTTTAAAGCTCAATAAGCTGGTACACAGTCCATGCATGGCTCATGTGCTAAACTAAGTTGTACAGTGGTTTATAAAAACATACCTTGACTTGCCATACATAGTTGGTAAAGTACGCAGTGTCAGCGCCCATTTCAGAAATTCATCTCCTGCTTTCACTGATCTATAGCAAAGCTTTAATTTGCCAAATCAGCAACTCATTTGCAACCTACCCATGTGCTGAAACTCAACATTACATAGGTTGGCAAGGCTTAATGAGCTTTCAGTAGCTGAATTCCAACTTCAACATGCCCATTTTAGTAACACTCAGCCACCACCACATATAACTGGTGAGTGTGTGTGTGGATCGCTGTCAATTCTGAGGTTCTTGAAAACTTAAAGCGAACCTGTCACCCCCCCCAGGCATGTAAACCTAAAATATCCACCTTGTGCAGCACTGAGGCTGCATTCTGACAATGTGGCTATAGTATATATGCTCCCTTTGTTGTATGAAATAAAACACTTAGATCAAATCTGTGACAAACCTGAAGTAAGACCGGGAGGCGGGCTTTTCCAGCGTCTCCCTCCAGCCCCTCTGTTGTCAGTCATCCCTCCTTGCTATATTCTGCGCCGCCTCCTCCTCGTCTTTTTCTCTTCAAATCCTGAGCCTGCGTGGTGTGCCTGCCCCGCGTTTGTGTTATTCAGTATTCACATTGCGGGGCGGCCAATCCAGCGCGTGCGCAATTATCATGGCTTGTCCTGTTCTCACCTCCCACTGTCTCTCTCCTCCCCACCGCAAAACGCCAGGTCCTCAAATCCAAAGAGAAAGTGAGGACCCGGCACGGAGGAGAGAGGTAGAAAGCATCGGATCTCTGCCTGGTGCCGGGTCCTCACTTTCTCTTTGGATTTGAGGACCTGGCGTTTTGCGGTGGGGAGGAGAGAGACAGTGGGAGGTGAGGACAGGACAAGCCATGATAATTGCGCACGCGCTGGATTGGCTGCCCCGCAATGTGAATACTGAATAACACAAACACGGGGCAGGCACACCACGCAGGCGCAGGATTTGAAGAGAAAAAGACGAGGAGGAGGCGGCGCAGAATATAGCAAGGAGGGATGACTGACAACAGAGGGGCTGGAGGGAGATGCTGGAAAAGCCCGCCTCCCGTTCTTACTTCAGGTTTGTCACAGATTTGATCTAAGTGTTTATTTCATACAATAAAGGGATCATATATACTATAGCCACATTGTCAGAATGCAGCCTTCGTGCTGCACAAGGTGGATATTTTAGGTTTACATGCCTGGGGGGGGGTGACAGGTTTGCTTTAAAATACTACTACCGTGTTTCCCCGAAAGACCCTGTCTTACATTTTTTTGGGGGCCAAAAGTGGCCCCCGGTCTTACTTTCGGGGGGGGGGGGTCTTATATTGTGTGCCCCAGCAGTGTGGCCTACAGGCCCCCTCCTGCTGGGACACTGCGGGAGCGGGTCGCACGTCACGTGCGCCCGCTCATTACATATGCACTGCATCCCCCTGTCAATCAGCGACAGGGGAGCAGTGCATTATATATATGGGCCCCCTCCTGCTGGCACACTACCCCCCTGTTCTGAGGCCCCCCCTGCTGCTGCTGCACACATCTTACCCTCCAGGGTCTTCTTGCAGCAGCCAGCGCGTCGGTCCTCTGTCCTCGGCTGTCTCCCGGATCATGTGACCCGTCGCAGCGCATGACGTCATCGCGACTGCGACCGGCCGGTCACATGATCCGGGAGACAGCCGAGGACGGAGGACGGACGCGCTGGCTGCTGCAAGAAGACCCTGGAGGGTAAGATGTGTGCAGCAGCAGCAGGGGGGGCCTCAGAACAGGGGGGTAGTGTGCCAGCAGGAGGGGGCCCATATATATAATGCACTGCTCCCCCTGTCGCTGATTGACAGGGGGATGCAGTGCATATGTAATGAGCGGGCGCACGTGACGTGCGACCCGCTCCCGCTCCCCCCCCTCCGCTTAAGGCCTTACATTAGCCCCCCCCCCCCGGTTGTAAGGCCTTATATTTGGGGGAGACCTTACATTAGCAGGCCCCCCCTTTACCCCTAGGCGGCCTTACAATCGGGGGGGCCTTACTTTCGGGGAAACACGGTACACCAACATTGTAAGCGGGGATTATTTTTAATGTATTTATTATTATAGTGTGATTTATTGCATGGTGCTATACATGTGAAAAAGGGGCATACAGAGACATGTTCAATAATTATGAACAATACAAGGCACAGATGATGCTATTATCACCATAACCATCCCACTGCTCTGTATATACGTACACTCTCTGAACAATCTGAAAAAGGAAGCTTTGAATGCCCAGCTGGTGGCTATGGAGCAAGATTTTCCAGTGAGTGATACTGCCCAGTCCAGCCTCAGCTAATATTTTCAGTAAACATTAGATGATGATGAGGAAGAGAAAGAGGAGGAGGAAGAAGAGAAGGAACATGAATTGTTTATCTGCACTACAGAGGGTACTACCAATGCTAGCATCATGTCTTTGCATGAATAGTCTGATGAGGAGGAGCAGGAGGCAAGGCAGTGTGAGGAGGAGAGGATAGTTACTGTTTGTCCTAGTGGTGACACTGAACCTTTGGCTATTTGTAGGTTGCCACATATTGCACAGTTCATGTTCAACTGGCTTTCCCAAAATCCTTGCGTGATAGACATTTTGTCCAACAACGAATACTGGTTGTACACCTTTCTTGACCCTCTGTACAAGGAGAAACGTCCTTCTCTCAAAGAAGACTGTTGCACAATGTAATCATTTAAGAGAGCCATTGTAGATTAGTTGTTGATGAAAAGATCACCCTCAGACAACACTAGTGGTAGAGGTACTGCTTTTTTGCAACATCAAGAATTACAAAGTAGGGACCTGCACCAGATGCAACACATGCGGGTGTAAAATGTGCTAGTGATGTGAAGGAGGGAGAAGTTGACTGAGATGGCGAAAGAGTACTTAAGTGACCATATCAGCATCCTTCCTGATGCTTCAGTGCCCTTTAACTACTGGCTATCCAAACTGCACACTTGGCCTGACCTCTCCTTGTATGCTTTGGAGGTGCTGGCCTGCCCTGCTGCTAGTGTGTTGTCTGTATGGGGTTTTAGTATTTTAGTTCCACCAGGGAAATCATAACAGATAGCCGCACTCGTCTGTCAATGGAAAATGGAGACATGCTTACTCTCCTAAAGTTAAAGTAGGGCTGAATTTCTACAGACTTTGTAAGCCCTCCAAATGATGGCAACCCAACATAAATTCAACTAAAGTGTTCATTTTGTCAAGCTATCTTAACTAGAGAAGAGCAAACTTTTTAAAGTTCGGGTTCAGTTCGGTTTGACGACCGGGCATATGTTTGTCGACCACATCGGCGAACAGTTCGCCAAAGTAATGAATCCCATTCGAATCAATGTGGGGCAAAGCCAAGAGACTACAAAACACTTTCAAAGGGGCACATAAGCTGCCAAGCTCAAATCAGAGACAGACAGCAGGAAAAGTGCCATCTCTTCCCCAGAGTTTAAACTAGCATTATTGTGCACTATAGATGCATGGGACAAGGTCTGAAACAGTATTTGAACCTTCAACATTGATCAGGAACAAGGAGATGTGTAACAGGTGTAGGCATGGTGCTCAGAGAGCCCTGCTAAATTCACAAAATACACAGACACCAAAAGAAGAATCTCCACATTTAAAAAAAAAATCCTTAAAACATGACTTGTTAGCGGTCCTCAAGGTCTGGAGTTTCCCACCCCTGACATAAGATATGCTCTTCCTATAACACCTGACCAATATATTTTAACACCTTCTACCCAGTTAAAGACTGCAATATATTATGGGTACACTGAGTATTGTCTCTGATATATTTGTACACTAGGAATGCCTTATGTTGTGCGTCATATGAATCACACGCACATCCCTCGGCCTCCCAAACACCTTTTTGAAAACTCAGTTGTTTCCTATGCTGATTTTTTATATTTAGTATTTTGATTTTGTGTGAAACCTATTGGAAATATATGAAAAACTTCTTATGGAGTAAGTAATTTTATATTATTTATATTTGTTACTTAAAACAATTATAGAAAGTGTGTTTTTATGCTCTTTTTACTGCTTTGTTTGTTGACTATTAGGCAGTTTTTATTTAATACCACCTACTCTGTGTTGGGTTGCCAGTGCATATTTTGTTATTGCAATGTTTGACTAAAGTGTAGTGATGGGCGAACCTAAATTGTAACCTTTGGGGACTGTACCAGACATATATGTGCACGGACACCAAACATGGACTTCTCAAGGAAGTTCATTTTACTGTCTGTGTTTGATCACCTGGAAAAAGGACTAAGGGGCTGCAAAAGGAAGCAAAGCGGGGATTAAAGCAAGGCTAGTCTTACTGACTTTCCATGTCGCTGGCACATTGCTTCTGCATCCGCTAATTAAACCTTACCTTCCCCTGCTTCCTCCACCCTCCCTCTTGACAGAATCTTTGTTTGCAGTCAGACTGTGCCCCACCCTCTGTGCTGGTACCTGTGATTGGTTACCTACACACTAGTGTAAAAATAAATAATTAAATAAAATTGTGTTAGGTCCCCCATTTTTATAAAATGAGAATGCGCATAGGGTCTTATCCTCAATAGGAATCAAATCCCATACAGTATGAAAACTGCTCACCTGATTTAGTTGTGAAGCCCACAACTAGCTTGATCGCTCAAACACAGCAGCCGCAGCCGGGACCACACTTCCACAGACGTGGGGGTGAAACTCTATCAGGGACCAAGTGTCTTTCGGTCCGCGCCGCTGCTCCAATGAGTGTCAAAAAACACTGGAGTGCTTTGAAACAAAACTGAAAGATATCTTGTTTCAAAGCACTCCAGTGTTTTTTGACACTCATTGGAGCAGCGGCGCGGACCGAAAGACACTTGGTCCCTGATAGAGGTCCCCCATTTTGACACCCAGCCAAGAGAAAGCACACAGCTGTTGGTTGTTATTCTCAGCCTCGTTATTGGGCCCTCCCCTGGCTAAAAATATCCACTTGCTGCCGCCCCAGAATTGGTGCATTCATTAGATACGTAGCTCCCAGATCATCCTGATTGCTTTGGTGTGGTGACAGACAGGGTAATATAAGGGGCTAATACCAGGTATGATTTGTCAAAAAAAAAATTACAGCTGCCACGAAACCCTGGGTTAGTAATGGTAGGGGTCTAAGAAACCCCACCCATTACTAATTGTGTACGTAAAAAGAAAAGAACACAGATACATAAGATTTATTTTAAAAAAAATTAAAAATCCTCCTCTTTCTCCAAGGTATTAACCCCCAAAATACTCCAGGAGGTCTGAAATAATCCACAGACACAATGTCCCATGATGATCCCGCCTCTGCTACAACCTGGAGGTCGCGGAGCGTGGTTCCCATGGTACCCCAGCTTTGCCCTCAGGTGAACTCAATGAACTCACCTCAGGTGAACCCATTGAACTCAATTCTGGGAATCCAGCATTGAATTCAAAGGTGCCGAATTACCTGATTATGAGGTGAGTTCAATGACAAATTTTGCACCAAATCTCCTGGCAGGAAAATGCACGAAAAAAAAGACATTGTTGTTTTTCCCTTGCAGATTTGGTGCAGAAATAAATCTGCAGCATGTCAATTCTTGATGCATTTTTGCAATATTTCTACCCCAAATGCATGAAAAATACATCAAAATCGCATTGCATTTTTGGTGCATTATTTTGCCAGGAGATGCAGCTGTAATAAACCCCTTATATTACCCCGACTGCCACTTCACCAGGACAATCGGGATGAGCCAGGTAAATTGTCAGGATTGGCACATGTAATGGATGTACACATTCTGGGGTGACTGTTGACTGCTATTTTCAGCCTGGGGAGGGCCCAACAATCAAGGGCCTCCCGAGGCTGAGAATACCAACCCCCAGCCGTCTGCTTTATGTTGGCTGGGTATCAAAAATAGGGAGGACAACATGCCAAAATGGGCAAAAGTATTCTAGGAGTGATTAGCTAAGCAGAAAAAATGTTATATTTGCATGCTTTCAATGCACAGAAACGTCTTCAACAGGCAGGCTCAGAATAAGCTTCGTTTACAATCATACACACTATAAGCTGGGTTTATGTATCCCGGCTTCATATTGCGCATGACTGGGAACGCACCAGTTTACGATCATGCACGGTGAGCCTCTCTGTAGCCAGAGACAGAGGCACTGAGTGGTGAGTATAATACGGTACACAGCAGTGCAATGGTATGCATAGCATGTTATCATGCTCACAGGGGTGAAATAACATGTCATATGGATAAACTAGTCTGGGGAACTAATGACACACTAGCATATCATAAACGATCTTTAGAAATACTTCTTCTAAAGATGTTTATATATGCTGCTAGATACTGGAACTACCTGAAAGGGTTAGCCACACCCACTTCATAGCCCACCTCCTCACAGAACGAGACAGAGGGGGAGGATCTAGAAGCAGAATCAGACAACATTCTATGGAGGTGGAGGAGCTAGAAGCAGAACCAGACAACATTTTATGGTGGGAGAGGAACTAGATGCAGAACCATCAAACAACATTCTATGGTGGGAAAGGAGCTAGAGGCAGAACCAGACAACATTTTATGGAGAGGAAGAGCTGGAGGCAGAACCAGACAAGATTCTATGGAGGAGGATCTAGAGGCAGAACCAGACAAGATTCTATGGAGGAGGAAGAGCTAGAGGCAGAACCAGATAAGATTCTATGGAGGAGGAGGAGCTAGAGGAAGAACCAGACAGCATTCTATGGAGGGACAGGAGCTAGAGGCAGAACCACCAGACAACATTCTATGGAGGGGAGGAGCTAGAGGCAGATCCAGACAACATTCTATGGAGGGGAGGCGCTATATGAAGAATCAGACAACATTCTATGGATGGGAGGAGCTTTAAGTAGAACCAGACAACAATCTATGGAGGGAGAAGCTAGAGGCAGAACCAGACAACATTCTATGGACTGGAGGCGCTATATGCAGAACCAGACAACATTCTATGGAGGGGAGGAGCTAGAGGCAGAACAAGACAATATTCTATGGAGGGGTAGGAGCTAGAGGCAGATGTTTATGTGCAATATAATAATAATAATAATAATATTATAACTAAGAACAGTCAGTTACTATGCCCCGGTAACTCCGGGCTCTATAGCTAGTAGTTATATATGTGATAAGTAGCATCAGAGCACAATAGACTTGGCTACATTTGTTAAGAAAAACAATACCATATATGATAAAATTAGATACACCAGCTCAATGGAAAAGTATCACAATCTGAATTCTGATAGCATGGTTTTCCCAATTAAAGACATAGATGTACTGTCTCTAAAGCAGTGTATTAATGTGTCACATATTCTTGCCTTAGATACACCATCTCAGTAATGGATTTTCAAAAATGCTATACTTGGAGAAAAGAATGAATAGCATTCAGTAAATTATCACAGGATTAAATGCACATGTGCAGTAGCGCATTATCAGATGGTAAGCTAGGAGCCAGCTGATCATCCCAATATAAATGATCATGATATTATACGCACGGCCGTAACAGCACAGTAGGAAACATACAACATTGGGCTCAAAAAGACTTGAAAGACACGCAAGCCTGAAAAAATTTCAAAGATACATGTGTTGAACTCCGTTTAATTAAACTCACAGCTCCATTTGGAGACATGTTTGAGTACTATTTTTCAGGGGTTCAGATGGAATCCTCGAAAACACAGATGTGTGGTTAGAACTCAATGCGAACATGGCCTTACATCCTCCAACTCAATAGATCGCATCACACATAATAGCCTTAGATACATTGCCTATGAAATGTACCTAACCACATGCAAAGCTCATTAGTATGCATTTTGTATATTTAAATGTGAAATTTGATAAATTAGGAATTAGTATCGAAGCTATGTCTAGCAACAAGCCTGGAATCTGGAAGTCTGTGGTATTAGAGCACAGCAGGCTCCTATTGCATTTATAATGACTGCCTTAACAGTCCGTATGCTTTCCAAAGTAATTTATTCCATGTATATTTTGTTCAGTTATATTTACTACCTTCCTACTGCGATGTAACTTAGTATATCTGATGGTGATGAGTCTCCTTTAAGATCTGTGGACAATAAAACTGGTTTCCCTTCTGTTAAGCTTCTGTTTTATTTGACAGCAGAATATTGCAGGAAGAAGTTATGTTATTGCTGGAAAAACAATTTGGATAATTTGTCTGTAGTGTCAGTCAGGATTTGTTAGTATTTGCGTCTCTCACAGCTGTCAAGACTTTACAAATGGAAACATGACATTAATTTGAACAATACAACCATAAAAATGTATTAAATGTATTTCAGATACTAGTTTAATGTGCTACTTTAAAACACCAGTACTGTTTTTTTTATTTCACCTCTGGAATGGTGAAAGTCTCCTGCCCCTAGGGTTATACTCACCTTCTGCTGCCTACATCCAGTCACAGCCGACTACAGTTGTAACACATTTCATAGAGCACGCATGAGGTTACAGATCAGTACATCTCTATGACAGCCTCATTCTGGCATAATTCTGGCTCTCATAGAGATGCATCGAGTGCTTGTGATGTAACTACTGACTTCCGGCCAGTCAGAAGTTATGGTTACAAGATGGTGCCTCAGGACTGGAGGGTGTCTGTAAGAGGTGAAGCCACCAGAGGAGTGAGTATATGACTAGGGGCTTACATTTAAAGCGCCCCTCGAAGCACTGAAAAAAATCCTGGCGTGGTACTTTAAGACTAAATGAATAATAGATCTTGGCTGTGTTTTGTGCGTTGCTAACCATTGGGAAATCCCATTTCTATGCATCCGCTTTATAATATATACCTAATCTCAGTATGCATACAAGTCAATTTTGTGTATTTTAGCAATTTGAAAAAAAGGAATAAAGTATAGTTCAGTAGTGAAGTAGAGGAAGAACCTTGTTCCTCATAATTATGGCTTTAGCTCCAGGTGGCAGCTCATCATAAAACTGCATTGTTAGAGAAGAAATATGACATTTCTCGTGAGATGTATACTGTTAACAGTTTGTGCTCAAATCTTTCTGACAAAAATTGAATCATACGCTGTATGACATGTTACTGATATGTATATGATAAAAATGGAAATAAAATTTCCCAATGGCTCGAATACTCTATTTCAAGTTAGAGCATCATGTACACAAGTACACACCTTGGCACACCAATGAAGTTGCAAATCTGCTCAATAGGAGACAAGCCTGGAGAAGTTGCAGGTTACGGTAGCACATTCAGGTCACATAGGCTGCTTACAGTAGTATGTGTATAACAATGTCACACGAGTCCTGGGAGAGCCAGTGGCACCTTGCACTGTACCACCAGTGGTGCTGAAAATATCCGTCCCCGATGCCACCAACAACCGATGCCAAGTGACCATCGCTCACAGCCTCACCCCTCCAACCAACCACTCACACTGATGAATGATGAACTGTGCATACCTGCCGCTCACAATCGCATTTACTCACCGCCAACAATACAAAGATGGTGGCATCCTCCGTAACTGTGCATGTGCACGATGGATAAGCGCAGGTGCAGTTCCTCCCGCACCCGACATCTTTGTACACCTGGGTTTGCGAAGATGACAATAGTGTGACCCAGTCATGCCAACACCATTTTTATACACCAAAGAGTGTTGTGAGCACACAGGGGGCATAGAGAGCACACAAGGGGGACACAGACTGTACAGGGGCACAGAGAGCACACAAGGAGCCCAAATAGTGCACAGGGGATAGAGAAAGCGCACAAGTGCAGGGGGGTTGCACAAGGGGGATACAGAGAGTGGACAAGGGGGTACAAAGAGCGCACGGGGAACGCAGAGTGCGCACAGGGGCAGAAGACGCACAGGGGGCAGAGTGTGATGGGTGTGCAAATATAGTGCCCACTGGTGCTACGAAACATTGCTCAGTATGTGTTATTTTTTTTCATTTGCATTTGAGGATTTTATTTTTTCACACAGCATGGAATAATAATTAATGTCCTACAAAAGAAAATCCATATGTTTTGTCTTAACACTTAATAGAAAATCAATATGATCATTTTACTTGGCAAATATTGTAGTTTATCTGGAAAGCATTTATTGTCTTATTTTAGTATCTGTATATCTTTTGTTTCATTACTAAATGTCAGTACTGAAAATACAGAATCTCTCGTAGTTACAGAATTATTCTGCACCATATTTTCATACTTCTTTTTGACAATAGAAAAGAAACACAATTTGCTGACATTTCATATCTTCCTCATGAACACTGCACGATAACCAATTTAATTATATTTCCCTAATATGCCTGCTTGTTTCTCACACACTGTCATACATTACAATAAAAATATCTAAACATCTAAAAATGTAATTCCTTCTATATATACATTTCTGTATTCATATAAAGAAAAAATAGAAAGACCTTTGCCAGCATTAGTGTAAATACAGGAGAGATATTTAATTGGGCTCCATGACAAAATCACACCACATATTGGCTTTTCTCAAGTGCAGTTATCATCTGCACACATAGGTTACAAATCATCAAGACTGGAATGACATCGGATTTAGTGAGGGAGCGTGTTGGGGGTCAAATGCCCCTGATTCATTAAAAGGCACATCCTTCTTAAAGGGAATCTATCCTCAGGATTTTGCTGTTAAGCTGAGGACAGCATGATGTAAGGCTGGCTTCACATTTGCGTTTGTGTCTGCATGCTGATGGCATGCAGACACAAATGCAGTGAAAAGCAGGGTCATTTTGATGCGTCCGCAGCGGAGAATGTCCGCCTGCGGACACATCACCGTGGAGCCCGGACAGCCAATCGGCGGAGTCTGGGGGCGGGCCAGAGGCGGAGATCAGCGGTGGAGATCTCCTCCTCCCCGCCGCCGGTAAGCTCCGGGACTTGTCAGCGGGATTAAACAGCTGATGTGACAGCTGTTTGAATCTCCCGCGCCGACACCGAGAGGAGATGTCGGCGCGAGAAGATTCAAACAGCTGTCACATCAGCTGTTTCTCCCCGCCGACACCGCTAGGGTATTACCGGCGGCGGGGAGGAGGAGATCATAAGAGGCTCCAGCTGATCTCCCGGTGGCCGTCGGTGATCTCCTGTGACATCACCGGCGGCCACCGGGAGAGATTTCAATGGGTCCGCAGCGTTCTCCTGCGCTGTCAAGCGCAGAACACTGCGGACCCATTGACACCAATGCATTGTTTTGTGCGCTTGGGGAAGCTTGCTAATTTTCCAAGGTCTCCGAGCGCACAAAAAATGCAACATGCTGCGTCCCGGGGGCGGACGGGGGACCCTGGAAGGAGCAGATATCTTCCGCATCCACACCCAAACGCAGCAAACGCAGGCACTATGCGTTCCTATGTTAAACATAGGAACGCAGTGCGCATGCGCTTGACTGCGTATGTGAACGCAGCATACGCTGCGTTCACATACGCAAATGTGAAGCAAGCTTAAGGCTACATTCACAAACTGCGTATTTGCTGATTGTTTATATGTGCACGTATTTTCTGCAGTTTCTTCATGCGTATTTTTACGCAGGTAGGAAAACTGCACTGCATTCACAGACTGCGTTTTTGCTGCATTTTATTACGCATGTGTTTTTTTCTGTATTGTAGACTAAAAAGACAGGGTAACAAAGTTTTGTCAAAAAAGTAAAAAAAACTGGAAGATACAGAATAGAGCCTGTGCCTGCTACATCTCTACCAGCAGATGTGTGTTTCTGCTCCTTGCAGAGCTGAAGGAGAAGGTCTCCTCTGGACTACGTGGGAGTTTTTTTTCTTCAATAAAGATGGAGTCACTAATTGTGTTGTGTTTTATTTGTAATAAAAATCTTTTTCTCTGTGTTGTGTTTTTTTTTATATGATTACTAGAAATTCATGGTGGTCATGTCTAATATTGGTGTGACCCCTTCAATTTCGGGCTTAGGGCCAGCTGATAATGCAAAGCTGGTCCTAACCCCATTATTACCCAGTGAGCCCTGGATGAGCCGTATACAGCGCCAGAAGGTGGCACTTCAATGAACGCTCCATTTTCTGGGGTGGCTGCAGACTGCAATTTGCAGCGAGGGGGCAGAAAGCTTGGGCCACCTTGCTCTGTGGATTCCAGCCCCCAGCTGTCTTGTTGTACCTGGCTGGACACAAAAATAGGGCAAAGCCCACGCATTTTTTTTAATATGCATTTTATGTGTTTGGGGTCTTATTTATATATATTTTGTTTTTAATGTTTTAAAAAAAAAAAAATAGACGTGGGCTTCGCCCTATTTTTGTGTATAGCCAGGTACAGCAGGCAGGTACAGGCTGCCCCCAACCCCCAGCTGCCTATTTGTACCTGGCTGAGAACAAAAAATGTAGGGAAGCCCTTTTTTTTTTTAAATTATTTAATGAATTTCATGAAGTGATTAAAAAAAAAAAAAGATGTGGGCTTTGCCCTATTTTTGTGTCCAGCCAGGTACAGCTAGGCAGCTGGGGGCTGGAATCCACAGTGCAGGGTGGCCAAAGCTTTCTGGGTCCCTTCCCCGCTGTGAATTGCAGTCCTCAGCCACACCAGAAAATGGCGCGTTCATAGAAGTGCCATCTTCCTTCGCTGTTTCCCGCTCATCTAGGGCCCTGGTGTGGTGGCTCACTGGGTAATAATGGGGTTAGAGCCAGCTTTGTATCATCAGCTGGCTCTAAGCCCGAAATTTATGGGGTCACACCAATATTACATATGACCACCATGAATTTCTAGTAATCATATTAAAAATAAAACACCACAAAGAGAAAAGCATTTTTATTACTAACAAAACAGAACAAAATTAGCGACTTTATCTTTAGTAGGCCTGGGTCGAGGGTCCCGCGACGTCCAATCCGGATATAATATTATCTGATCGGTTTGCAGGCCGGCAAACCGATCAGATGATCAATATCAGGTTCAAGGACCTGAATAAGATGACAGGTCAGCAGGTAAAAGCAGGTAAATAATCAGCTGATGTGTTATCAGTAAAAAAAAAAAAACACACTCACCTCTCCAGACATGTCCAATCAACTGCAGGACCTCCCGATAATCGGCTGTTGCTGTCTCCTCACAGCATCAGCTGATCATTAATTCCAGGGGTAAAAAGCCAGCTTTTCACTGTTGGGACTTAAACAATCAGCTGATAGTATCAGCTAATCATTTAAACCTAAAAATAGCGCAGCGTCTGCACGGCAAAAGTTAAAATCCATTCTCTTTACTGGCAAACGCAGATGCAGGTGCGCTTAGGGGGGAAAAGTGCGTGCAAAAAAGCACGAAAAATACGCTACATGTGAACATAGCCTAAGAGTTGAAAAAAAAACAAAAAGAAACTGTGCTTCTCTAATTTGTGTGCCTGCTATTGTTTACATAATTTAAAGGGTTTATTACAATGTGATTAACATTGCAGGGCTAGTAAGTCATGTGCAGGGCAGTCCAACATGCCTCCGCTGTGATTGACACTTCACAGTCAATGTACACTCTCTATTGAGAGCCTGGTGTTGGAGTGGGCAGCTCTCTCAGCTTAACTAAATGCTTAAAGGGAACCTGTCAGCTACTTTATGCCCCCACACCTATCACTACCTGTCCCTGCAGCTTCCTAGTACATACCTAAGCATCCCTGTCTGACCTAATACTGTGCTGTAATTGTTAAGAAAACTCATTTTATAACTTACATGGTCGTATGTTAATAAAGATGGTGAGGATGTGTCTTTGGAGTGTAGTCACTCTAGGTATTCTCTCAGATTCCATTTCCTCCCTTGTTGCGTGGTTATCATGCCCCAGTGGGCGTGATAGCCTAATTTCCAAGCGCGGTCCCAGCATTTGAAAACCATGGGCTTCTTCCTGGTCTTATGAGCCAGCCACATCGTTTCCGGTCCTGTGCATTGTGGGTGTGTATTGGGTGTACTCGACAGCTTCAGAATGGTCAGTGCAAAGGGTGTGCAACCAAATATTAATGAGGGGTGCCTTTATTGCTGCACATGCTGTTTATTCTGTTTCTTCTTTGAAACATGTAAGTTGACAAACAATGTTTTATTGTTATATTACTTTGGACCACTAATTAAAAAATCCTCAGGATATAACTTTGTTACATTTCCATTTATTTTAGAAGATATTAAACAGTCTATAAAAAAAAGAAGGGGGGACAAAAATAGTGAGCCGTACTGTATGATAAGAGGTTGGAAAAGTTGTTCTTGTTTAACTTAGAAAGAAAGACATTTCAGAAGAGAGCTCATTTATATCTATAAATAAATGTGTGGTCAATACTGTCATGGTTGTGCAGATGAGGAGAATGGGACAGGAAGAGATTACGGGCAAGGGCAACTGGGAGGCTAGTCTGGCCCTGAATTTAGGGTCCCTTATTAGCCCTGTTCCCAAAAATACCTCTGTAAGTGAGGAGGTTCAGGCCATCACCCTATCCCCCAAATCCTCAACCTGCCCTCAGCTAAGAACCCCTACATCCACCCACGGACTAGGAAAAGGACACCACTCCAAAAGGGGTTGACAGCAGCAAGTCTGCTCAGCATGGGTTCTAGATTAGAATGAACTACGTCTGCGACATCTGGTGGAGGAAAGCAGAACTACTTAAGGCTGAGGGGGTGGAGAGCGGAAAGCTCAGACACACCCCTTTATCTTAACCTCCACCTCCACCTGAGCTATGACTAACTCCTCATCTGCAGAGCTGCAGCAGCAGACTAAGGAATAAAACTCAAATAACACAGCAGCCACACTCCAGGACTGCAAAGGCAGTCAACAAATAACAAATACAAAGGACTGACACATGACGTATTCCAAAGACCAGGGCCAGGAGGCACTCATTGTGGGTGGATGAAAGGTGATTCCAGCAGCTACATAGAAAATGTTTCTTTACAGTTAGAGCAGTCAGATTGTGGAATGACCTACCACAAGAGGTGGTAATGGCAGACACTATAACAGATAATACAAAGGGCTGTTGATTTCCTAAGTACACATAACATTGTGAGTTATAGATGATTTAATGACAAAAATGTATAATTGGTAAATGGTTGAACTTCATGGACCTCTGTCTTTTTTCAACCTATGTAACTATGTGACAGTGCTCCACCAGCAACACAATGTAATCTTTAGAATAATTTTCGCATAGCCTAATAGTGGATGCCAGTGAATGTTCAGATTAGACACTATTGCTGTGTTGCTCTTGCACGCTTGCTACTAGGCAGCCTCAAAACCTTTCTTGTAGCCACTCTATAAGCTTCTTGCACTTCTCAGCTGGTATTTTTCCCACTCTTCCTTTGTAGTTTGTTCAAAGTCTTGAATGTTTACAGGGTTCTTTTTCCCAATGGCAAATTTAAGCTCACCCCAAAGATTGTCAGTGGGATTAAGGTCAGGACTCATTGCTGGCCATTTTAAAACAGTCCAATTTTTCTTTTTCAATCATTCCTAGGTAATTTTGGATGTCTGCTTTGGGTCATTGTCTTGCTGGATTTTTTCCTCAAACCATGTTTTCTTACACTGAGTAGGACATTTTGCTGTAAAATCTTTTGATAATTCTCTGATTTTATCATTCCTGTGATATGGTCAAATCCTCCAGTACCAGACGAAGCCAAGCAACCCCACAGCATTATGATTCCTCCACCATGCTTAACTGTTGGTAGGAGGTTCTTTTCTATATAAGCTTCATTGTGCTGTCTGTAAACAAACTGTTACTTTGAATTGCCAAAAATATTTATTTTTGTTTAGTTTGTCCACAGAAACTTTTCCCAGAAGGATTGTGGTTTGTCAATGTACTCTTTGGCACAGATCAGTTGTTCCTTTTTATGTCTTTTCTTCAGTAATAGTTTCTTTCTTGACTTTTGGCCAAAAAGTTATGCTTGGTTTAGTGGGTATATGGTTTTTGTTGAAACCATGGCCCCAGACTGTTCCAGGTTGGCCTTTAGGTCTTTGAATGTTTGATGAGGTGTTTTTTCCACTATTCGCACCAACCTTTGATGACATCTCTTGTCAATTTTCCTCTTTACTCCCAAATCCAGAGAAGTTCTTGACAGTCCCATGCTTGGCAAACTTAATAACGTTGCACACTGTTGGAACTGGGATACCAATATGTTTAGAGATGGCCTTATGCAATTTGGGAAGCTTTGTTTTTGCTAATAGCAATTATTATTATTACAATCATGTCCTTAGACAGATCTATTGTCTTCACCATTGTGACAAAGGAACAGGATCTAACTCGTGGCTTTTTAAAACACTGAAGTAATCATTCTTTGGCTAATTTATGTCTCATGGGCAATAACAATTTATCACAGATGATTCTCATTTGTGATTTACAACAGAAGAGTCAAAATGTGTTTCTGTACTAATTTATTGTGAAAGATTGCCAATACTAGTATCACAGCAAGCTTTAGGTTTTTCAGTTTTTCCCTCCCATTGTATTTTATTTTACATTTTTTTTTATTTGCTCTTTTGTATTTAACACAAATGTTTTATACAAAAAAAGCTGTTTTATTTGATTAATTTATTTTCAGGAGATATACCACATTTTGTACTTAAATTTCATGGGTTCCAATAATGGTTAGACTGAATGGCATGTCTTCCAGTCCTTGTAATAATTTAGTTGCTCACCTTTAACTGACTATAACTTTTGAATATCTTTTTTAAAATGTGGAGCAAAAAACTGGACCCCATATTTTAGATGTGGCCTTACAAGTGATTTGTAGAGGTGTAACAATACACTGGAATCACAGCATTTTATCTTGTTTTATCCACTCTAAAATCTTGTTTGCTTTTGCACCTGCTGCTTGACATTGGCGACTGCTGCTCAGTTTACTTGTTACTAGAATACTCAAGTCCTTCTGTTCTGTCCCGAGTTTACTTCCATTTAATGTATATGGAGCAGTGGGATTACTCCGTCTTGGTGCATAAGTTTACATTTATCAACATTAAATCTCATTTGTCAAGTGTTTGTTCATTCAGAAATCTTATCCAGATCAATTTGTAATATTGTATTGTCAAGGTCAGTTTTTAATATCCTACATAGCTTGGTGTAGTTAGCAAAGACTGATCGTTTACTTAAAATCCAATCCACAAGATCATTATTAAAAGAGATTTTAAAAAAAAATCAGTCCTACCACAGATTCCTGCAGTACCTCACTGCTGCCGTTAGCCCATTTAGAGAATGTACCATTTAGGATGACACTTTGTTTCCTATTTCTTAGCTACCGTATTTTTCGCTTTTTAAGATGCACTTTTGTTCCCCCAAACTGGGGGGGGAATGGGGGTGCGTCTTAAAAAGCAAATGTAAAAAAAAAAAAAAATTAAATATTACCGGTGGAGGGTGGTGAGGGGTGCGGCGGCTTAGCGGCAGGTTCCGGTGGGTGGGGGGCACAGCTGCAGGACCGGAGCAACGGAAATCTACTGGCTGCAGCGTTTGGTGGGCGCCGCCATGTTTTTTGTGCAGTCACTGTGCAGCAGCTGGCCGGTAGAGGTAGAAACCTCAGTTGGCCGCCTGTCTCCACTATGGCGGTGGCCATTTTGTTGAAGCCTCTACAGTTACTGAATGCAGCCGGCCACAAAAAACATGGCGGCTCCCACTGCTTGCTCCGGTCCTGCAGCAGCAAGGTGGGAGACACCAGGAAGACAACATGTGCCAGTTGCGCAGGGGATGTGTGACAGCAGCAGGGATGTGTGCCTGCTGCAGGGGATGTATGCCAGCTGCAGGGGATGTGTCCCAGCTGCAGGAGACGTGTGCCAGCTGCAGGGGACGTGTGCCAGTTGCAGGGGACGTGTGCCAGCTGCAGGGGATGTGTGCCTGCTGCAAGGGATGTGTGCCTGCTGCAGGGGATGTGTGCCTGCTGCAGGGATGTGTGCCAGCTGCAGGGATGTGTGCCAGCTGCAGGGGACGTGTGCCAGCTGCAGGGGACGTGTGCCATCAATGGGGACGTGTGCCAGCTGCAGGGGACATGTATCATCAATAGGGGATGTGTGCCAGTTGCAGGGGACATGTGCCTTCAATAGGGGACGTGTGCCAGCTGCAGGGGACGTGTGCCAGCTGCAGGGGACGTGTGCCATCAATAGGGGACGTGTGCCAGCTGCAGGGGACGTGTGCCTTCAATAGGAGATGTGTGCCAGCTGCAGGGGACGTGTGCCATCAATAGGGGACGTGTGCCAGCTGCAGGGGACGTGTGCCTTCAATAGGGTCGTGTGCCAGCTGTAGGGGACATGTGCCATCAATAGGGGACGTGTGCCAGCTGCAGGGGACGTGTGCCTTCAATAGGGACGTGTGCCATCTGCAGGGGACGTGTGCCTTCAATAGGGGACATGTGCCAGCTGCAGGGGACGTGTGCCTTCAATAGGGGACGTGTGCCAGCTGCAGGTGACGTGTGCCTTCAATAGGGGACGTGTGCCATCATTAGGGGACGTGTGCCAGCACTGGGGGACATATGCCAGCACAAGGGGGCTATATCCAATATAAGGGGGCCATATCCAGATTAAGGGGCTAATTATTGGATGAGGGGGCTATATCCCAGGATGAGGGGCCATGTACCAGGATGAGGGGGCTATGAGGGACATATACCCGATATGATTTGTAAGACGGACACTGGCATTGTAAGATGGACCCCATTGTAAGATGGACCCCATTGTAAGATGGACCCCATTTGACATTAAAAATTATTTTTTTCTCTTTTCCTTCACCAAATTTGGGTGTGCGTCTTATAATCAGGTGCATCTTATAAAGCGAAAAATACGGTAATTTCTTACTCACCTGCATATAGTTTCCTCAAGTCCCTGCTTCTTGAGCTTCATTATAAGGCTGTTATGTGGTACAGTATCAAATTCCTTTGCAAAGTCTAGTCTAAATAATAATAATATAATATTTATTCATTTATATAGCGCTATTAATTCCATAGCACTTTAAATCACATCAGCCGCATTACCAACATCCTAATTTGTACATACCTCCTCATAGTAACATGTTGGTGTGAATACATGCTAATTGTCAGTTATTATATTATTCTGTGCAATATATTTTTGCATGTCATCTATTAAAATGCAAGAAAAAAATCTTTTATATCAAAGAATAAAGTAAGGATCCACCATGTGCGCTGCCGGACAATGACACAGTAACGGTTTTTTTTTCCTTCCTAGGACACTTTATTAAGCCTACACATTTTGTGGCCCTCTAGCCACTTCTTCAGGGCATAAAAATCCATAAAAATGATTTTTATGCCCTGAGGAAGTGGCCAGAGGGCCATGAAACGCATAAACTTAATAAAGTGTCCTGGGAAGGAAAAAAAACACCGTTACTGTGTCATTGTCCGGCAGCGCACATGGTGGATTCTTACTTTATTCTTTGAAATCCTTGTTCATTGATGGTCTGGTGCAGCAGCCATTTGTGTGCTTGAGTGGTGGTTTTGCGCGGCTCACAACCTAATCAGGTGAGCCCCACTAATCCCACTGTCCTTACTTAGTGTACCATCAGATAAGACCCTATTTGCACTTCTTCTTTTTTATAGTTTCGAAAAAATCTTTGACACCACTGATGTCAGACTTACCGAACAGTAGTTGCCTAGCTCCACCTTCTTACTTTTCTAAAATATCGGTACCATGTAAACCATCCTCCAATCCTGAGGCACCAACTCTGCTAGAAGAGAGTCTAAGAAAATGAGATACAGTGGTCTGGCAGTTACTGAGCTCAATTCCCTCAATATCCTTGAAATTTTGCTATCTGGCCCTGGAGGGATTTAATTTTCTCAGATGCAGGCGTACTTCTTGTGTTAAATTAGTTATATCAAGTGGTGAGTGCCTGAGTTCTTTAACTACCCGATTATTTTCCGTTTTTATTTTTCCCTCCACTTCTTCCAAGAGCAATACATTTTTTTATTTTTCCATCAATATAGCCATATGAAGGCTTGTTTTTTTGTAGGAAGAGTTATATTTTTGAATGACACCATTCATTTACCATATAGTCTTGGGAAAACGAGAAAAAAATTCCAAGTGTCATGAAATTGCAAAGAAAAGTGGAATTTCCTGATTTTTTTGCTTTTTCTTTATTTGCTATTTTCACTCTATGGTAAAACTGTCCTATCAGTATGATGCCTCACGTCGGTTTGGGTTCGTAGATAGCATAGATATCTTTTTTCTAAAAGTTGAAAAAAAATTCAGAAATTTGTCACAAAAAAAGAATTACGCTATTAGTGCCATTTTCCAAGACCCATAGCATTCCCATATTTCTGGATCTGGGGCTATGCAATGGCTTATTGTTTTTTTATCTTGAGCTGCGGTTTTTAATTTTACTATTTTTGGTTAAAGACGATGTTTTGATCACCTGTTATTGCAAAAAAAATTTAATTTTGGCATCTTATTTTCCCTTTATGCAATTTACTGATTAGATTAATTGATTTTATATTTTGGTGGATAGGGGATTTTTGAACGTGGCAATACCAAATAAGTGTGTTTTTTAAATAGTTTTCCAATAGGGCAAAAGGGAGGCATGTGAAGTTTTATGTGTTTTATTAAATTTTTTTTACTTTTCCTTCATTTTCCTTGGCCTTTTAGGGCACCTCTACACTGCAGTGTACGATCACTTCTGCAGTATAGAGACATTCATCATTCTGTACTGCAGAAATGACCACCTCCTGTGAATCCTGGTGCTCAGACAGCATTCACAGGAAGTGAGTAATTACAGTGATAGGTAATCATCTGACCTCTCACTGACATAGCAACATATCAGTACCCTTGATCGCGTCATCTAGTCGCCAATAGCGGCTGAAAATAGCGTGATCCTTGATAGGTGTTAGATCGTGCTCAATCACAAGTAAAAATCGACTCACAGCACCTCATGGAAGACAAGATTATAATATTACCTTAAAGTGGGGCGCACATCACTTCCAAGGAGTCCTCTCGGGTAACGACCAATCATCAGAAATGAATGAGGACAGCGCCTCACAGGTTTGTGAATTGCATCGCATTCTTTATTCCACCTTTGGTTGTAATGTTTCGATCCAACAGGGATCTTTCTCAATCACAGTACACATTGCATAAATAGTGCAAATACCACCCCCTCATTAACAATGACCAATCACAAGCATATATAAACAATTGTATAAATATACCAATGATCCTAAAGTTAAAAAGGCACCAGTTAAACATCAGTTGGAAGAACACCTTTATATCTCCTCAATCGCCCCCTCTGCTCACCCATCACAGTAATATACATAGAGGTAAAGTCTAAAGACAGTAGAGGTGTCCATAGGCCAAAACAAATCTCCAGCCAATCAGACAATGGCATTCTGGTTGTCATGGAGATCCAGAGTTCCCACGGTATCCAGTTCCACCTCTTTCTTCTCAGTATCCAATTGGTCGGTGCACCACTGTGCGCAGGCACTGGCATCCTACTCTGATTGGTTTACAGGCTCATCTCATCTGTGCATGTCCACAACACACTTGCCGCTTGTTAATTAATCATGGAACCTCCGTAATATGAGTACGCAAACCACGTAACACACAATACCTAAACACTGCATGGCAACGTAATGCGCGATTCACAAAATAATCACGATTATATATCTTATGAACCCTTACTGATGCATAGAAGGGGATTTAACCATCAGAAGAGACATCAAAACTGGGATGTCATCCCATGATATGCATACATATAACAGTCACAATACTTTGTACTATATGGGATATATACTGTAGTTCCATCCGGACTCTATCCTAAAACCTCATGCATTAATGTGCAAGGAGAGCAAGAACATGCTAGGTATTCCTCAGTACTTAAATAAATCACCAATAGTGACAAAACTACAATTATATTGTCACCAGTCTCAATCTATATTATTCATAATCGGGATATCCTAAGATGCTCTCATTTATACAATATGGTTAAAACCATCTCCATTATACACAAAGTCAATAACTAAACAATATATTCCTGACTGTAGTATTAGCACATTCATCAATATTAGTCTTTACATACATATAACAGCAGGAAACAAACATTACGTTACCTCTTAAAGGGCCATACCACCATGTATACACAGTAAGGGGAAGGGGGAGAGAAAAAGAATCTGCGATCATATATCGGTTCATATCACTTGTAGTCCAATTTAACCATCAGATGAAATATTTGGGGTAGATTACCGTATATACTCGTGTATAAGCCGACCCGTGTATAAGCCGACCCCCCTACTTTTGCCCCCAAAACCTGGGAAAATCTATTGACTCGTGTATAAGCCGAGGGTGGACCCTAGCACAAGTATACAGCCCCCAGCAGTGTGGTATACACCAGTCCCAGAGGTAGATACAGCAGCCCCAGTGGTAGTATACACGCAGCCCCAGTAGTATATACAGCCCCAGTGGTAGTATATACAGCCCCAGTGGTAGTATACAGGGCCCCAGAGGTATATAGCAGCCCCAGTGGTAGTATACAGTGCCCCAGAGGTATATAGCAGCCCCAGTGGTAGTATACAGGGCCCCAGAGGTATATAGCAGCCCCAGTGGTAGTATACAGTGCCCCAGAGGTATATAGCAGCCCCAGTGGTAGTATACAGGGCCCCAGAGGTATATAGCAGCCCCAGTGGTAGTATACAGTGCCCCAGAGGTATATAGCAGCCCCAGCGGTAGTATACAGGCAGCCCCAGTAATGCAGGCCCCCTCCAGCGTCTCTCCGGTCACCTGTAAAGCAAGCTATACTTATCAGTGTCCCGCTCGCACCCGCCGCTGCCGACATCCGCGATCCTCCATCTTCATGCGACTCCTCTTCCTGTTTCCTGTGCGCGTCGCCGGGAATGACGTCATTGCCGGCGACGCGCACAGAAACAGGAAGAGGAGTCGCATGAAGATGGAGGATCGTGGATGTCGGCAGCGGCGGGTGCGAGCGGGACACTGATAAGTATAGCTTGCTTTACAGGTGACCGGAGAGACCCTGGGGGGGCCCTGCATTACTGGGGATGCGGGGGCTGCTGTATACCGATGTATACATCGGTATGTACCGATGTATACATCGGTATACAGCACTGACTCGCGTATAAGCCGAGGGGGGTACTTTTCAGCCCAATTTTTGGGCTGAAAAACTCGGCTTATACGCGAGTATATACGGTAAATAGTGAGTTAAAAAAACACAGTGAAAAAGATAAGGGAGATTCATCATGTCCACAGAAATCATCATATCAACACCAGCCTCTAATTCAACAGACAACCATGTTAGTTGTACTCTATGTTCATACCTTTAAGTCTCAAAGTTTCAAGTTCAAAGATTCACCTTCGTTCTTTTTTCTTCAAGATTGCCACTCTATCACCCCCTCATCTAGTTGGAGGAACATCATCAATAATCCTAAAATATAACTGGTTAAAAGTATGTCCCATTTCTTTAAAGTGTTTTGGTACAGTTAGTTCAACTAACCACATAGATGGTCTGGTCGCCAACAGTGGCGGGGAAGAGTGTGATCCTCTCCGCTACGTAATAGATCGTGTTATCAGAGTTTGTTAGCGCGATCTAATGGGTTAACAATAGTGGCTGGATCTCTGAACCATCCACTCCTGTTAGCTGCACATGTCAACATGTCAACTGATCAGATCAGCCAGCTTTTGCAGGGAATGATGTGAGCTCAGCACCTGAGCTTGCACTAAAGCTAGGGAGGTGACCAAGATCATACTGTTACTTCGTTAAGGGGTTAATGTCATGATATTAATTCACCCAGGGATCTATGGGAATTCCGAACCTTGGTGTGGAGTTAAAGGGATGTCACTGGTGGCCCGCCCGGACCCGTAGCCCTGGTGGTCAACTGAAAATTGGGGAAAAGGAAATGAAAAGAATAAATGTTTTTCATGATACCACCTGCAGATTCGGGTGATGGTCACCAGAGCCTCTGTCAAACCGCCGGGGACGATGATATTGCAGCTTGGATGGTCTGGCTTCCTGCAGGTGGAGCCGGGTCCCCGGGGCAGGATAGTACTATGCTCGTTGTGCTGGACGCGGTCAACGCAGCAATGCAGCAGTTACTGCAGAAAGGAGACATGGAGGCCTTGTGACTCTATACTGGTACTTTACTGGAACCGGTTCAGATGGCACTTCAGGTTACAGTTCACAAAGTCTTTGAACTGGTAGCTGGCCTGGCAGTCACTGAGGAGGGTAAAAGTCTCTTTGAGGCTCCTGTAGTATACCTTCTTATGTCTTTCTCTGTCCCGTTCTCTTGACCTGCGCCTCCTTACTCCTGCACAGCCCGCTTGTCTACTAGGCCCGTTGGGTGCTATGAGGTACCCTTCTTCTCTCTAAGAGGCTCAACCCGGTTTGGTGATCCTGGTGGGGCTGCACATTTTGGACGGGAGTCGGGGCTGAATTCTCGACTGGCCGGTGTTGACGGCTCAGGGGTGAACTCGGCTGACTCGGAGCCGGCACTCCATTGGTGGACTAGGATTCCCCCAGACCTATCCGGTGGTCTGGCACTGGGTTTCCTCTTTCTTTCCTGGTTGCCTTTTCCTTTCTGGCGCCTTCCCTGGGAGACCCCTCCAAGGCTCCCTCCTTGCTTCGCTCCTCAGACTAAACTAAAACTGTCTGTGTGACTTCCCTCTCTCACACTCTGCTCTGAACTCCAACGGGACTGGGTCTCTTTCCAAAGGATTTAACCCTGTACTCCCCTGCACTAGAGTGTGTGCATGCAGAATGAGAGCCTCAGGTTGACGTTACACTCCCCAGTGACAGGAATACTGCACACTCTGTTGTGGGTGCAGTACCCCTACTGTGGCGCGCTGACCAGTGGGGCGCCACAATATCACTCTTGCCGGCAGACCAGTATCTACATACTAACTGATGTAGAAGCATAAGTATCTTCAGAGAAATAGTTTACAGATCTATTCAAGCTTTAAACCAAACAATAAAATACTCATAGCACTGCGTGACTGCATGGGCACAAAGAAATAAACAAAAGCATCTAAATGAGAGGATTCTGAGCACAATAATTGGGTGTTTTTATTATAGTATTGATAGAGCATTGTATAACAAAAACGTATTAGAAAACAGGGTAATAAACAACAAGGTTTGGACTGATATATAAAATACGGTAGTTGGAGGGACCTAATACAATAATTAATGGCACCAGAGGCTAGCTTCCTTAGCCATTCACTGCCTAACAGCATATATGAGTCCATTTTACAAGACGTCATAAAGAAGTCAATATACATATGGCCATATAATCCAAAATCAAGGACCTAGAGGTAATAGGAGGCAAAGAGGAAGCGTCACTGGATTATGTCCCAAGGCATTCCATTTCTATAATCGTTAGCGCTCCACCTTGGTACTTCTATAAGGGGAGCCTAAAGTGTATTAAAAAACCAATATTTCTACACTGTGTGCAGAATTATTAGGCAAGTTGTATTGTAGAGGATTATTTTATTATTGATCAACAACTATGTTCTAAATCAACCCAAAAGATTCATAAATATCAAATCTTAATATTTTTGGAAGTTGGAGTGTTTTTTTTTTTTAGATTTGGCTACCTTAGGAGAATATCTGTTTGTGCAGGTAACTATTACTGTGCAGAATTATTAGGCAACTTAATAAAAACCAAATATATTCCCATCTCACTTGTTTATTTTCACCAGGTAAACTAATATAACTGCACAAAATTTAGAAATAACATTTCTGACATGCAAAAACAAAACCACAAAAAATTAGTGACCCATATAGCCACCTTTCTTTATGATGACACTCAACAGCCTTCCATCCATAGATTCAGTCAGTTGCTTGATCTGTTTATGATCAACATTGTGTGCAGCAGCCACCACAGCCTCCCAGACACTGTTCTGAGAGGTGTACTGTTTTCCCTCCCTGTAGATCTCACATTTTAGGAGGGACCACAGGTTCTCTATGGGGTTCAGATCAGGTGAACAAGGGGGCCATGTCATTATTTTTTCTTCTTTTAGACCCTTACTGTCCAGCCACGCTGTGGAGTAGTTGGATGCATGTGATGGAGCATTGTCCTGCATGAAAATCATGTTTTTCTTGAACGATACCGACTTCTTCCTGTACCACTGCTTGAAGAAGTTGTCTTCCAGAAATTTGCAGTAGGTCCGGGAGTTGAGCTTCACTCCATCCTCAACCCGAAAAGGTCCCACAAGTTCATCTTTGATGATACCAGCCCATACCAGTACCCCACATCCACCTTGCTGGCGTCTGAGTCGGAGTGGAGCTCTCTGTTCTTTACTGATCCAGCCTCTGGCCCATCCATCTGGCCCATCAAAAGGCACTCTCATTTCATCAGTCCATAAAACCTTAGAAAAATCAGTCTTGATATTTCTTGGCCCAGTCTTGATGTTTTATCTTATGTTTCTTGTTCAAAGGTCGTCGTTTTTCAGCCTTCCTTACCTTGGCCATGTCCCTGAGTATAGTACACCTTATGCTCTTTGATACACCAGTAACGTTGCAGCTCTGAAATATTGCAAAACTGGTGGCAAATGGCATCTTGGCAGCTTCACGTTGATTTTCCTCAATTCATGGGCAGTTATTTTGCGCCTTTTTTGCCCAACATGCTTCTTGCGACCCTGTTGGCTATTTACCATGAAATGCTTGATTGTTCGGTGATCACGCTTCAAAAGTTTGGCAATTTCAAGACTGCTGCATCCCATCTGCAAGACATCTCATAATTTTGGACTTTTCAGAGCTCGTCAAATCTTTCTTCTGACCCATTTTGCCAAAGGAAAGGAAGTTGCCTAATAATTAAGCACACCTTATATAGAGTGTTGATGTCATTACACCACACCACCCCTCATTACAGAGATGTACATCTCCTGATTTACTTAATTGGTAGATGGCTCTCAAACCTGTACAGCTTGGAGTAGGACATGTATAAAAAGTATCATGTGATCAAAATACTCATTTGCCTAATATTTCTGCAGTGTAGTGTAGTTTTAGCTCAGACAGGGATGTGCTAGAAAGGTGCAGGGGCAGGTAGTGATAGGTTAGGGGGCTAATTAGAGCTGACAGGTTCCCTTTAAAGGCTTCAACCGGAAGCAACTGACATGGCAAAAACGTGATGTTAAACAGAATTTGCAATTTTCTAAAAGACATGTTTCTTCTATCATCCTAGTTGAACCTTTGACAAATTATTCTAATATTAAAAGTTTAAATTTAAAGTTTTTCCTCTGAAATTACTTTTTAGTGTGTGTAACTTAGCACTTTCCACTGTTTCTTACTAAGCTTAGAAAATTGGATCATTTTAACTGCCATCTTCACTTTACTTGATTGCTCATTTGGTATGCTAACTCATATCATAAATACCCTTAAGAGCATTGATTTTTTTTTTGATTTTTTTTTTGCTTCTAGTTCACTAGAGATTTTCATATTTGAAGTTGAAATATGATTTTCCATTATATTCCAGATTGCCTCAAATTAAAAAGATTCAGAATATTTACTTTTCTCAACAATATTATGCTTCAAGGTAATATATGAACTTACAAACGTTCTGAAGAAAATGGCACTCACACGTGAAGATCTGGCTTAAATACTTTATTTCCAGTAATCTATGTACATAAGTGCAGATACAAGTGTAGGGAGGGGGGAGACGTACAAGGTTTTCCATATGGGCCCCAGGCAGCATAGAGAGGCCTCAGACAGCACAAAGGGGCCCCAAGCAGCACATGGAGCCCTAGGCAGCACAAAGGGGCATCAGGCAGCATACAGGGACCCTAGGCAGTGCACAGGGGCCCCAGGCAGCAAAATGGGGCCCCAGGCAGATCAAAGGGGCCCCAGGCACCATACAGGGGCTCCAGGCAGCACAAAGGGGCCTCAGACAGTGCATGGGGCCCCAGGCAGCACATAGGGGCCCCAGGCAGTGCATAGGGGCCCTAGGCAGCATAGAGGGGCCCCAGGCAGCGCACAGGGGCCACAGGGAGCATACAGGACCCTAGACATCACACAGGAGCCACCAGACATCACACAGGGACCCCAGACATTGCCTAGGATTTAGAGATACAGTTAGGGCCAGAAATATTTGGACAGTGACACAAGTTTTGTTATTTTAGCTGTTTACAAAAACATGTTCAGAAATACAATTATATATATAATATGGGCTGAAAGTGCACACTCCCAGCTGCAATATGAGAGTTTCCACATCCAAATCGGAGAAAGGGTTTAGGAATCATAGCTCTGTAATGCATAGCCTCCTCTTTTTCAAGGGACCAAAAGTAATTGGACAATGGACTCTAAGGGCTGCAATTAACTCTGAAGGCGTCTCCCTCGTTAACCTGTAATCAATGAAGTAGTTAAAAGGTCAGGGGTGGATTCCAGGTGTGTGGTTTTGCATTTGGAAGCTGTTGCTGTGACCAGACAACATGCGGTCAAAGGAACTCTCAATTGAGGTGAAGCAGAACATCCTGAGGCTGAAAAAAAAGAAAAAATCCATCAGAGAGATAGCAGACATGCTTGGAGTAGCAAAATCAACAGTTGGGTACATTCTGAGAAAAAAGGAATTGACTGGTGAGCTTGGGAACTCTAAAAGGCCTGGGCGTCCACGGATGACAACAGTGGTGGATGATCGCCGCATACTTTATTTGGGGAAGAAGAACCCGTTCACAACATCAACTGAAGTCCAGAACACTCTCAGTGAAGTAGGTGTATCTGTCTCTAAGTCAACAGTAAAGAGAAGACTCCATGACAGTAAATACAAAGGGTTCACATCTAGATGCAAACCATTCATCAATTCCAAAAATAGACAGGCCAGAGTTAAATTTGCTGAAAAACACCTCAAGAAGACAGCTCAGTTCTAGAAAAGTATTCTATGGACAGATGAGACAAAGATCAACCTGTACCAGAATGATGGGAAGAAAAAAGTTTGGAGAAGAAAGGGAACGGCACATGATCCAAGGCACACCACATCCTCTGTAAAACATGGTGGAGGCAACGTGATGGCATGGGTATGCATGGCTTTCAATGGCACTGGGTCACTTGTGTTTATTGATGACATAACAGCAGACAAGAGTAGCCGGATGAATTCTGAAGTGTTCCGGGATATACTTTCAGCCCAGATTCAGCCAAATGCTGCAAAGTTGATTGGACGGCGCTTCATAGTACAGATGGACAATGACCCCAAGCATACAGCCAAAGCTACCCAGGAGTTCATGAGTGCAAAAAAGTGGAACATTCTGCAATGGCCAAGTCAATCACCAGATCTTAACTCAATTGAGCATGCATTTCACTTGCTCAAATCCAGACTTAAGACGGAAAGACCCACAAACAAGCAAGACCTGAAGGCTGCGGCTGTAAAGGCCTGGCAAAGCATTAAGAAGGAGGAAACCCAGCGTTTGGTGATGTCCATGGGTTCCAGACTTAAGGCAGTGATTACCGCCAAAGGATTCGCAACAAAATATTGAAAATAAAAATATTTTGTTTGGGTTATGTTTATTTGTCCAATTACTTTTGACCTCCTAAAATGTGGAGTGTTTGTAAAGAAATGTGTACAATTCCTACATTTTCTATCAGATATTTTTGTTCAACCCTTCAAATTAAACGTTACAATCTGCACTTGAATTCTGTTGTAGAGGTTTCATTTCAAATCCAATGTGGTGGCATGCAGAGCCCAACTCGCGAAAATTGTGTCACTGTCCAAATATTTCTGGCCCTAACTGTATACTTAAGAATAGGGCCCTAGACAGTGCACAGGGGGTGCCAGACATCACACAGGGGGCAGAGACAGCGCACAGGGGCCCTGCGCACTGTCTCTCCCCCTTGTGCACTGTCTCTTCCCCCCTTGTGCGCTATCTCTGCCCCCCTGTGCGCTGCCTGGGTGCCCTGTGAGCTGCCTGGGGCCCCATGTGCTGCCTGGGACCGCGTTTGCTGTCTCTGCTCCCTGTGTGCTGTCTGGGGTCCTGTGCACTGTCTCTACCTCCCTGTGTGCTGTCTGGGCCCCTGTGTGCTGCCTGGGGCCCCTTGCGCTGTCTGGGGCCCCATGTGCTGTCTCAGCCCCCCTGTGTGCTTTCTGGGGCCCTGTGAGCTGCCTGGGGCCCCATTCACTGTCCCTGTCCCCCTGTGCGCTGCCTGGGGCCCTGAGAGCTGTCTGGGGCCCTGTGCGCTGTCTCTGACCCCATGTGTGTTGCCTGGGGCCCCAAGTGCCACCTGGGACCTCGTTTGCTGTTTCTGTCCCCCTGTGCACTGCCTGGGGCACTGTGAGCTGTCTGGGGCCCTGTGCGTTATCTCTGCCCTTGTGGGTGGTGCGTGGGGCCCCATGTGCTGCCTGGGGCCCCTGTATGCTGCCTGAGGCCCCCGTGCACTGCCTGGGGCCCTGTGTGCTGCCTGGGGCCCTGTGTGCTGCCTGAGGCCCCATGCACTGCCTGACAGTGCACAGGGGCCTGCATGCTGTCTCTTCCCCCCTTGTGCACTGTCTCTTCCCCCTTGTGCACTGTCTCTGCCCCCTGTCCACTGCCTGGGGCCCCTGTGCACTGCTTGCGGCCCTGTGAGCTGCCTGGGGCCCCATGTGCTGCCTGGGACCCAGTTTGCTGTCTCTGCCCCCTGTGTGCTGTCTGGGGTCCCGTGTGCTGTCTCTGCCTCCCTGTGTGTTGCCTGGGGCCCCTGTGTGCTGTCTCAGCCCCCCTGTACACTGCCTTTGGCCCTTGTGTGCTTACTGGGGCCCTGTAAGCTGCCTGGGGCCCCATTCACTGTCTCTGTCCCCCTGTGCACTGCCTGGGGCCCTGTGATCTGTCTCAGGCCCCATGTGCTGCCTGGGGCCCCTGTATGCTGCCTGGTGCCCCCGTGCACTGCCTGGGGCCCTGTGTGCTGCCTGGATCCTCTCTATGCTGCCTGGGGCCCCTGTGTGCTGCCTGAGGCCCCATGCACTGCCTGACATCTGATATTCTTCTGGGCCTGCTTTACCATCTCAGGGCCGAGTGGGGAAGTCCGGCGCGCGCCGCTTGGTCTCCGCTCACAGAGCCGCAGCTGGGGCTGTAGATGACAGAGGTGGGTGCAGGATAATAGTAGTTTTGTAGGATTCTGGTGCAGGAGCTCTGCAGGCACACGTCTGCCTCACATGCCGCCCCCCGAGCAAGTGATTTTAATAAACTTTCAAATATACCTTATAAGAGAATTCTGGTTAAAAAACATTCATAAATTTTCCACAAGGTGTCCTCACTAGACTGTCAGAAGCAGACATATGTTCATTCTTAAGGTACCGTTACACAGCACGATGCTGTAACGATGTCGCTAATGATTTCGTGGGCGCACAGTCGTTAGGACATCGCTGGTAAGATGTCACACATCTAGATATCGTGGATGACTCACCAATGATGTTGTGGGCAGGTATCATTCGCAAAACTCAGCGAACGATCCCTGCTCATTGCTGTGAATGGGCGAAGTCGTAAACGACATCGTTATCGCATTGTCACACACAACGATATGGCAGGTTGGCTGATCGTTGATCGTGTGATTTGAGAACATGTTGAGCGACCCAACGATTTATCGTTGTTGAATCTTGGTGTTACACGCAACGACGTCCTAACGATGTTACTTGAACGACTCCAAACCCGTGACGTTTAAGCGATATCGTTAATGAAGTCGTGCCGTGTAGCCCTTTAAAACTCTTTTCGTGGGATATTCAATTAATCTGTTGTCTTCGATCAAAAATTAATTCCTTTCTGATTTCTGAGATAGAAGATTATTTCCCACTTCTCAGGTATAGGCATACAAGTTTCAACATTCATTTTTCTTACTTTTTCATTAAGATGACTTAGCCTTTTCTTCAGTCGCTTACCCAGTTTAGTATATTATGAGGTTATTATGTGGCTGTAATATTTACTTTCAAATGACTATTCAAGTTTAATAACCATTACTTTACTTATTAATTTGGTTAACTTTTGATCTTATTTGTAAAATCCACAATTTCGCACAGGTATTGTCTCTGCTCTGTAATTTATTTTATTTAATCAGACTGTTCATTCCCTCTTCTGCTGCTAAAAGTACAAAGGCGAAGAGAACACTGTTATTTAAGAGTGTACACAGATGTAAATGTTCCTTGTCTTGAAGAAGTTTATATGTTAATCAAGATAAATTATTCATAGCAATTACCTCCTCTGTAGACTGAATAGCAAGGAAATAACATTGTGAGAGCTGTATTTGTGTGCCCCCTGGCACAGGTTTGATTTTAGTCCTCTTCATTTTAGAAGTTAGATCATTTACCAGATATGTTGTTTTCTTTGGTAAACGCAAGTTATAAGATCATACAGATGCCTGTTCTTCACAAAGAGTCTTGCAGAACCTATTATATTAAAATGTGCATTTTCTCATTAATTAAAAATTTGGAATTATATTTCATAATTTTTTTTTAGCACTTACGCTGTTTCTCTGTTGGCCTCCTGTACATATATAAATACAATCACAACTTTGTTTTAGTATTCTCCCTTTTGTCACTACATTATTTGCACTAATTGGACAGTATCACAGCGTGCAGATACGCAAGCCAACTGGTAACCAGTTTTAAATTTATTTATAAACTTTCTAAGAGGAATAACAGGAATAGCATAAAGAAGAGCCCGAAAAATGTTAATTTTTGAGAATTAGTATATTTACTAACACAGGCATGTCAGGAATGTTGACTGGGCTTAGTGACCTCAATCAGGACACGCTTTTTCTAAAAGTATTGTGTCCTTCTCTACAGAGACAAGAGTGTTTTCTATGGGAGAATGCAGCATTCATACCCACAATCAGGACTCTGGAGAATGCAACATCCATACCCACAATCAGGACTACTGTATATGAGAATGCAGCATCCATACCCACAATAAGGGGTCTGGGAGAATGCAGCATCTATACCCACAATCAGGACTCTGGGAGAATGCAGCATCCATACCCACAATCAGGACTATATGAGAATGCAGCATCCATACCCACAATCAGGGGTCTGGGAGAATGCAGCATCTATACCCACAATCAGGACTCTGGGAGAATGCAACATCCATACCCACAATCAGGACTCTGGTAGAGTGCAGCATCCATACCTCAATCAGGACTCTGGGAGATTACAGCATCCATACCCACAATCAGGACTCTGGGAGAATGCAGCATCCATACCCACAATCAGGACTCTGGGAGAAAGCAGCATCCTTACCCTCAATCAGGACTCTGGTAGAGTGCAGCATCCATACCTCAATCAGGACTCTGGGAGATTACAGCATCCATACCCACAATCAGGAATCTAGGAGAATGCAGCATCCATACCCACAATCAGGGGTCTGGGATAATGCAGCATCCATACCTGCAATCAGGACTCAGGGAGAATGTAGCATCCATACCCACAATCAGGACTCTGGAAGAATGCAGCATCCATACCCACAATCAGGGCTCTGGGAGAATGCAGCATCCACACCCACAATCAGGAGTCTGGGAGAATGCAGCATCCATACCCACAATCAGGACTCTGGGAGAATGCAGCATCCATACCCACAATCAGGACTCTGGGAGAATGCAGCATCCATACCCACAATGAGGACTCTGAGTGCAACATATTTTAGCTTTTTCTCAGGTGGAAGAAATTGACATACTGCGACTTGACTTGAGAAGCTGTGCTACGTATCAACTTATGCTGTTGAAGACAGAAGCACATTGGCATGGGATTTCTATAAAATTCCATCCAGTGTGCTTGAACTGTAGAATACAATGTTTTTCTTTGATGCAGCGAAAATGCTCTGCTCCAATTGTGGGCACTCACCCTAAATATAGACCATATTCAATGATTTGGATGCATATCATTGTCATGTTGTTATTATACTATACTAGTAAAAAGGCCTGATACAATTGCATCGGGAGCGCGGTGAAATGAATTGTGTGTATACAGGCGGGTCAGTGGGTAGCAGAGTATACAGGGGGCTGTGTGGGTAGCAGAGTATACAGGCGGCTCTGAGGGTAGCAGAGTATACAGGTGGCTCTGTGGGTAGCAGAGTATACAGGCGGCTCTGTGGGTAGCAGACTATACAGAGGGCTCTGTGGGTAGCAGAGTATACAGGCGGCTCTGTGGGTAGCAGAGTATACAGGCGGCTCTGTGGGTAGCAGAGTATACAGGCGGCTCTGTGGGTAGCAGAGTATACAGGCGGCTCTGTGGGTAGCAGAGTATACAGGCGGCTCTGTGGGTAGCAGAGTATACAGGCGGCTCTGTGGGTAGCAGAGTATAGAGGCGGCTCTGTGGGTAGCAGAGTATAGAGGCGGCTCTGTGGGTAGCAGAGTATAGAGGCGGCTCTGTGGATAGCAGAGTATGATGTGGCGGGAGGCTGGAGGGCTGAGGAGAGCAGAGGCTGGAGGGGTGAGGAGAGCAGAGGCTGGAGGGGTGAGGAGAGCAGAGGCTGGAGGGGTGAGGAGAGCAGAGGATGGAGGGGTGAGGAGAGCAGAGGATGGAGGGGTGAGGAGAGGTCCGGCTGGAGGGGTGAGGAGAGGTCCGGCTGGAGGGGTGAGGAGAGGTCCGGCTGGATGGGTGAGGAGAGGTCCGGCTGGAGCGGCAGGACGTGGCAGCATGCTGGGGCAGAAAGCAGCCCCAGTGACACGCCATTGTCCTCTGCGGCGGGTGGGGGCTGCAGAGAGGGATCAGTCCGTACCCTCGGGTCACACATGTGACCTGAGGGGAAGGAGCGGATTGGGCGCTCTGTGGGAAGCACAGGACGGCCATTTGATTGGTCCAGGACGCCGAGTCCTGGCCAATGGGATGGGCGTCGTGTGTTTACAACACAGCGGGCAATCCGGTTGCAGGGGCGGCGGCGGGCAATGGGAGTGAGCGGGGCGTGTCATGCTTTGCAGTCTGACACGCCCCGCTCACTCCCATTGGCCGCCACTGCCACCGCCCACAGGACGACGTCACTGGCTCCCAGCACCCGCCCAGAGCCCCTACACCACTACTCCACCAGCATGGCGACACCGAGGCCCCAGCGGTGAGAGAGCGGCGAGGGGCAGAAGCAGGGCCGGCTCCAGGTTTTTGTGGGCCCCAGGCGAAAGAGTCGCAGCGGGCCCCTTTAATACATACCACAACTTATGATGCACTGATATGGCATAGAGATATATAGGTTTAGTGTAATGCCTAATCCTTCATAAATATCACCCACCCACCCAACCCAGGGCCCAGCCAGCACCCTCACCCTGTATGTTATAGTGTATTACTGTATATTACTCGACCCCAAGGGCCCAGGCAGCACCCTCACCCTGCATATTATACTGTATTACTGTATATCACACTCCACCCCAAGGGCCCAGCCTACCACCTCAGCATTATATATATATATCTATATATATATATATATATAGTGAGGTAGCAACCGGGGAACCCGCTTGCAAAACGACAAGAACACGTGTTTTTAAGTTAACCAATGTCTACCCGTTTATTTTCACATAGTAATCACATAACCCGGGTAGCATGTTTGACACATATCACATTGATTAACAACACTTTACATAAATACACCATACATTACATAAAACATTGCACATATACATTCACAGTAACCCGGGACCTGTAACCACGACTCTCTCCCCATTGGAGCTCTAACACCTGCTCCCGGGGTAGCTACGGCCTCCGGCCTACTTACACATCTTACAGTACATTTATAATAAATACATGTATCATATTTCGACGATGACCCCTCCGGGTTCATAACAGGGATTGAGCAACCTGAGTCCCGGGTATGTCATGTATCCCCAAGGGGCTCCTTCCTGGACATGTTTCACCCCATGTCCAGGTCAGCGTCCACCTGGTTCAACCATGGTGTCCCCACTCTAGGAGCCCTTTTAACCCCTGCTTCTGACCTTCATTACCTACGCCTCAACGGGCCCTGTGGGTCCCAATGGCGGTACCTGCCGCCTGGCTTCAGTCACCCAGCATGATGACTCAACATTCACCCGTAGTCAGGAATCCTGCCCGACCGGGTCCTTCCATACCGTATGTGATCCATCATTCCAGCGTCCATGGATCACACACCTGCTCACAGCCCATCATAACACATCCATGGACTGTGGCCCCTCCATGACCATAACAGGGACCTGGTCAACCGTAGAATCCGGGCCAACCATGCGTCACCATGGCCTACTCACCACGGTACAGGCTACAAGTCGCCACCAAACCTCCATCTCATGGCAGGTCTCCAGGTCCACGACTGTGCCCTGCGTCCGAGTAGCGCCCTAATGGATCGGCCATGGTTCCCTTCTAGGAGCCTTCGTGACCCCTGTCTCTGGCCACAGGCACACCCACACCATTAGAGGTCGTGGTTGAGGAACGGGTACCCTCTGCAAGCAGCAGGGCAAGCCTCCCTCTCGTCCCACAGGGACGGAACGCCTCCAACATCATCCATTCTCGCTGGGTCTCTCTCTCTCCCCACATCGTTATGCATGGCTCTTACATCTAGGCCATCATCTCACATTCAGGGCCCTTGCCTAAGCCCTCATACATCAGAGTTCCTCGGGTCCCTTAACGGAGTACTCTGACTCGGACCCAAAGGCGGTCTATGCCCGCCTGGCATTGCTCACACACGGCTCACTCCGTTACACGGGAACCGCTGTCTTCCCGGGCACGGATCCGGGTCTCGCTACCTGTATAACGGGTCCACCAAGCGTCCCCCCAAGGCTCCTTTCCCGGACGTGGATCCCTCCACGCCCGGACCAGTCTCCACCGGGTTCAGCCACGGCTTCCCCACCAGGTGCTCACGACCCCGGCCCTCGGCACCGGCATGGAGCTAGCATGCTCCCTTCACCATCTCAATCATGGCGGCATGTACTTGCAGTCACCAGTCCCTCACACAGACTGGCTCTGCTCAGCTCTCAGGCTGGTCTCAGCTTCCAGACTCTATCTCTGCTTCCAGCATCTCCCCCAATCACTCAGGTGGCCGGCTCTTATCGTGCCAGCCACTCCCACCTAGACACACCCCCTCAGCTGCTGTTAATCAGCCTCTCACACAGCTCAGGTTAACTCCCTGTGTTCCGGGTTGTCAGCACTCACTCAATACATCCTATTCCTCATGGAGCTCATCCCACTCTCACTGCCGCTCATTAGGCTCATGAAACTCACTGTATTCAACACAGGTTCACACAGCGTCATCACCACAGGAAAACCGGCCAGTGTGCACAGGATCATCCTCTGATCCTACATGTGATGTACCCCGGCCATGCGGATCATGCCGGCGGTGCCTCACAATATATATATATATATATATATATATATATATATATATATATATACCCCCTCAATTAAATGTATCACCTCCCTCCAGGTAGGGCCCAGCCTATAAGACACACATAGCTCTGTTAAATGCATATAAAGGCTACGTTCACACGTTGTGTAATACCTGCGTATTTATGCAGTTCTGCATTTTTGTCTGTACTTAGATTTTGCTGGGATGCGTTTGCAGGGTAGCATTTCACGGCATTTATGCAAGCGCTAAAAAGCGCATCGTAAATGGTGAATTACGCAGCGTGTGAACGTAGCCAAAGACACTATATACACAAACATGCAACCGTGCAGCAGGCACACTTATTACACTAACACACACACATGCCTGCCGCAGGCACACTTATTACACTAACACACACACACCCCTGCAGCATGCACACTTATTACACTAACACACATACACACACCTGCAGCATGCACACTTATTACACTAACACACACCTCTGCAGCAGGCACACTTATTACACTAAAGCACACACCCCTGCAGCAGGCACACTTATTACACTAACACACACACCTGCAGCAGGCACACTTATTACACTAACACACACACACAGACACCCCTGCAGCATGCACACTTATTACACTAACAAACACACCTGCAGCATGCACACTTATTACACTAATACACACACCCCTGCAGCATGCACACTTATTACACTAACACACACACACACACCTGCAGCATGCACACTTATTACACTAACACACACCTCTGCAGCAGGCACACTTATTACACTAACACACACACACAGACACCCCTGCAGAATGCACACTTATTACACTAACACACACACCTGCAGCATGCACACTTATTACACTAACACACACACCCCTGCAGCATGCACACTTATTACACTAACAGACACACACAGACACACCTGCAGCATGCACACTTATTACACACACACACACACACACACACACACACACACCATACATTACCATATCATGAAGGTCCTGATCGATACCCAGCAGGAGAGGAGCCACTGCGACCTACACAAAAGATGTAAGCATCTGCAGGACCTTTGAATGTAGGTCACATGATATTGAGGAAAGTGTTTCATTTGCGGGGCTCCTACAGGCTCTTTGTAACTCCCGGGGCTTTCTTCTGCTTTGTACGGATCACACAAATCAGTGCACAGAGCAGGAGAGAGAGGGAGAGAGGGCAGCTTGTGTGTGAGCGTCTCCTCACTGCTTCCCTCGGACACAGCAGTGGGCCCTGTCACTTCTTAAGGGCCCGGCATGTGGGCGGGTATGGTGGGTGCTGACGCAAGGGCTGGGTAGTGCGGCTGCGGCTCGTGATGACGCTATCGCTCGGTTATGGGCTCGCCAGATGCCGCAAGGGATTGTGGGATTCGGCTACACGCCCAAACAAATTTACCTGTATCTTTGTAAATTAGTTTATTTGTTATAATGAGTTCTAATCATGAAATTAGTTTGTAATAATATCTCATATGAAACTTTCTTAGATTATCCATGTATACTATATATAATTCTTTCTTAGCTTCTCTTTCTTTATACCATGCTGTCCACAAATTGTGGGAAGATGTGCAAAATGAAAGGTTTACTTTAAGCAACCTCTATGTGAATGCACCCTTACTATCATTGTGGTGTAAGAGCAGCAGACTTGATATCTCTGCACACATTGTAGTATATACCCAGAATGCACTCCATCCCAGACAAGATACTAGACAATGGTAATAGCAACATGGCTTTATTTAAATATAACCAATATATAAGCACTTGTACTTTTAACTTGGCACAACAGGAAAACTTTTTATAAAACATATACTGCTTAAAGTCGCTCCACCTTTCCTGTCTATGTAGGTTTACATCGTAACTAGGTATCTGGTTCCCCTCAATACTACACTCACACCATTTTCAGTGTCCAGTTGCACAACCAGACAGTCCACACCTAATGTATTCCATTCCCACACCCTTTGGCTGGGTTCACATGATTGCATATTGTCCATCCAAGAAAAATGGTCCAAATTCTGATAATAGGACTCTGATCACAGTGGGATGCGCTTTTCTCAGAGATGGGTGTGGAGGGGAAGGTTCTCCACTCTCTCAATTTTCAGTTCACTGATTTTTTTTCACAGACCCATAGATTTGAATGGCTGAATGACATCAGAGTCTTGAAGGCAAATTGTGTATGCTGCTATTTTTTTCCTTAAATCCAAAAATGTGGCATGTGCACTTGAAGAATAAAATAGGTCTGAGTGCAATCCAATTTTTTGACAAATGACACTTAGACCAAATATACGGTTGTCTGTTATAGCCCTCAGTGTCCACTTGAACAACCACTTAGATTCTAATCTGCACCTTAGGGCTTTTTTGTTCCTGCAATGGCTTTCCTGTCACTCACAGTGGGGTCCTCTCCTGGGCTACTGTCTTTCTCACCTCCAGTTGGCAGGCATTTGCACTCAGTCCCTACTCTGCTCACCTACTTCAGTTGACCTACAGTTGCATTCTCTCCCACCTTCCTAGCGCTCATCCTCCCCTCCATTAGAGACAATTGGTCTGCTACTCCCAGGATGGTCACAGAGGTAATATCCTATGTGTTACTCGATGCAGCACACAATTTAAGGTGTTTTCACTATTCATCTCAAGCCACTCATTCAATCCACTAATCACTAAAATAGCTCTTGGACACTACACAGGATCTCTCCAACTGACACTAAATCAAGAGAAGCCAACCCTAAATAATCTCTGTAAGTTATTCACACATTGTTTGCCAATTTTCCCTCATTTCCTGAATGGCACAATTGAATGCCTAAGATGTTGCAGCAAAAGCATGATTCAGCATTCCTTCCAAGCTGTTAGGACGTTAGATCTCTATTGACATTCTGTGCACTTTGCCCCTTTACAAAATGGTGTCTGCTGCTTCACTCCTAATCATGTGATCCTCCCTTCTTCCTTTATAAACCTCTGCCTTCCGTCCACCTATGCTTGAGTATCCAGTTTGAATTCCAGGCTTTCAGTGCTTTCCAACTGTGCTCAACCTTCTGCTGATTCGCTCCGGAGTTTTCAGCTACTGCCTTGGTCTCCTGTAATTTCTTCAGCTTCAGCTACTCTCCTGCTTGCAGCTGTCTGTGTTTACTTCCTGACTTTGCTCCAGCTTCACAAACCATGTGTCACGTAACCCTCGTGTCCCCTTCTAACGCTAAATGAATTATTGTTTATAGTGCAGTTACAGCTCTATGACCATTGGGACTCTAAAAACTGTACTGCAAGTATTGGATTTGTTTTTCTGGAGACTCCCTTTCCAGGACTCTGGTAGTGTATTATTATTGAACTGTGTTTTTCTCCATTGGTTTCTCCCAGTGAGAATTATCTCCAGAGAACTTTGAGTTATTTTATCTTGCTAAGAACGTTTTCCAGAGACTTTCTGTGTTACCGGTTTGATGAACTTTTTCTTTACTGCACATCACATTCTATCTGCCACGTTTGATAAATATAGACTTGTTGACTTCAAAACTTTGTTTTTTGTGTGTAGTCTGTGCTCCCAATTGCAAATAGATCCCTGAGTAAATCTACAGTACATTACACAAGCACACAGCACACACACATAGAATACATTGTTAGAAATTTACCATTAAAACAAAGGCCAGTGCACTGGAATCATGTCCATGTGAGGATTGGAAATGTACAAAACTCATGGGTCATTTCTCTGACAGTGCTGTGACCTGGCAATAGAGGATATATACGCTGCAAAAGATTTCTGCAAAATGCCCAACATAATAATAATAATGATAATAATAACAACAGATGAAACAATGGATCATATACTGAATGCTGCAAGAAGTTCACACAGATAGAATACAAGCAAAGGCATAATACAGCCGCTCAGATGATTCACTGGAACTTGGGCCACAATTTTCATCTGTCTGTCACAAAGAACTGGAGGGATCATAAACCTGAAAAGGTTATTAAAAATTAACATGCAAAACTACTATGGGACTTCCGAGTTCAGACTGATAAAGTCTTGGAACACAATACTCCGGACCTTACCAGTGTAACAAAAAAGGAAGTGTGGATCTTCGATGTGACAATACCAGGCGACAGCAGGATTGTGAAGAAGCAACTTGAAAAACTTACACAATATGAGGACTTAAAGATCGAACTGCAAAAACTCTGGCACAAGCCAGTGAAGGTGGTCCCAGTGGTAATTGTCACACTAGGTGCTCTACCTAAAAACCTTGGCCAGCACGTGAAAGCAATTGACAAAATAACAATTTGTCAGCTGCAAAAGGCCACCCTACTGGGCTCTGCATACATCATTTGCAGATATATCACATAGTCCTAGATGCTTGGGAAGTGTCCGACTAGTGATTTTATACAAATCCAGCATAATGATCTTGTTTGCTGTGTGTAACTGTTGTATATGAATAACATTAATAATAATAGCCTAACAGGTGAGACAGTAGCTAGATTACATCCTTGTCCTTACTGTGAAACATATTAATCACCCCAAATGGTGTGTTCTATTTTACCTGGGCCTACTTTCTCCTGGTCCTTCTCAATTATATAGGCTATAATCTCCTCCAACATTCCTCCCTGTTGCTGAAAGATAGATAATGTCACTGCAAAATCAATGATATGATAAGAGAATAGTAAATCAGGTTGATTTATGCTATTTAGTTTTTAGACAGAGCAAACTTAGATTTGACAGTCTTAAGGTATGTGCACACTATCCGGAGACACTGCATCCTGGATGCAGTGCCTCCCCTCCTGCAGGAAGCCGGTGATCTCCACGGGTGAACGCAGCTGCCCTATGCCCACGGTCAGTGTTTGGGACATGGCAGTGTTTCCATTCTTTTACCTGCCGAGATTGCCTCCGACTCATAAATTGACATGCTTGTTATCCGGAAGCCGCCACGCATGTCAGTTTACGCTGCGGAGAGAACAAGCACAGGGGGCACTGGATTTCCACCACTATGTCACTAGATATTGTCCTTTAACCATTTTTCTAGTATATTTTGGCTAGCTTCTATTATTGATGTAGTGATGCCTAGAAGGTTAGGTAATGCAGGTTTTCTGCCTATATTAATGAAATATTTTGTCAGATGCTAAATAAGTATCCTGTATCTTTTCATGTCTGGGTATGTCATTGTTGTGCCCCACTGGTCAGTGCGCCACAGTAGGGTGCTGCACCCATGACTAAGTGTGCGGTATTCCTGTCATTGGGGAGTGTAAAGTCAACCTGAGGCTCTTATCCCAGCATCCCTACACCTAACATAGGGAACCAATTGGCCACCTGTTACCAGTGTAACCGGTCCCAGTGGGAGGAGCGTTAGGGTAGAAGGAGCGGGAAAACACACAGACAGGGGGAGTCTAGTCTGAGGAACAAAGCAAGGAATAAGTCCTAGAGGGACACCACAGGGAGGGCGCCTGAAAGGAACGGCGACTCAGATGGAAGTAGAAGACCCAGTGCTGGACCTTATCCACGATCCGGGGGAATCATGGTCCACAACGGGTACCGGCTTCGAGTCACGGTGCAGGTGAGTCTAACCCTGAGCCGTGAATACCGGTGGGTCGCAGGTTTGCCCAGCAACCACGACCTTGTCCAGAACGTGCAGCCCCAGCCCCACCAGGAGCACTAAAACGGGTTAAGCCCCTTAGAGAAGGGTAATCTCATTGCACCCAATGGGCCTGGTAGACAAATGGATTGTGCAGGACAGCGCAAGGATAGTGAGGAGGTGCAAGAAAGACAGCAAAGGACAGTGAAAGTAGCTGAAGGAGCACTCTGGGTGCCTCAAAGAAACTTTATCCTCCCCAGTGACTACCCAGCCAGCTACCCGCTAAAGACTGTGTAACTGTAACCTGATTACCATCTTATCCAGTGACAAGTAAATACCCGTGCAGAGCAAGTACGACTTGAGTGCCTCATTTCAACTAGGTTGCAGAGCAGCTACTCTGACAATATCCAGCACTGCAGCAACAAGTGCTACTCGATCCTTCCCCGGGGAACCTGCTCCACCTGCAGGGAGCATTAACAATTGGCTGCAACACCATCGTCCCCGGCGGTCTGACAGTGGGCATGGTGAACTCACCAGAAACTGCAGGTGGCGCCACGAGACTTTTATTATTTAAACTCTTTATTCAGCTGTCCTCCAGGGCTACGAGCCCAGGCACCAGCCACCGAGACAGCACCCCCTGGGCGGGTCACCTATCTGGCGTCACAAACAGGATTTCGTGCCTGGTGTAACCGGGTACTGTGTGCCTTATGAACTTTTAAAATCGGCCTAAGAAGAACATACAACAGTCACTATTCGGCACAAAGAACTGTTTCCCACCATTTCAACGGAACCCCAAAATGGCGGCTTTAAAATATGAGAGACAATGTGCTGGCCCAGTGGCGTGCCTCGGCCCCTTACAATGGGAGGGCCATACCAGGGGTGCCAATCTGCTTGCCCGCCTCGATTCTCACCAAACAACTAAGGGGGCGGGCCAGAGACTAAACTACCCTTGCCGGAAACTAAAAATGATGGCAGGGACAGAGCTACGCAACGGAGGTCCAGCAACCAGGAGCTGGAACCGGGAGCAAGATACCGGCCCACGGTTGAGCACCCGGTTACCAGAGAGGATCCACCGGTTGAACCGCAGCCCATCACCAGCACAGATGTAGGAGCAGAGCCAGATGATCCTGAGGCCCTACCTGATGACAGCGGCAGCAAGAAAAGAGCGGAGCCCGAGGAAGCTGAGGAGCCGTCCGGCCAGCCAAGCTCCGAGGAGAAGGATGATCAGAAAGGCGACATCGAGGAAGTCGGGGCATCCGGGCCTTGCATGGTGCAGAAGGAGCTTCAAACACACGGACCAGCTAGACATGTCGGTGTAGCCGCCATGACAGGTGAGCAGAATCGTGCACCAGCTCCTGCCCCGGAGCTAGGTCTGTACCAAAATGACCGGGTTAGCTATGAGTGGCACGCAGGGCCGAGAGGATTGTACACCCTGTGTGTTCACAAATGTGTGGACTAGAGACTGCAAAACCCGGTTATGTAAATAGTTGTTGATGCTGAAAAGACTGTATTTTTTGTAGGACTCATAGACTCTTATGGGACTACTTCACTTTGTGTGAGCATGGACTGAACCAGTTAAACCAGAGACTCTAATAATGTGCTTAGATAAGAATGTTTGCCATGACTAAACTTGGTGCCTCCCATAAAGGGAAGTAAAGAAATGTGTATACTTGTAAATAAAACCTGTTAATGCCTATTTAAAAATCTAAAAAGCTCTGTACTGGGTGGGGCTAAGGACACTTGAGGACAAGTGTGTTTCACCAAGGGGGAATGTGGCACCCCACTGGTCAGTGCGCCACAGTAGGGGTACTGCACCCATGACTAAGTGTGCAAGAAAAGAGAGGGGGGGGGGACAAGAGGCGCAATAGTGCCCTTATCACTAGACACTAAACAAAGCAGGTGAGAAAAGGTTCACTCACCTAGTCCAGTTGTGCCACCCACAACTGGTTAAGAGGCCTGATATGATAAGTGTCCTGATGGCTGCTGCTGGACTTCCACCGGTCTCCACTCGGGTAGACGAACTTGAAGTTTTGGGAAAGGAAGGTGTGTCACAGTCCGCGCTGCCAAGAAATCCGCTCGTAATAACGCTAGTAGCCAGTATCCAAATTTATCCTCTTTATTCATCCAACGCGTTTCAACGTCCTCCTGGCGTCTTCCTCAGGGATGTCTCAGTTGACATCCCTGAGGAAGACGCCAGGAGGGCGTTGAAACGCGTTGGATGAATAAAGAGGATAAATTTGGATACTGACTACTAGCGTTATTACGAGCGGATTTCTTGGCAGCGCGGACTGTGACACACCTTCCTTTCCCAAAACTTCATGACTAAGTGTGCAGTATTCCTATCATTAGGGAGTGTAAAGTCAACCTGAGGCTCTTATCCCTGCATCCCTACACCCAACATAGGGGACCAATTGGCCACCCATTACCAGGGTAACCGGTCCCAGTGGGAGGAGCGTTAGGGTAGATGGAGCAGGAAAACACACAGACAGGGAGAGTCTAGTCTGAGGAACAAGTCCTAGAGGAGCACCACAGGGAGGGTGCCTGAAAGGAACGGCAATCCAGACGGAAGGAGGAGACCCAGTGCCGGACCTTATCCACGGTCTGGGGAATCCTGGTCAACAATGGGGTACCGGCTCCGGGTCATGGTGCAGGCCAGTCTAACCCTGAGCCGTGAATACCGGTGGGTCGCAGGTTTGCCCAGCAGCCCCGACCTTGTCCAGAACGTGCAGCCCCACCAGGAGCTCTAAACTGGGTTGAGCCCCTTAGAGAAGAAAGGTAATCTCATAGCACCCAACGGGCCTGGTAGACAAGTGTGTTGTGCAGGACAGCGCAACGATAGTGAGGAGGTGCAAGAAAGACAGCAAAGGAAAGTGAAAGTAGCTGAAGGAGCACTCTGGGAGCCTCAAAGAAACTTTATCCTCCCCAGTGACTTACCCGGCCAGCTACCCGCTAAAGACTGTGTAACTGTAACCTGAGTACCATCTTAACAAGTAAAAACCTGTGCAGAGCAAGTACGACTTGAGTGTCTCATTTCAACTAGGCTGCAGAGCAGCTATGCTGACAATATCCAGCACTGCGGCAACAAATACTACTCAATCCTGCCTCGGAGACCCTGCTCTACCTGCAGGGAGCGTTAACAACTGGCTGCAAAATCCATCGTCCCCGGCGGACTGACAGTGGCGCTGGTGAACTCACCAGAAACTGCAGGTGGCGTCACGAGACTTTTATTATTTAAACCCTTTATTCAGATGACCCCCAGGGCTACGGGCCCGGGCACCAGCCACCGAGACAGCACCCCCATATCAACGCCCGGGTACCGAGTTCGCATAGACCCCTGGGCGGGTCATCATCTTATCATATGCATGTCTTTACCTATATTCCCTGCTGTAAATTGCTTTTGTTCTGTATTTTGCATCTTGCAGTTTTCACTTTAAAGATTTGTATAGCATTATATTAGGAGGAACTATATATTTGAATAGGGTATCTAAGTAGCGCAAATCTCCCCTTGCTTTAGTTTCATTCTGTACTGTATACTGTTTTGCATTGATTACTGTGTATTTTCGACTGTAAAGCATCTAGGTTTTATTCCCTGTTATCTTCTTTGTGACTCCCTTTCTGGGCTATTTTGTTAGCTTTGCATTTCTACTTTAGTATTTTCTCCCTAATCTTTGCTCTCTGTGTCACATTTATATTTTTGATATTTAATAAATTTGATATATATTTTTTCACTAATCTGGATGGTTGTGTCAGTGCTTCGATATTGTCTTATTCTGTTTGTCAATATTTTTGGTTTCTGTAGCTTTTTAATAGCCATCCTTTGACTAAGTGGAAACCTTTTAGGTTATGGTAAAGTTGAAAATGTCTGAAACACAAAATAAATGTGTTGCAAGTCATACAATACATTTGTTTTTGTTAATTAAATCACAATTCTCCATCAGTGTACAGTAGTGTTCAAAATAATAACAGTCCAATGTGACTAACCAGATTATTCATTGTTTTTGGTGTAAATCATATAACTACATGTCAAACAATTTACCAGATGGTGCAGTAAATTCTTAGAAAACCAACAGACTCAGCATTCAAGATCTGCATGTTTTTGAGTCTGTGAATGATTATTGAAAGGGGATGTGTTCAAAATAATAGTAGTGTGGAGTTCAATTAGTGAGGTTAATCATTGTGTGAAAAAAACAGAAGCCAGCAAATGTTGTACATGGATTACTCCTTGAAAACCTGAGAAATATGGGTTGTTCAAAATATTGTTCAAAGTGTACTTTGATTAAAAAGTTGATTGGAGAGGATAAAACTTTCTAAAGAAATGCAGCCAATTATCGTTAAGGAAAAAATTATTTTTAATGCTTTAAAATGGAAAGCAAAACCAGAGAGTCATGAAAAAAACCGGAAGACTACCATTCGAATGGATCGAAGAATAGTCAGAATGGCAAAGGCTCAGCCAACGATCAGCTCCAGAATGATCAAAGACAGTGTCAAGTTACCTGTGACTACTGAGACAAAAGATGCTTGTGTGAAGCTAATCTATTAGCAAGAAGTCCCCACAAAGTCTCACTGTTAACAAAAAGACGTACTGAGGCAGATATAATTTGCCAAAGAACAGATCAACCGGCCTAAAGAGAAATGGAGAAACATTTTGTGGTCTGATAAAAGTAAAATAGTTCTTTTTGGGTCCAAGGGTCACAGACATTTCATTAGAAGGCCAACAAACTCTGAATTCAAGCCACAGTATACTCTGAAGACAGTGAAGCACGGACGAAGCATCATAATATGGTGGTGGGCCTATTTTCTGCATACCAGGGATCATGGGACAGTTTGCATACATCAAAATACATGAAGAGGTCATGTTGCCTTATGCTGAAGAGGAAATACCCTTGACATGAGTGTTTCAACAAGACAACAACTCTAAACACATCAGTAAACTAGCAAAATCTTGGTTCCAGTCCAACAAAAATCCAATAAAACAGGTGTGAGGTGACGCCAAAAATGCAGTTTATGAGGCAAAGCCAACAAATGCAAATAAATTGTGGGATGCAGTCAAAGCATACTGGGCTGGAATAACAGTTGACAGGTGCCAGAAGATGGTTGACTCTATGCAAGATGCAGTGCCTTGTGAAAGTATTTGGCCCCTTTGAACTTTTCAACCTTTTGCCACATTTCAGGCTTCAAACATAAAGATATAAATTCTAATTTTGTTGTGAAGAATCAACAACAAGTGGGACACAATCGTGAAGTGGAAAGAAATGTATTGGATATTTTAAACTTTTCTAACAAAAAACTGAAAAGTGGGGTGTGCCATATTATTCGGCTCCCTTGAGTTAATACTTTGTAGCTCCACCTTTTCCTGCGATTACAGCTGCAAGTCACTTGGGGTATGTCTCTATCTGTTTTGCACATCGAGAGACTGAAATTCTTGCCCATTCTTCCTTGCAAAACAGCTCGAGCTCAGAGAGGTTGGATGGAGAGCATTTGTGAACAGCAGTTTTCAGCTCTTTCCACAGATTCTCGATTGGATTCAGGTCTGGACTTTGACTTGGTCATTCTAACACCTGGATACGTTTATTTTTGAACCATTCCATTGTAGATTTTGCTTTATGTTTGGGATCATTGTCTTGTTGGAAGATAAATCTCCATCCCAGTCTCAGGTCTTTTGCAGACTCCAACAGGTTTTCTGCCAGAATGGTCCTGTATTTGGCTCTGTCCATCTTCCCATCAATTTTAAGCATCTTCCCTCTCCCTACTGAAGAAAAGCACACCCAAGCTATGATGCTGCCAACACCATGTTTGACAGGGGGATGGTGTTTTGAAGGTGATGAGCTCTGTTGCCTTTACGCCAAACATATCGTTTTGCTTTGTGGCCAAAAAGTTTGATTTTGGTTTCATCTGTCCAGAGCACCTTATTCCACATGTTTGGTGTCTCCCAGGTGGCTTGTAGCAAACGTCAACCAAGACTATTTATAGATATCTTTGAAAAATGGCTTTCTTCTTGCCACTCTTCCATAAAGGCCACATTTGTGCAGTATACGACTAATTGTTGTCCTATGGACAGACTCTCCCTCCTCAGCTGTAGATCTCTGCAGTTCATCCAGAGTGATCATGGGCCTTTTGGCTGCATCTCTGATCAGTCTTCTCCTTGTTCCAGATGAAAGTTTAGAGGGACGGCCGGGTCTTGGTAGATTTGCAGTGGTCTGATACTCCTTCCATTTCAATATGATCACTTGTACAGTGCTCCTTGAGATGTTTAATACTTGAGAAATCTTTTTGTATGCAAATCTGGCTTTAAACTTCCCTACAACAGTATCTCGGACCTGCCTGGTGTGTTCCTTCGTCTTCATGATGCTCTCTGCACTTGAAACAGAACCCTGAGACTATCACAGAGCAGGTGCATTTATACAGAGACTTGATTACACACAGGTGGATTCTATTTATCTTTACCAGTCATTTAGGACAACATTGGATCATTCAGAGATCCTCACTGAACTTCTGGAGTGAGTTTGCTGCACTGAAAGTAAAGGGGCTGAATAATATTGCACGCCCCATTTTTCAGTTTTTTATTTGTTAAAAAAGTTTAAGATATGCAATAAATTTTGTTCCACTTCACGATTGTGTCCCACTTGTTGATTCTTCACAAAAAAATTAGAATTTCTATCTTTATCTTTGAAGCCTGAAATGTGGCAAAAGGTTGAAAAGTTCAAGGGGGCCGAATACTTTCACAATGCACTGTAGATGTGAAGCAGTTCTAAAAAACTCTTGACAGCTAAATATTGGGTTAGTGATTCACAGGAATGCTAAATCCTAAAATAACTCTAGCCGGGACCAACTGCCTCCAGGTCCGCACCGCTGCCCCAAAGGAATATCAAAGACACTGGAATGCTTTGAAATGGGAATGAGGAAGGAGCTGGGTTTTGAGCTCCGAAACGCGTCGGAAAATAAAGCAGAAGATTATTTTTTCAAAGCATTCCGGTGTCTTTGATATTCCTTTGGGGCAGCGGCGTGTACCTGGAGGCACTTGGTCCCGGATAGCGTTTCATCCCCACGTTGTGGAAGTGTGGTCCTTGCTGCGGTTGCTGGGTTTGAGCGATCAAGCTGGTTGTGGGCTTCACAACCGAACCAGGTGGGCAGTTTTTATACTGTACGTGATTTGTCTCCTAAGTGGGATAAGACCCTATGCGCATTCTCATTTCTTTAAATCCTAAAATAAAGTACATATTTTGAGTTTGTAAAGACAAATGCCGACACTGCTATTTTTTTGAACAGATCAATGTTAATTTTTTGTTATTTTCTGTAAAGTACTTTAAAATAATGTATATTTTTCTTCATGTTTTGATTTAGAAAAAGGTGTGCAATGTTCACAATGCTTGGAAATAAAAGCTATTATAAACATTTTTGGGCTTTGTGAAAATCCTGCTATTATTTTGAACACAGCTGTATGTGCTGGGGATTCTAATGGTAGATACTGCAAAATGTGACTGATGAGAAATTAGCTTGCTTCATTTTGCAATATGTGTTTGTCCTATTCTGTTGTGTTGACATACTGAATAGTGCTAGGATTTGTGCCATTGCTATACAAATATGAAAAATGAGGTACAGATGTAGAAAACCTTATTTTGACTGATGTCACATGCTACTCCCTTATGTTAGCACATCTGTGCAGTACAGTTGCTCACTTTATTTGTATTTTTGGTCCTTACTGCACAGATTGCTTAAGCAGAATAGCACAATTGTTCATTATAGGATTGCTATAAATTATTGTTCTGAAAGTCAATAACTGTTTAATAGTTGGTACATAATTATTTATAAAATAAAGAGATATGTTACTTTTCTGAAAGACTTTCTTTCCCTTGTTTATATATACTCTACTGAGTTGGCTTCTCATATCAAAGTTTCATGGTTTATGTACATATCATAATTTCTGGACTGACTTTGGGTTTCCTGACCCAAATGTAACAGCCTCATAATAATTAAAGATAATCTGTTAGCAGGTTTTTGTTATAAAATCTGAAGGCAGCATGCTGTAAAGGTTAACACAAGGTCAAATGGTGTTATTTTTCACAAAGTCTGTTGTTGATTACCTGCAATCAACAGCTGAGGGAAAGGGGAGTGGAATGGTGCTCACCAGGTTCTTATGAGGCCGTAGTGCCAGGAAAGGAAGTCTGTAATCCTATAGCAAATAGAAATTACTCCAGCACTTGGACAAATCTTCTTTATATGAAACTAGCTTTATTCCATCTTAAAATCTCTTCGGCATATAAAATATAGAGGGACAAATCCCACTCTGGACGCGTTTCGGAACAAGTCCTTAGTCTACAGCATTGCACAAGTGAGACAGAAACCCCCTTAAAAACATAAAAAAACACCCTGCCCAGGAGACAAAAGTGTGGAAAATACAAATCATAAATCATGACAGGTCAATTTACATATCACATAGGTAAAGAAGAAATCCCATTAACACAAAGACGCCAACCTATAATCTCTATATACAAAAATAACCAAATTCATTCATGAGACCAATGAGCGGCACATAAATACAGAAATAACCGAATTCATTCATGATACCAATGAGTGGCACATATCACCAAAGGAATCTGGAATAAGGAAAAAAACTAAGGGGAAATGTCAAAACACCGTCATATACCCTTCATATGTATAGAGTAAGACAAGCACCTTACAAGTTGTTGCCTAATAAAAATATGAAAGATCAGTTTTAAAATTTAAACCGCTCGGAATTCTTGCATTAAGTTTATGGATCCAGAATATTTCACAGCGGCATACAGAGCGTTCCCAATCTCCGCCCCTTGCTGCCTTTAAGACCCTCTCAATACCTTTTACCCGAAGGCTACTCAAGTCACCATGATGTATTTCTTTGAAGTGACGTGAGAGGCCAGACAGATTCCTAAATTGACCGGAGTCAGGTTTCGATGCAGAAATATGTTCGGCCAATCTTTTCTTCATAGTTCTGACTGTGCAACCAATATAATCCTTGCAACACGAAATGCAAGAAGCCATATATATGACATGTGTCATGTTGCAATTCATATATGTGCGTATGTTAAATGTTCTATTATTCGCACGATCATGAAACAAAGAAGTAACTTCCATGTATCTGCATGAATTGCACCTAGTCCCACCACACCTATAGTTACCAAAAGTGGACAACCACGTTGGGGTTTGTTTGGTACTAAAAAATATTGAAGGTGCCAGAATGTTACCCAAGCAAGGCGCTCTTTTGGGAACACACCTGAAATCCTGGTCCAAAATTTTTTTCAGAGTCTGGTCCTGACGCGAAACTGGTAGAAATTTGTGAATAGCGTCAGTGACTAACTGATAGTCAACACTGTAACTTGTCGAAAAAGTGAGCACATTATCTTTATTACTGTGTTGAACATTATGAACAGCATCATTCACAAAAGTCTCCCCGCCTGCAACCCGTACCCGAGCCATCAACAGGGAGTCACGTGTGCAACATCCGACATTGTATATAGCAGTGTTTACACAGTGTTCGGAGAAACCTTGGTATTGTAACCTATTCTTGATGTTTCCCTGTTCCTTTAAGTAAGCAGTAGTGGTGGAACAAGCTCTTTTAGACCGTATAAGCTCCCCAGACAGGAAGATTATCAATAACATGACAGGGGTGGCAACTCTTAGCGTGAAGAAGAGAATTGACACTAATTTTCTTTCTGAACAGGAAGGTATCTATAATACCTGTGTCTTCCGAACCTGTGAGGCCCATACCCAAATAATGGGCCGTGTTTCCATGCACTTCATATGTTAACCTAACATTATAGTTGCTATTATTGATATACAGAATGAAACGAGCAAAAGTAGGTGTGCCAAGAGGAGGAACACTGACGGTTCCACCGCAAATGATGATGACGTTGTCGATGTACCTCCCCCACCACACAATCCAATCCAAAAAGGGATTACCAGTATTGTGGATATACTGTCCTTCCCACATCATCATGTAAAGGTTTGCAAGGGATGGAGAAAAATTAGCACCCATTGGGCAACCCTTCAACTGGAGGAAAAAAGAGGAATCAAACTGGAAGTAGTTGTTCTCAAGTAAATGTTTGGTACACATGATAATTAAGTTTTTCATATCTGTAGAATATGATGAAAGATCGTTTAAGGCCTCGGATAAAATCTCCAAAGCCTGACTATGTGGAATGCATGTATACAATGAGATGACGTCGCAAGTAACCCATGAATAGCCAGCCCACCACGTCATCTCGCCCACACTTTGTAAGAGATGTTTGGAGTCCCTTATTGACCCTATGGAATTAACCAACAAAGGCTGTAGCTTTTTATCCACCCATTGAGACAGATGTTCATTAACCCCTCCGTTACCAGCCACTATGGGTCTGAAAGAAGGAGAGAAAACCGCATTATGTGTCTTGGGCAAAGTGTGGAACAAAGGAGACACTGGCTTTTCCACATATAAGTGCTCCACTAATCTTTGTGTGAGAACACCCAAATGTAAACCTTCATTTAACAGATTACTGAGCTCCCTTTGTATCCTAGTGGATGGGTCAGTGGTCAAAGGACAGTAGGTATCAATATCATCCAACATTTTTTTCACCTCACGGTGGTAAAGACCACTGTCCAATAAGACCACCGAGCCACCCTTATCGGATGGTCTTATGACTACATGATTATTTTGTTTTAGATTAGAAAGCGCCGTTCTCTCAAAAATACTCAGATTATCAGAAAATACATTCTTAGAGTCTAATATAGATTTAAGTTCTGTCTCAAGCAAATGTTGGAATTGGTCCATCACGGGAACCCGGGAATTCAATGGGTAAAAGGTAAGGTTAGGAATATACTCAGACTTACTGGTAGAAAAATTGGAGCCCTCCGATTCTGTAATTAAAGTGTGTAACTCATCAACAGGATTTGATCGGTAAGACCCATAAATAAAGGAATCGGAGCACTCCGAGACAAAATACCAGTAGTCTGAGATGGTGAAGACCGCTCATCCTGCTGAAAATAATGTTTTTTCACCGTCAATGCCTTCATGAATTTATTTACATCACAAATGATATCAATGGAATTACCCCTACAATTAGGCATAAAACTTAAACCTTTATGTAACAGATCAAATTCAGGATTGTTTAGTATCGTAGCAGATAAGTTCACAACAGTGAAATCATTATTGTGAGGAAAGTCATTTTGTGAAGAATTAGTTACTTGCGATTCCGCAGGGAATATTGATGTTTCTCTCTTCCGTCTGCGGCCCCCCTCTCCTGCTTTTCCCCCGTTTTTTGATGGGGGTCTGGTAGAGGAAGGAGTAGAATCAACTGATAAGGCACCAGACCGTGTGGAAGCAAAGTCGGATGTCACACACGTGACTCCCTGTTGATGGATCGAGTACAGGTTGCAGGCAGGGAGACTTTTGTGAATGATGCTGTTCATAATGTTCAACACAGTAATAAAGATAATGTGTTCACTTTTTCGACAAGTTACAGTGTTGACTATCAGTTAGTCACTGACGCTATTCACAAATTTCTACAAGTTTCGCATCAGGACCCCACTCTGAAATAAATTTTGGACCAGGGTTTCAGGTGTGTTTTCAAAACAGCGCCTTGCTTGGGTAACATTCTGGCACCAATGTTTTCTACCCTGTTTCCCCGAAAGTAAGACACCCTTTTCTTTAACTTTTTTGCTCCAAAAATGCATTATGTTTTATTTTCAGGGGATGTCTAATTTTGCCATTATCTAACCCCAAAAATGTAAAATTCCCATGCCGCCCCCAATATCTCCACCATCCCCTTGCAGCCCCAAATATACCCATGCAAAGTATCCCCCCACAGGTCCTATTTTTGGGGAAACAGTAGTACCAAATGATCCCCAATGTGGTTGTCCACTTTTGGTAACTATAGGTGCAGTGGGACTAGGTGCAATTTATGCAAATACATGGAAGTTACTTCTCTGTTTCATGGTTGTGCGAATAATAGAACATTTAACATACGCACATATATGAATTGCAACACGACACATGTCATATATATGGCTTCTTGCATTTCGTGTTGCAAGGATTATATTGGTTGCATGGTCAGAACTATGAAGAAAAGATTGGCCAAACATATTTCTGCATCAAAACCTGACTCCGGTCAATTTAGGAATCTGTCTGGCCTCTCACGTCACTTCAAAGAAATACATCATGGTGACTTGAGTAGCCTTTGGGTAAATGGCATTGAGAGGGTCTTAAAGGCAGCAAGGGGCAGAGATTGGGAACGCTCTGTACGCCGCCGTGAAATATTCTGGATCCATAAACTTATTACAAGAATTCTGAGTGGTTTAAATTTTAAAAATTTCTTTCATATTTTTATTAGACTACAACTTGTAAGGTGCTTGTCTTACTCTATACATATGAAGGGTATATGACGTTGTTTTGACATTTCCCCTTTGCTTTTTTCCTTATTTCAAATTCCTTTGTTGATATGTGCCGCTCATTGGTCTCATGAATGAATTCGGTTATTTCTGTATTTATGTGCTGCTCATTGGTCTCATGAATGAATTTGGTTATTTTTGTATATAGAGATTATAGGTTGGCGTCTTTGTGTTAATGGGATTTCTTCTTTACCCATGTGATATGTAAATTGACCTGTCATGATTAATGATTTGTATTTTCCACACTTGTGTCTCCTGGGCGTGGTGTTTTTTTTAATCTTTTTAAGGGGGTTTCTGTCTCACTTGTGCAATGCTGTAGACTAAGGACTTGTTCCGAAACGCGTCCAGCGTGGGATTTGTCCCTCTATATTTTATATGCCGAGGAGATTTTAAGATGGAATAAAACTATTTTCATATAAAGAAGATTTGTCCAAGTGCTGGAGTAATTTCTATCTGATTACCTGCAATGTTTGTTCTATCCCTAGTAGCTTATCATTGCTACGGTATGATTAGCTGGCAGGTAGGCACTTGTTTGACATGCCCCCTGCTTTGATCAGTAGCTTCTGTCTATAGACTTTATTATACAGTGCCTGGTGTAGGCAGGGGCAGTTTTTTGAGCTCTGTAGCATTGCTAAATCTAAAAACTACTGGGTGCAATGGTTCTGACACAAGGAAACTAAGTGACACCTCATTGGATTCAGGATCTCTTTGACTACATAAACTCTCAGATAAGCTAGTAAAAAAACAGCTGACAGATTTGTTTTAAGTAATAATTCATACAGAAATAATTCAAGAACTTGATGTGATTTTTCACGCTTCTTTCATCTAATATAACATTTTGTTGAAACATTTGAACTTATTCAGTGTGACAAATGGAATAACAAGGAACATCTGCGAGAAGACAAATGCTTTTCACAGTGCTGAACATCATTTGCTCTATATAAGTTTGTACTTACACAGCTGTGTATTATAGGTGGCTGTGTTAATTAAAACAATTTAAAAACAGTCCATTTTGTGAAAAACAGATTACCGTATATACTCGTGTATAAGCCGACCCGTGTATAAGCCGACCCCCCTACTTTTGCCCCCAAAAACTGGGAAAACTTATTGACTCGCGTATAAGCCGAGGGTGGACTCCAGCACAGGTATACAGCCCCCAGCAGTGTGGTATACAGCAGCCTCCCCAGTGGTATATACAGGCCCCAGCAGTGTTACAGCAGCAGCCCCAGTGGTATATACAGCAGCAGCCCCAGTGGTAGTATACAGCAGCCCCAGAGGTAGATACAGCAGCCCCAGTGGTAGTATACAGCAGCAGCCCCAGTGGTAGTATACACGCAGCCCCAGTAGTATATACAGCCCCAGTGGTAGTATACATACAGCCCCAGTAGTAGTATACAGCCCCAGTGGTAGTATACAGCCCCAGTGGTAGTATACAGCAGCCCCAGTGGTATATTCAGCCCCAGTGGTAGTATACAGCCCAAGTGGTAGTATACAGCAGCCCCAGAGGTATATACAGCAGCCCCAGTGGTAGTATACAGCAGCAGCCCCAGTGGTAGTATACACGCAGCCCCAGTAGTAGTATACAGCCCCAGTGGTAGTATACATACAGCCCCAGTAGTAGTATACAGCCCCAGTGGTAGTATACAGCCCCAGTGGTAGTATACAGCAGCCCCAGTGGTATATTCAGCCCCAGTAGTAGTATATAGCCCCAGTGGTAGTATACAGACAGCCCCAGTAGTGGTAGTATATAGCCCCAGTGGTAGTATACAGCCCCAGTGGTAGTATATAGCCCCAGTGGTAGTATACAGACAGCCCCAGTAGTGGTAGTATACAGCCCCAGTGGTAGTATATAGCCCCAGTGGTAGTATACAGACAGCCCCAGTAGTGGTAGTATATAGCCCCAGTGGTAGTATACAGGGCCCCAGCAGGGCCACCCTCATAATTTGGCGCCCCCACCTCAGTTTCTGGGCCCCCCCGCATGCAGCGCTGCGCATATACATTACCTGTCTAGCAGCTGTCACCCTCCGGTGGCGGATCGCGGCTCCCGGCTCCGGGCTCCATCTTCCTCGCTGACTTCCTGCTTTGTGACCGGGGCTCAGCGCGATGACGTCATCGCGACGCCGGCCGGTCACCTGACAAGCAGGAAGTCAGCGAGGAAGATGGAGCCCGGAGCCGGGAGCCGCGATCCGCCACTGGAGGGTGACAGCTGCTAGACAGGTAATGTATATGCGCAGCGCTGCATGCGGGGGGGCCCAGAAACTGAGGTGGGGGCGCCAAACTTTGAGGGGACCGTATGACTCGCGTATAAGCCGAGGGGGGCACTTTTCAGCCCAATTTTTGGGCTGAAAAACTCGGCTTATACGCGAGTATATACGGTACATGGATATACAGTTGACAACAGAAGTTTACATACACTATATAAAAATATATATGTGCATGTTTTTCTCACTATCTGACATGAAATCAGAATAAACCTTTCCTGTTTTGGGTCAATTAGGATTACCATAATTATTTATATTTGTCAAATACCAGAATAGCGAGAGAATATTTTTAGGCATTTTTATTACTTTCTGCAAAGCTAAAAATGTATATACTCTGTTTACTAAGCCTTTAAACAATTTGAGACAGCCCATATGATGATGTCATGTGTTTGGAATCTTCTTATAGGTTTATTAGCAACATCTGAGTTAATTAGAGACACACCATTGGATGTATTTTAATGCACACTGAAACACACTGCTTCTTGGTGTAGCATCATGTGAAGATCAAAAGAAATCAGCCAAGATATCGGGAAGAGCATTGTGGACTTGCACAAGTCTGGTTCATGCTTGGGTGCAATTTCCAGATACCTGAAGATGCCTCTTTCATCTGTACAAACAATTATATACAAGTACTAACAAGATGGAAATGTGCCGCCATCATACCACTCAGGATTGCAAAAATGCTGCAAAAACGCACAGTGGGCACATAGCCCAAGGGCAATGGTACTAAATACTAATGAAATGTATGTCAACTTCTGACTTTGCAGAAAGTAATAAAAATGCCTTAAAATATTCTCTCTCTCTCTCTCATTATTCTGGCATTTAGAAAGTATTACTAATTATGGTAATCTTAGTTAACCTAAAACCGGAAAGGTTTACTCTGATTTCATGTCAGATAGTAAAAAATATACATATGTGTCTTTTTATATAGTATACTAGTTGTAGTACCCGGCTACGCACGGGTTAATAAATAACTGCTGTTAGCTATAACAAAATAGAATTTGAATATGTCATATTAATGACCTGTAGGAAAATAGAAGCTGAGCTGTGACTAATTGCTATAGGCAGCCTAATAAATCTGCAGCCAACAGTAAACCCTCCCCCTGGCCGGGTAGTATATGTTACCTCACACATACACATAATAGACAGCTCATGTGACTGACATCTGCCTTAATTCCCTTTATGGCACATGTGTTGCACATTGGCTGTTTTTAATCAGATGTTTATGTTTGGAAATTAAAGATAGCACACATATGAGGCGAGTTGTGTGAGGTGCTTTGTGCACATCTGTGTCTGTCTGTGTGGTGTGTGTGTCCCTGTGGGGTGAGTGCATGTGTCCCTATAGGGTGTGTATGTGTGTGTCCCTGTGGGGGGGGGTCTGTGTGGTGTGTGTATCTGTGTTGTGTGTGTCTCTTTGTGGTGTGTGTGTGTCCCTGTGGGGTGAGTGCATGTGTCCCTATAGGGTGTGTATGTGTGTGTGTCCCTGTGGGGGGGTGTCTGTGTGGGGTGTGTGTGTCTCTGTGTTGTGTGTGTTTCTTTGTGGTGTGTTGTGTGTCCCTGTGGGGTGAGTGCCTGGGTCCCTATAGGGTGGCTATGTGTGTGTGTCCCTGTGGGGGGGTCTGTGGTGTGTGTGTCTGTGTTGTGTGTGTCTCTTTGTGGTGTGTGTGTCCCTGTGGGGTGAGTGCATGTGTCGCTATAGGGTGTGTGTGTGTCCCCTTGGGGGTGTGTGTGTGTGTCTCTGTGTTGTGTGTGTCTCTTTGTGGTGTGTGTGTGTTGGTTCGAGTGTGTGGTGAGTATCCAATGTTAGGGCTGCACCTTAGCGACTATACACTTGCTGTTACTCTTTGTGTGCGTGTGGTGTGTATATATGTCCCCGTGCGTGGTGAATATCTCATGTTGGGGCCCCACCTTAGTGACTATATGCTGGTATGTGCTGTTAGTCTTTGGCGCTATCATTAAGCCCCTCTCATTCACAACTGTCAACTGGTAACTGTCACTTTTCCCCCATTATGTAGATAGGGGCAAAATTGTTTGGTGAATTGGAATGCGCAGGGTTAAAATTTCGCCTCACAACATAGCCTATGACACTCCCGGGGTCCAGACGTGTGACTGTGCAAAATTTTGTTGCTGTAGTTGCGACGGTGTAGATGCCAATGCCGGATATACATACATACACACACGCATACACACATTCAGCTTTATATATTAGATGTAAACTTCTGGTTTCTACTGTATGTTGAATTATAAACATCTATTATTTTATATTTTATAGTTATCATCTAATACAGCTACTATTTAAGTCTGGAATTCTTGTTCTAAGTCTGATGAAGCCAACTCATAAATATAAGAAAAAAATGATGTTATCATACAAACAATAATATATTCTTCTATAGATTCTACTTTCACAATTTATTGTTGAACTCCCAGAAAAGATGTAAGAACTCTTTTATTTGCAAAATACCACAAGTGCTGAGAATAAAGCAGTGATATGCAAAGTTTATTTTGCAAGAGTATTTTTAGTTTGGCTTGTGTTACTCCGTGTGAATGTTAAAATGGTGTAAACATTTCTATATGTCACAGATAAAGAACTGTTTATATGAAAGGTACTTTTTTTCAGTAAAGAGGTTTTTTCACCAGTGTGATTACCGTATTTTTCGGATTATAAAACGCACTTTTGTTCTCCCAAATTTTTGGGGACAGTGGGGGGTGCGTCTTATAATCTGAATCTACTATGTGATTTGCTATATTGGAGGGGGGGAGCAGCTCTGGAGCAGTGTCTGTGGACTGGTGCGGGCTGCAGGAGGCAATGGGATGTCATGCACTCCCCCTCATAAGCCTCATTTAATATGCACTGCACTTCGCTGTCCTTCTCCTCAGTGCTGAATCAATGCTGAGAGATGGAGAGGGGGAGCAGCGCATATGACATGTGCCTGCACCCACCCTTCACTGTGCTGGATATGGCCCCGCCATCACGCTATATGCCCCTCTGTGCTGGATGTGGCCCTCTATCACGTTATATGCTGCCCGGTGCTGGATGTGGCCTCCCATCACACTATAAGCCTCCATGCTGGTGCGCACACAATAAAATAACAACCACTGTTACTTACCCTCCGTCGCTTGCTCTGCGCTGCCAGCTCCTTGGTCTCTTCCTATGTCTGTGCCGGCATCCGATCATGTGATCGGCACAGCACAGTGATGTCATCATTGTGCACCCCAGTAGGGGGGCATAGAGTGTGATGGGGGCCACATCCAGCACATGGATCATATAGCATGATAGGGGCCACATCCAGCACAGGGGGGCATATAGCATGATGGGGGGCCATATCCAGCACAGAGGGCATATAGCATGAAGAGGGGCCACATCCAGCACAAGGGGGCATATAGTGTGATGAGGGGCCACATCCAGCACAGGGGGCATATAGCGTGATGGGGGCCATATCCAGGACAGGGGGCATATAGCATGACAGGGGCCACATCCAGCACAGGGGGCATATATCATGACAGGGGCCATATCCAGCACAGGGGGCCTAGTGTGCCAGCCCAAGGGGCTAATGTGCCAGCCCAAGGGGGCTAATGTGCCAGTACAAGGAGGCTGATGTGCCAGTGCAAGGGGGCTAATGTGTCAGCCCAAGTGGGTTTATGTTCCAGCCCAAGGGGGCTAATGTGCAAGCACAAGGGGGCTAATGTACCAGCCCAAGGGGGCCATATGCAGGTTATGGGAGCTGTATCCCAGGATGAGGGACACATATGTGATTTGTAAGACAGACACTGGCATTATAAGATGGACCCCATGTAACATTAAAAGTTAGTTTTTTCTCTTTTCCTTCACCAAATTTGGGGATGCGTCTTATAATCAGATGCATCTTATAAAGCAAAAAATATGGTGTGTTAAATTGACTACACCATGGATAGTGGCTGTAGAGATGAGTAAAACGTAGTCTATATTTTTTACATTTCTCCTTTCCTTTGTGAAGATATTAGCTTGTAAAGTTTAGGTTATTTGTTACAGTTCAACTGGGTGTAAATCAGAGATTTGTCTCAAGCTACTGTTTTGTAGACACTGCTGAGCTTTGTAATTACAAACACATCTAGATCATACCTCACAGTTTAGTCTGCTCTGACTCCCCCCACTGACAACCTTGAATTGCGCCCCAAGGTTTTTGTAATGACAAAAAACTCAACTCAACTTAAAGCATAATTGCAATTTTAATTTTTATTTAATAATAATGTAGAGCTAGTAATTTGAATAAACTTTCAAATATACTTTATTAATGAAATCTGGCTGAAAACCATTCATAAACCTTCCACAAGATGTCCCCTCTACACTGTATGTGCAGCAGACATATGTTCATTATCAGTCAGATCCGTATTCAAACTGAATATGGGCATATAACCTGTGAGGCACCGCTGGCATGTCTCCATGGCCGGGGCGCATCACATGCAGGATCAGTATAGGATCCTGTGCACATGAGCCAGGTTGTACTGTAGGTGTGTTGTATAATCATGTCCAGCACCTGTATGTCAATGTATGAAGGATTCATGAGCCTAATGAGCGGCTTAGAGCATTGGGTGTACTGTGTGAACCAACCTGGAACAGAGGGAGTTAAAATAAGCTGTGTGAAAGCTGTAGAGATCAGGCCCAGAGATGAGCAGCTGTGTAGGAACCAGAGAAGGCTAATGGCTAGCAGCCAAGTGGGTGTGTCCATGTGGGTGTGGCAAGCACAATAAGAGCCTGCCAGCTGATTGAGTGAGAGATCAGATGGGATCAGAGCAGATAAGCTCAGACCAGAGAGAAGTGCAGATTCAGTCTGTGAGAGTTCAGTCTCTGTGAGAGCAGAACAGAGCCTCTGATGGAGTTCAGTCTATGTGAGAGCAGAACAGAGCCTCTGAGGAAGAAGAGTCCATGTCCTGTGGAGATGAGTGGAGCCATGAGGCCAGAAGGCAGAAGGTTTTGCAGCACCTGTAGTTGAGAAGACTGGCTGACCCTGGAAGGGCTCGCGATGGCGTGTCTGGTGCAGCTGCTTGCCTGGAGGTCTGGGCCTGTGATGGCAGACTTGGAAGCTGCTGGCGACCTGAAAGACACGTGCTGAGGAGTCCTTGGGGATGCCTGGCTTGCCCTGGAGCTCAGGTAGCTAAACCCAGGTCTGGGCCTGGTTCTGACCGGTATCCTATACCAATGCCGGTGTGTGTCCCAGAAAGTGTGCGGGGACAGTGTAGAGCAGCAGGAGCTCTGTGTAGTGGCTGTGAGTACATTAGCAGCCTGTATGCATGGACTGAGCTACTCCAAGGGGAACTAAGCTAAGGAAGAGCCTGGCTGTGGGTCAGAGACTGTTGTTTGAACAGGGGTGTACCGGCTGTGCCCGGACCCCTGTGGGACTGTGAATGACCCATATATTCTGCATGTAATAAGCACTGTAATATTGAGTGGTACAGACAGTCCTGTGTATATAGTGTCATGTGGGCAGTTACCACCCTTGGGACCGACTATAAGGTTATAAAGGTCCCGTTGACAAGTATAGGATAAAATGTTAGGTATTATGTTTATAAAAGGCTAGGCGGCCATAAACGGCATAGGGAGCTATGATTGGTGCTAATGGTGTTCCATGGAGCTGTAATCAATGCTCCCGGGTATATCAGCCTTTTTAAAAGGGTATATGTGCAATGTAATGTACTGTTGTATTAATGTTATGTTGATTATGGTGTTATGTGAGTGTATTATGTATTTTATATGTGATGAGCAGTTATGAGTGATAATAAACTGCTCCTTAAATGTTTTAACAGTTAAAAAGATGTTTTGGTGTCATTCTACGCTGCCAAGCGAGCCCTTAGGCGTACGCTACCTCACAAACCATTTAAGGGAAAGGGGGCATGGATTACACTCCTGCCTGCAGCAGGTGAGGAAACAATGTATCAGATTACTTCAACGTACAGCACAGTTGCTAGGCAATGTCAAAATGACAGGATCAGTGTAAACTCCTCTTTTTCCAAGCTTCTGATCTGTCGTCTGGCTCCACACAGCGTCAGGATCTCTGTTAACCTCTTCTCTGTTGTCACACTGCTTGCTATCAGCCTACTCTCAGAAGCTGTGGAAATACACACGCATTGCACTGCTCACTATCAGCCTGCTATCAGAAGCTGTGGAAATACACACACAGTGCTGGAAGATGTTGGTCATGCCCACACAGTCAAAAATGCAGTTTTAAAAAGAAAGCACAGAAAGATGTGAGAAAATAAGTCATATGGCACAAAAAGCTGCTATCATTAGCACCATCATTAACAACCAGTGTAGTATTCTTTTTTTTTTTCAATAAAATGACATTTACACTTTAATTTCATCTCACAGATGTCATGCCACAGTACTGTCTGCTGTCACTCTCCTCTCACACTACCAGCATTATGAGATGAGATATGGAAGTGTTTGCAATGATACATAACACAGCTCAACTGTATTTCTATACCAGGGGTAGGGAACCATTTTTCTGCAGAGGGCCATTTGGAAATTTCTATGATCCTTTGGGGACTGTACAAGCTTATCAACTTGAAAATTACCCGCTATATTTGGTTAAACAGTCAACTCACCCCTACTGGAGTGGGTGGAGCTGCCTCTCTCTGGTGTGGCTGTGATGTAAAGTGATATTGATCATGTTGCTTCTCAACTGTTTTTTCAGGTTTGCTAGAGTCCTAGACATCACAGAAGAGACTGGGAGCATATACCTCACTGGGGAGGCCAAGGCTGGGACATTGAGATCACTGGAGAGCTGGATTTTAAAGGCAGACAGTTGGCAAAATGCGTCTGCCAGCCTGAGCACTGCTAGAGCTCTAGACATCACAGAAGAGACTGGGAGCATATACCTCACTGGGGAGGCCAAGGCTGGGACATAGAGATCACTGGAGAGCTGGATTTAAAGGGCAGACAGATGGCAAAAGGCGTCTGCCAGCCTGAGCACTGCGGTCCCCAGGAATCTGCCCAGGGGCCGCATAAAAGTCATCGATGGCCGCATTCGACCCTGGGGTCTGAGGTTCCCCACCCCTGCTCTACACAGTAGCTTCAGATTTATGTATCATTACATACACTTTCAGATCTCATCTCACAGTGTTGACAGCTCTTATTCTTTTAACCCCTGCATGGCACTGTCCTTTTTTGATTGGCCAACCTCATTCAGAGGAAGACATTGTTCTCATCTAATTTAAAAGTATAGGCTATATACTTTTAAAAAGAAAAATATATTGCATACTACATATGCAATATATTTGTGTTGTGTGTTTAAAGGAAACCTGTCAGGTCATTCTACCCTCCTGGTCTACCACTACCTGTCCCTGCACCTTGCTAGCAGATCCCCAACCATCCCTGTCTCACCAAAAAGTGCCCTATAAAAATTGAGAAAAATGAGTTATAAACATACATAGAGTCTGAATCTGCAGACTGGAAAGGCGAGATCTGGGGCATGCTGAATGCGTGGAGAATGGAGCCCCAGACCTTTCCAGTCTCCAGATTCAGACTCTATGTAAGTTTATAACTCATTTTTTTTAATCTTTATAAGGCACTTTTAGGTGAGACAGGGATGGTTAGGGATCAGCTAGCAAGTGCAGGGACAGGTAGTGATAGACCAGGGGGGTAGAACAACCTGACAGTTTCCCTTTAAGATAATTAAATAATAAAAAGGGTTAGTGATCTCTAGAAATTAAAATAAGGAAACTTGAATCAGCGGCTTAAATGTTAACAAAAGTAGAGTTGTACTCATATTACTTTTAATACTTTTATGGATTCATTATATGAGGTTTCATATTCAAATATTTAAATATATTAATTTTTGCATAAAATAATTTACAGAATCACAATAAATTACATACCGTATATACTCGTGTATAAGCCGAGTTTTTCAGCCCAAAATTTGGGCTGAAAAGTCTCCCCCTCGGCTTATACACGAGTCAATACGGGTGGGGGCTGTGTCCGGGGCTGTGGAGGCTGCAGGAGGCGGGGGGGGGGGGGCTGCTGTATGAGCGGCCCCGTCACGTGGGGCCGCTCATTAAATATGCACTGCTTCCCCCTGTCAATCAGCGGCAGGGGGAAGCAGTGCATATAGCCCCCAAATGCTGGCACTCGCCCCCCCTTGTAAGGGCCCCCCCCCGCTGGTTATATTACCATCCCGGACTTCTGATCAGCGCCGCTCCTCGGTGCTCCTCGCTGCTCCGTCCGTCCGTCCTGCTGCATCCGGGATCTCCGGCCGTCGCAGGCATATGACGTCATCGCGCGACGGCCGGGGATCCCGGATGTAGCAGGACGGGAGCAGAGAGGACGGAGCGCCGAGGAGCAGCGTTGATCAGAAGAACGGGATGGTAAGAGAAGCGGGGGGGGGGCCCTTGCAAGGGGGGGTGAGTGCCAGCATTTGGGGGCTGCTGGGTACCCCCAGGGGGCTGCTGGGTACCCACAGGGGGCTGCTGTGTGCCCCCTGGGGGCTGCTGGGTACCCCCTGGGGGCTGCTATATGTACCCCTGGGGGCCTGCTGTAACCACTGGGGGCTGCTGTATACTACCACTGGGGCTGCTGGGGCTGCTATATACTACCGCTGGGGCTGCTATATACTACCACTGGGGCTGCTATATACTACCACTGGGGCTGCTGTATACTACCACTGGGGCTGCTATATACTACCACTGGGGCTGCTATATACTAACCACTGGGGCTGCTGTATACTACCACTGGGGCTGCTGTATACTACCACTGGGGCTGCTGTATACTACCACTGGGGCTGCTGTATACTACCACTGGGGCTGCTATATACTACCACTGGGGCTGCTGTATACTACCACTGGGGCTGCTGTATACTACCACTGGGGCTGCTATATACTACCACTGGGGCTGCTGTATACTACCACTGGGGCTGCTGTATACTTCCACTGGGGAGGCCTGTATACCACTGGGGGGGGCCTGTATACCACACTGCTGGGGGCTGTATACCTGTGCTGGGGTCCACCCTCGGCTTATACACGAGTCAATAGGTTTTTCCAGATTTTTGGGGCAAAAGTAGGGGGGTCGGCTTATACACGGGTCGGCTTATACACGAGTATATACGGTAATTATTTTTTCTACATGGCATCAGCCAGACTGCATTTGTTTAAAAGAGAAATATTAATGTTTCAATTTACAAAAAAAATCTGATTCCCTAATTTATTTCCTTTACAGATAAAAAATCATTCTTGCAAAATTTTCATCCTCTTTAGGAGGTAAAATATGTTACAAAAGGGAGCTGCATAGAAGGATTTCAAGGACAATGACAACATCAAAAATATATTCCATAATATTAAAGGGGTTATCCAGGACTTTTGACAACTTCGGGTTAGCTAGAGTGTACAAGAATTAGCTAGTTTGCACACTCCTTAATGGAGGGGACTAGTTAATATTAACTACCGTATATACTCGTGTATAAGCCGACCCATGTATAAGCCGACCCCCCTACTTTTGCCCCCAAAATCTGGGAAAACCTATTGACTCGTGTATAAGCCGAGGGTGGACCCCAGCACAGGTATACAGCCCCCAGCAGTGTGGTATACAGGTCCCCCCATTGGTATACAGGCCTCCCCAGTGGTAGTATACAGCCCCCAGCAGTGTGGTATATAGCAACCTCCCCAGTGGTATATACAGGCCCCAGCAGTGTTACAGCAGCCTCCCCAGTGGTATATACAGCAGCAGCCCCAGTGGTAGTATACAGCAGCCCCAGTGGTAGTATACAGCAGCCCCAGTGGTAGTATACAGCAGCCCCAGTGGTAGTATACAGCAGCCCCAGAGGTATATACAGCCCCAGTGGTAGTATACAGCAGCCCGCCTGCCACCCCCATCAGTATACAGGCCCCCCCATCAGTATCCAGGGCCCCCCTTGCTCCGCAAAACCTGCAAAGTAAAATCATTATACTTATCACTGTCCTGTCGCCGCCGTCCCCGCCGCTGCCATCGCGCTCCTCCGTCTTCATCCAGCGTCTTCCGGTTTCCTGTGGTCGGCGCAGGCAATGACGTCATTGCCTGCGCTGACCACAGGAAGCCGGAAGAAGAAGGAGGAGAGCGATGGCAGCGGCGGGGATGGCGGCGACAGGACAGTGATAAGTATAATGATTTTACTTTGCAGGTTTTGTGGAGCAAGGGGGGGCGGCTGTATACTACCACTGGGGCTGTATATGACTTCCGTATAAGCCGAGGGGGGGACTTTTCAGCCCAATTTTTGGGCTGAAAAACTCGGCTTATACGCGAGTATATACGGTACCTGCAAAAATGTCTGAGCAGGAGATTACCCAAGGTGCAAAATGGTATGTGTAATGAGTGCTGTGTCTGTGACAGTCGTAGAGAGGAGCTAAAGAAATAATTTGACTGGACCCCTGGGTCACCTCAGGAGAAGAACTCGGCTGTGACTGCCAGAATGCTACGTGCATTAGGCGTGAGGCCATTGGCAGCATCCCAAGTAGTGTCTTCCTTCTCCTGACTTCACTTAATGATTCCTGCCCCTTGGACCGAAGGCTGAAAGGCTTTGAGAAGCAGAACTGTGCAATCTGCGGAGGAGTGTTGTCTGTCCAGTTACTCCAATAATGTAGCCGCACTAAATCCCTGTGGGTGGGATGGAGTAGACTGTATAAACTATTTGATTTTGCAACGGCTTCATCAAGTTATCGGGAAGAATAAAAGGCTTGACAATCTCTTCAGAGACCCAAGTGCCAGGGAAGCAGTCTGCTAAATATTTGAATGTGACTATAAATGTAAATACCAGAACTGTGACCCCACTAATGGGAATGATCTGTGCCTGCAATGTGTGAGAAAGCTTAAGTAAAAGTCAAGCAATGTTAATACGGAACAGCCCTGGTGTGTTTCCATGTGTTTCTGTTTGTGTGAGAACTACAGCAGTGAACCACCCCTGTGTGCTGCAGAAGCAGATGGGGCGGGGACTGGCACTGGAGGTTGGAATGGCACCTTGCCCATGAGTACTACAGCTGCCCGGCACTGCTGCCCCTCCAAAAAGCTAATCATGAGAAGGAGTTACAAAAGCTCTATAGCAGCAAACTGGTAGGAAATATTTAGATATAGTATAGACCAGGCCTGGGCAATATGCGGCTTGTGTGCTACATCTGTCACTCTGGCTCTTCCAGTCTGACCCATGGGAACCATGCCCTCCGACACATGTGTCCTGATGTCACTGCTATTCTCAGGATACAGATAGCAGTGAACATATTGGAGGAGGACAGAGCTGCCAGCTCCTTCTTCCACCTATCAATGTGTGACTTAATTGTGTCTGCTGTGTGGAGTCAGTGCAACAGGGAATGAGAGAAGGTTAAATATGTGATGAGTTGTTTATTTTGTGTGAGATGTGTGCAAGATCTTTGGCTGTATGTAAAAGGGCTATGTTGGGGCTCATACTGTATTCAGGAAGGTTATGTGGGGCTTGTCACTGTATATAGGGACTGTATGGTCACATACTGTGTATAATGGGTTATGTGAGGGATCATACTATATAGGGTGCTATGTAGGGGCTCATACTATATATCAGGAGACTATTTGGGGACTCATACTGTGTATAATGAAACTATTTGTGGGCTCACACTATACTGTGAGTTCAAGGGTAACAAAGTTTTGAACATTCTGGCTTCATATCTCACCATGGAGTACATCTTTGAGCGCGAGAGTACCTTTGTTTTATAGACAATCATTTTGGCTATCTCTTACATAAATATGACATGCAACTATTTAGCATATGATTAGTTATGCAGATTCTTTTCAATGCAACTGCATTGTTTCTGTTTTGCTCCTAAAAATCTAAATTTAAATTTGTATTATTTTGTTAGTATTTTGTGAATCCATCTTTGGCTTCTAACACTGCCTGAATCCTTCAGAGCATGCTCTGGATCAGAATCAAGCATGTGTCGACAGAAATCTGATCCCAAGTCTACATGTTCCCAATGTTGGTACATACTGATCGACTTACTTCAGGATGTATATAGGCTTTTCCTTCAACTCGAACAAGTGTTCGATTATATTGAGGTCTGGGAATTGTGAAGGCCAATCTAGCACCTTTACTTCACTATCATTTAACCATTTCTTCACCAATGTCACTGTATGGTTTGATTTGTTGTCCTGCTTGAACACTACAGGGTGGGCCATTTATATGGATACACCTAAATAAAATGGGAATGGTTGGTGATATCAACTTCATGTCTATGGCACTTTAGTGAATGGGAGGGGAAAACTTTTCCAGATGGGTGGTGACCATGGTGGCCATTTTGAAGTCGGCCATTTTGGATCCAACTTTATTTTTTTCAATAGCAAGAGGGTCATGTGAAACATGAAACATATTGAGAATTTCATAAGAAAAACAATGGTGTGCTTGGTTTTAATGTAACTTTATTCTTTCATGAGTTATTTACAAGTTTATGACCACTTATAAAATGTGTTTAAAGTGCTGCCCATTGTGTTGGATTGTTAATACAACCCTCTTCTCCCACTCTTGACACACTGATAGCAACACCGCAGAAGAAATGCTAGCACAGGCTTCCAATATCCCTTGTTTCAGATGCTGCACATCTCGTATCTTCACAGCATAGACAATTGCCTTCAGATGACCCCAAAGATAAAAGTCTAAGGGGGTCAGATCGGGAGACCTTGGTGGCCATTCAACTGGCCCACAATGACCAATCCACTTTCCAGATAACTGTTCATGTAGGAATGCTCAGACCTGACACCCATAATGTGGTGGTGCACTATCTTGTTGGAAAAACTCAGGGAACGTGCCATCTTCAGTGCATAAAGAGGGCAACACATCATCATGTAACAATTTCAGATATCCAGTGGCATTGAGGTTTCCCTTGATGAAGAATGGCCCCACTATCTTTGTACCCCATATACCACACCATACCATCAATTTTTATTTTCCAACAGTCTTGGAGGGATCTATCCATTGTGGGTTAGTGTCAGACCAATAGCGGTGGTTCTGTTTGTTAACTTCACCATTCACAAAAATGTTTGCCTCATCACTGAACATAATGTTCTGCGTAAACTGAGGGTCCTGTTCCAATATACTGTGTACTTTTGTTTTATATTGCTATGTTTTATTTTACACACGTTATATAAATGAGTCATATGCTCCATTCTGTAACACCTACAACAGTGCACGTCTTTACTGCCCTTAATGGTTCATCATCTATTATGACCCATTTATGTATTGTTCGTTTCTCTTTCATATAATCCCCTTGTGTCTGAACTTTTGTACTCTGTTTTTAAAATGAATTCACCTGAATTTGTTATATTGAAATAAATGTTTTGAATAGATTTTTTGCACAAAAACTTCTGTAGTGTTCTCCTGTTATTCAGTGGTTATAAATGGAGGTGCTATCTTTTGAAGCAAGCAAGTATTCAGGGGAAATTGTTGAAATCATGTTCCTTTGGATCTTATGTTATTAACACCTTTCTTATCCTGTTGGGTATCCTTGTAGTTTTAAATCTCAGCTGTTACCCTTATGACCTCTCTCTTCCTCTATTTAAACTCACTCCTAGATTTTTCCTATGCCGGTCTGCTGACCACTCTGGTGATTTAGTCCCCATTGAAGCTGTGGAGTTTTTTCCAGCAGATGCCGTGAAATCCCTTTCTGGAAAAGCTGTGGAGTTCCTTTGTTTGTGTTTGTGCCACTTGTTTGTCTCTTTCCCTATGTTGTCTTATTGAAGTAGTAAGACTAGGGTCTTTCTGCCCGCTCACCAGCTAGGACTAGGCCATGGTCAGCCAGGACCTAGGCATGTGATTGTGCATAGGGGGAAGGGTCCGTCTACGGTTGATATTGACCTCAGGGCTTAGACTAAGGTGAGTGTTTAGTGGTGATTGCTTTTCCCTCTCTGTATCACAAGGGCCTCCCTTTTACCTTTTTCCTGCTGTTTACCTATTGTTGCGTCGCACGCCGAGCATTTTCTTGCTGCAACATGATACCATTAGAGTTAAGTTTATTAACTTTCGTCCCAACCCTCCTAATAACTATTTTCCAATCTTCTATATCCACTTTTCATACTTATTTCCAAACTCGAGCCAACGAGTCTTATGATGATATTGAAGCTAAGGCTTTTTCACCTTTTTTGGCCACCATTCCACACTTAATTGGTTGCAGTCAGACTGATATACATGCCAGCCACCAACTGTGCCCAAGTCTGAATTGGTAGCAGAATGTCTGCTGTTTCCTGCAAATCATACTGGCTGTGTAGTGTAAATGTTGCTTCCTTTTCAAGCCCCGTAGCCCTGCTGTCCGGGAAACAAAGAAGACAGACTGACTTTCAACAAGTGTTATTTGAATGCTGAACCCAAACAGTAACACAGACAGACAGCTAGAAGACTGTGTTTGAGGTTCGACACTCGGCAATGGGTGTCCGGCGCCACGCAAGTATCTTCCTTTTTTGAAGGACGTGAAATAGATCATTATGCTTCTTTATATTGCAATCTTTTTACATGTTTGAGACTTTGATGTCTCATATTACTTTCCTCTGTTCACATATTATGATGATATATTGGCTTTCAGGGATATGTTTCTCCATTTAATGGTCACAATGGGGAAGCCTTAAATGTTATTCATATTTCCTTTTCATTAAGCCTTTCAAATCGTTTTTTCGATTTATTGAGGATTGCTCTTGAACTATGCACAGAGTAATCTTAATTAGAGTATAATTTGTCACATCTTTATTTCGTTGCCAAGTTTAAAAATTAGATTGATTTAACCATTATATTTAAAAGCTAAACAGAAATGTTAGAAAATATAAAAATAAAGCATAAAGTCATTTAATGAATATACTAAAGTGCAGTAGAAGTAAAATGGAACTAAATATATCGAAGTAATGGCATAGCAGATAATAAAATATCTGTGGTGCGGGGCAGTAGCTATGGACGAGGGCTATACTTCTTGTGTACGTGTTAAGGAGACAATACACCTTGTAGGCTGCTTGTTGCCAATAGTTTACCTGGCCAGGACCAGATGCTAATCAAGTTATTAAGGAAGACCACCAGTTCTTTTAAAACATTATTTTACTGCACAACCACTTGAAGGCAACTATATACAGCAAATAGCGGGCACACAACTTTTCGTATGTTTCTTTTGTTACATAGAGTATCTCCACACATTGTCTCTTTACCTCTTCCACCTCACTTGTTCCTGCCTCCAATAACTTTACTTGATTCACTTCCATCCAGCTTAGTGCAACTGTATAGTCCATTAAAGTAATCTTTTCCACCCGTGGTTCCATGTCTTATATACAGTGCTGTGCAAATTAATTGGGATGAAGCATTTTTGTAAGTAAAATCGTAAGTTGGGGTTACCAGTCAGTGATTCAAACCAGTTTTAACTGCTTTGAACAGGTGTGAGTGTACAACCTTGAGTAACAAAATGTGGTTTGACTGGTTTTAGTCAGAAAATAACAGCTAGCTGCTCCCTCAGCTTCAGTTGAGAGCTTGTTTCTGTGAGGAGTAGTGTAGTGTACTTTATCTCTCAGTGTGATTTGCGCCTGTAAAAATGTATGTCACTCCACAGAAGAGGTCTAGAATTATTACTGTTAATGAACGAACAAGTCTGACTGTAAAGGTACCTTCACACACAGCAATATTGCTTGCAATTTCACTGGCAATTTCCTGGTTGCAGTGAAATCATGGACACATTGTTCCATTTGAACACAGCAACAAAATAGAACAATGTGTCCATGATTTCACTGCAACCAGCAAATTGCCAGTGAAATTGCCTAGCAATATTGCTGTGTGTGAAGGTACCTTAAGAGAAATCGCTTCCACCGTTGGTATTGGAAAATCTACTGTTTCAAGAATAATTCGCACACACAATGAAACTGAATCGTTTTCTCCAAAATGAAAAGGTAAATGTGGAAGAAAAAGGAAAACAACACCAAGAACTGATGAAACACTTATCAGAAATTGTAAAATTATTGCAAGAAAAACTTGCTTTGAACCCATTAATTTGCACGACACTGTACCTCCTATAGGATTGATTTGCCAATATGGTGGACTTATCTTCTAACTTCCTGACAGTTAAGGGAACTATATTCAAGCATTTTGATTTTTTTTTCTTGTTACACCTTTACTGATCATATTAATTTATTTTATAGTTTTATAGATAGCACTTTTACAATTAAAACAATAGCAAATAAAAGGGGTTTTTGGTTTGTTTTACTTTTGATGGGGCAAATGAGGGGTGAATATAACTTTGCTTTTTTTGTTGCTTTTTTTCAGATTTTTAAAAAACTGTTTTTTTCTGTTTACTGAATATAATAGTCTTCTTAGGGGATTTGAAGCTACAATTGTTTGATTGCTTGTGCTATGCATAGCATTTCATCAGAACTGAGAATAGAGAAAATCACGATATTCTATGAACATCATCTAAATACTGTCTTTCACAGAGTATTGTAATGAAAGGCAAGGGGAACTCTAGCTGTTTTGGCCACCCAAATCGCCGAGCGATTACATCACAGGCGCGCTGATGGGCACATTAAATGGTGTGCCTCCCTGCTGGCAAGTGTTAAATGCTTCTGTCAGAGTTTGACACCGGCATTTAATAGATGTTATGGCCACTTTACACACACCAACTTATCTGTCCAACTTCTGACCAACTTACTGGTTGCAGTGAAATCATGGACACATTGTTCCATTTGTACACAGCTACAAAATGGAGCAATGTGTCCATGATTTCACTGCAACCAGTGAGTTGGTCAGAAGTTGGACAGATAAGTTGGTGTGTGTAAAGTGGCCCTTAAAGGCACATGATAGCTGATTAATCAGTCATCATCTGCTGGGAAAGTTGCGATCTCTGTGTGTGAACCCGGATCAAAGGCAGCAACACAACATGTGACAAAAGTTTGTTATATGTTATGTAGGGGGTTATACTCCAAACTGTAATAGCATAGACAATATTGTACTCATAAATGTACAGTGGGGAAAAAAGTATTTAGTCAGCTACCAATTGTGCAATAGCCCCAAAACATCACTGTTCTAGAGGAGATCTGCATGGAGGAATCGGCCAACATACCAGCAACTGTGTGTGCCAACCTTGTGAAGACTGATGGTGGGTTTACACGTTGCGATATCGTTCCGATATCGGATCCAACGGCGCGGGAGCGCGCATTTTGTGCCCGGTTTTCAAAGAATCGCATCGGAGGTTTACACAGCCCGATTTCAGGATACAACGTCCCTACGATGTCTACGCCCCCCGACCCAGGAACGACCATTTAACATGTGAGTCAATGGAGGACGTTGTACTGCACATCGGAGTTGGGCTGTCACACAGCACGATCTGGCTCCAACCGGCATCCGATATCGGGACGTTGAATAGCACGCTCATTCGACCCCCGATATCGGTTTGCCATCATTCCTGCATCGTATTGGACGTTCACACCATACAACGCACGGACGATATCGGGTCCAACGCACGAACCACGTGACTTTTGGTCGGAGTTGGACGCCGATATCGCAACGTGTAAACCCACCATTACAGAAAATGTTTACCTCTGTCATTGCCAACAAAAGATATGTAACAAAGTATTGAGATGAACTTTTGTAATTGACCAAACTTATTTTCCACCAAAATTTGAAAACATTTTCTTTTCAAATCAGACAATGTGAATTTCAGGATTTGTTTTCTCATTTTTTCCCTCATAGTTGAGGTCTACCAATGATGTCAATGACAGGCCTCTCTCATATTTTTAATGGTACTGTTACAAGGCACTACATCATTAACAGTGTCGCTGATACATCGCGGGTTTAGAGGCGCTCCAGTGACATTGTTACGACCTCGTTGCGGGTGACTGTGCCAAGTTGAAACGATAAATCGTTGGGTCTCTGATCGCAGGTTTCAGAACATGTTCTAAAACCTGACGATCAACGATCAGCCAACCTGGTATATCGTGGTGTCTGACACTGCGATAACGATATCACGACTTGGCCCATTCACATCAATGAGCAGGGATCATTTGGGGGCTTGAGAGCGATACCTGCTCACAACATCGTTGGTGAGTTGTTCACGATATCTAGACGTGTGACATCTCACCAGCGATGTTGAGTTGAACTCAAAAACGTCCGCGCGCCCACAAGATCGTTGCCGACATCGTTTCAACGTTGTGCCGTAAAATGGTACCTGAAATGGGAGAACTTGCACATTTGGTGGCTGACTAAATACTTTTTTTCCCCACTGTATAATGCAAATTTACTTTTGGATCCCAGGCATTACAGGCACTATATGTTATGTAAAATACAACGGTACACATTAAGAACACAAATACTTTGTATACCTATAAAAAAAATATTTTTACTTTAAAATTAAACTTTCATCAACAGTAAAATTTATTATGAGGAAATATTTCCAAAGCAAAAATTGTATTGCCTCACCAAGGTAACCAAAGGCTAAGTGAAAGATGGAGTTGGTCATTTTTTTTTTGATTCCAGAAGAGCAAACTCTTTATTTTTCATTATACATATATTTTTAATTATATTGTGGTGGATGTACATATATAATTTACTGCAGTGAACAGATGTTACATGGTCATAAATAACAAGTTAACTTGCTGATCACTTGCATCTGACAGCGAGGACCATTAAGGGTATGTGCACATGTTGAGCACTTGATTACAGAAATTTCTGTACAAAATTTGAATCTCCTGGCAGAAAAAAGCATGCATTTTTTTTGCGTGTTTGATGCCCTTTTTGCATGCATTTTTCATTTTCTTTTCAAGGTTTTTTGGGATGGAACAATGCTGCAAGAATTGACATGCTGCAAATTTATTTCAGCAGAAAATCTGTAGGGGGATAAAAGCAATGTGAGGAAAACTTCAGAATTATCATTGACTTTGCTGGCATAAAGATTTGTTTGCAGTTTTGTGACAAAATTGCACTCATAAATGCATAGAAAAGAGATAAAAACACACTGTGTGCACAGGGGTTCTGGAGATAAGGACTCTGAAATCCTGATAATGATGCTCCATATGCTCGACCTCAGCAATATTCATTGTCTATAATGGTACCTTTAGACGCCGCCACAGGTAGAAACCGCCCGGCATCGGACACAATTGTGCCTGTTGCCATGAAAACACCACGAAGTGGCGGCGTGTAATTCAGGTATTTCCTTCATGTGTCTTGCAGTTCCTTTGGATACCTATGTCTGAGCCGTGCGCAAAAACAGGAAGGAACAATTCCTATGGTGGCGGCGTGTAATCGGGGCACAGGAAGGTATTTGCATGGCCTAGCGAATTCCCAGGGGCATGCCACAGCGTCATGGATACCACGCCCCATCAGCGATCATTGGTGGAAGCTCCTGCGTTACGATTGGTTGTCCCTTCACAGGGCGCCATATTTGAAGAGCTATCCATTCACAGTCCACAATTGCAATGGCGTCATGTATTAGCCAGCCTTCCTGCGCTGGCTGGCCAATCATGATGCTGTTGCATTGTCCAAACACCGTACGAGCGTCACGTAATACACAACTCTGTCACGCATATGTACTTATGGCGCGCAGTATGTACGCCCATACTCCTTTGTGGTAGCGGCGTGTAAACCAGGGAAGGTACTCCACAGGAGGTAACCCGAGGCACCCGTCGGCACTTCCGGGGAACGCAAATACCTTCTGTGGAGCACGTTGTGGTGGCATGTATATGCGGCATCGGCAACCGTTAGCAACAGGTAAAAACGCACACGTGCACGTGCGGTGCCTACCTGCTGCTACCCTCTGTGGCGGCATGTAAAGGTACCTTTACACACGGCAACTTTTCTAGGAATTTCACTGGCAACTTACTGGTTGCAGTGAAATCATGGAGACATTGTTCCATTTGTACACAGCAACAAGATAGAACAATGTGTCCATGATTTCACTGCAACCAGTAAGTTGCCAGTGAAATTCCTAGAAAAGTTGCCACGTGTAAAGATACCCTAAGAGTGCAAGTGAAATCAATGAATGGCATAGAGGCTAAGCACACACAAGTGCACACTATTTCTGGAGGGGTTATAGAGCACTGTGTGTCTCAGCAGTCAGATCCTCATTGATTAGCACATTACCTCCTATCTAAGGCATCATTCACATATCCGTGCCTCCGACACGTAAGCAGTACGTGCCGACACATGCCAGAGGCACGGACACATGTTCCCCTATGGGCAAATTCACTCATTCTTGTTTCCGCGTGTTTCGTGTCCATGTGCTCCACACGGCAACAAGTCCGTTTTTTTGCGGAGCCACTCTTTAGGGCTCATGAATATTCACTTCACTGAGCCCAACAGCGGACTGGAAGAGAGAGGAGCACAGGCGCTGGAGGGAGGTGAGTATGCGGGTGACAGGCTGTCCGTGTGCTATCCACGGCCCCACGGATAGTACACGGACTGCACACATGTGTCATACGTCCGTGACACATGTGTGCAAGCCCCGCCCCCAAATGGCCTTGTTCCACACGTCCGTGGTGACACGGATGTGTGAAACCGGCCTAAGTGAATAACATGATTTTCGGGGGATTAACTCTTTAGATTTCTGCTTTGCCACTGCTTTATACATAATTATAGCATAAAAATGGCATGCATTTAAAGAGGACCTGTCACCAAACCAGGCATGGTGATCTAATTACAGCACTGAATGCAGCATGTCTGTTGCATCCAGGCATGGGGTCCCCCCAGCCCTTGAGCCCCCCTGTACCCCGAGATAATATACTTAAAAAACTTACATTGAGGAGCCAAATAGGAGGTGGCTTGTGGCTGGAGCCAAAGGGCAGATTCACACCCCCTGCATTTTTAATCTGCCCACCGCCGCCTCCATGATGCCAATCATTGCCTCTCTCGCATGCAGCATAACACAGAGCAAGGGGTGCGGTCCTGGCCACAATGCCCCGCCCCCTGTGGTGACGTCACTGCTTATACACTGCAGGAGGCGGGGCGGCCGACCTCCTGCTCTAACATCACCGGGTACAGGGGGGTTCAAGGGCTCAAGGGTTGGGGGACCCCTTGCCTGGATACAGCAGACATGCTGCATTCAGTGCTGTAATTAGATCACCATGCCTGGTTTGGTGACAGGTCCTCTTTAAGGTTAATATTGCACAGTTGTACCCAACCTAGTTTCCTTCTATTGTTCAATAAATTTTAGGGGCCCTTTCTAATATAAAATAGTGCACAAAATTTGAGCATTTATATTTCACCTTTTGTTTCAATGTAGGACTCCAAGTGGCTCTTTAAATATTTAAGAAATGGTTCAAGTCTCAACTGGAACATTTCAGACAGTCAAAAACAGTCACAAGTCCAAACAGGAAAAAAGAACTTTAACTCTATTGCTCTGTGCAAGCCAAGCTCAACTATGGAGAACCACAAGGAAAAGGAAGGGCGGGCCAGTCCTGAACAGGAAGCAGAGGAAATGGAAGATCAGTATGATGAGGTATGGTGTACTTTTCGGTCAAACATATCAACTACTTTATAGGATTTTTTATAAAGGTATTATTTATTGTAAAAATGTACCACCTGGAAAAAGGAAAATCATCAGTTCGTTAAAGAACTGACACATAATAACTATAAAAAAATCAAGATCTCTATCAGATAATAAACATGAACACTAAGGCCGGGTTCACACCATGGTTTGGAGCTGTCAGGTTCTGTCTGGTGTTTTACAGGATGCACCAGACAGAAACTGACAGCACTGGATGAGCACAAACTGAGGGCAAGGACCTAGAAAACACCTGCCAAATACAGCTTAAAGTGTTTAACAGTGGTGTCCCACTGTTTTGGTACAGACATTATCTTACTACATTATTACTTAGCCAGCTTCAGGATCGCTGTCACCATGCCTCTTGGCCTGCTCATGAACCTCAGACATATTGACAGCTGTGGTCTGGAGTCTGCAGCTGTCTGCTATACCCTAGATGGAGAAGAATAATAGGGGGTACCCCACACCTTATTTAATTTTTTTTCTATTATTAGTTTTTTAAAATTAAATACTGGGCTAAAACACCCTTTAGTGCAACATGAAAGGCAATAAAGGGTGCGAGTTTACAATATATTGGGGGATGGACATTATATAGAGGTTTGACATCTATCTATCTGTATATCTCTTTTTTTCCATCTATCTATACATCTATCTGTACTTAACATCCATCCATCTATCTATCCATCCATCCACTTGAACATCTGAAAAGTTGAGTAATCTTTAAAATATTACAAGATTTTAAAATCTTGAAAAAAATTAGCAGGTCGCAGCCGCCCCATGAGTGGCTCCCCAATAGATGCTCCACTCCTGGCGCTTCACCCCGGCTATATATTTGGAGTTGATGCCAGCTGGGTAATGTCAGCTGACAGCAAGACCAGAGGTTAGTAATGCTGAGGCATCAATCAGATACCCAATATTGCTTACCAAATCAGTAAGGACACAAATAACCACACCAATAAATATTTTATTTCACAAATAACCCCAGCACATTCCTCTTTCTACTTTTTTAAATTAAATTCCATTTGTTTAAATGTCTCCCATTCCCCTAATCCCCCCAAAAGATGTAAAAAATATTTAGAAAGACTCTCCAAAAAATAATGAAACCCAAATAAATGCTGAAGTAGTCCCAACATATGGGGAAATATCAGTGACTGCATCCCCCATATTGTGGGACACCAGGAACTGCATGGCTCATAGCAGTGTGACTAGTCCTAACTTTCCTGAGAATGTCTCAGGTTACACAGCGGATATGACACATCAGGGAATCCTGCTTTGTGACCTGAGATAACCTTAGTGGTGTCAGTGCTCGTAACAGACGCTTTCTTGTGAGAGCCGCATCTCATGGGCACAGCACTTGTGACCTCTCGTAGACTTTGCTGGCCTTAGAATAGACATGCAGATTTTGATGCACTTTCTCAAAATCTGCATAAAAAATCATATAATGCACTATGGGCACAGGACCTAAAGCTCCCATCACACTAAGCAAGATCGCTGCTGAGTCACAAGATTGGTGACGCAACAGTGACCTCACCAGTGATCTCGCTATGTTTGACACTTAGCAGTGACCAGGCCCCTGCTGTGAGATCGCTGGTTGTGTCAGAGTCGCCTGGACCATTTTTTGATTGTTCGGGTCCCGCTGGGCAGCATGCATCAATATGTTTGAAAGGGACAACGACTAACGACCTCAATACTACAGGTCTGAGAAACAGGGTCCCAAAGACCTCTGTATCATTCTGGATCGTTGCTGCGTCACTGGTGAGACTATTTGACATCTCACCAGCGACCACATAGCGACGCACCAGCGATCCCTAACAGGTCGTATCATTGTCGGGATCGCTGGTGCGTCGCAAGTGTGACGATACCCTAAGAGGGTCCAGGGAGAGCTGAAGTTGTGGTGAAAGGGCTTGAGGAGTCCTTTTACCCCCTGGGTACCTCCACAGAGACTTCAATGGCAGGGGTGACATTGCAAATTTTCAAAATTTCTTTAGCATTGCACAGGTGTTAATCTCATCACCTGCAGAGCTGATGATTCTAGCACCTTGTGCAATGCTAAGTACATCCTGAAAACATGCACTGTTTGCGGCCCTTGATGACAGCACTCAGTTCTACAGGAGGGGATATAATGTTTTGCATTTTGATATCTCAGACCACAAGGCCAGAGGCTTGTTTGCCAGTATCTGAAAGAGTCCAGCAAACAATGAGTGAACTAAAAAAACTTTACTGTAGCAACTTTTGAAAAAAGGTCATGGTGGTACATGAAGTAATTTGTAACATTTATCAGACCAACACAGTCATAATTTTCACATAGGCACTTATTAAAGACTATAATAAGTCTAAGACTGAAGGCACACTGTCATGCATCAAAAGCGGAGCGTTTTTGATGCATGACAGTGATGCGAGTGCTGTGCGTGTGGTAGAGCGAGTGTGGTGCGAGTGTGGTCCGAGTGCAATGCGTTTTTAACAAGGACTTTCTCATGCAGATATAATAGCTAGATCAGGCTTAATAGTCCCCTGATATTGCTTCCTGGGACACCTAGTAAGCTAATTACATATTCACTGCACTGTCAAACAAACAGCCAATCACAGAAGCTCACACTCTATGGGAGCTTCTGTGATTGGCTGATGTAATCAGACTGAATTTCCTCAATCTGGACAGTGATTCTGCTTGGTTGCCATACACCGTGTATGGCAACCAACCTGGCGTGATATGGTGATAAATAAACAATGAAAAAAAATGCGTGGGGCTTCGCATCAATTTTAAGTGTAGCCCGATGAAAGCAGGCAAACTGTGAGCTGTCACCCTCAGCTGCCTAATTGTCCCTTGGCTGGCAAAAAAAAATGTGTGGGCTCCGCCCTATTTTTAATTGCCAGCCAAGGTAAAACTAGGCAGCTGAGGGCTGATATTCTCAGTGGGGTGAGGGCCCATTGTTATAGGGCCACCCCCCGCTAAAGAATGGCAACCCACAGCTGCCTCTGAAAATGGCGCATTAATAATAAGCGCCATTTTCAGGCGTCTTACCAGGCTCTTCCAGCAGCCCTGGTGGCGGTGGCACGCTGGGTAATAAAGGGGTTAATACCAGCTTTGTTTTTTCAGCTGCCAAGTTTGACCCAGCCATTAAGAATCTCCAATAAAGGGTTAAAAAAAGACACCACACAGAAAAAATATACTTTATTAGAACTAAAGAGTAGAGATGAGCGATGTTCGACTCGAATAGTTCGCCAATCTCAAATCCGAGTTGATTTTGGCGCTATTCGAGTCATTCGCCGAATTCGAACAATTTGGTTCAAATTCGGCGAATCTAGAACATGTTCGATTTTGGTTCGAAAATGCGGCAGATGCGGTCAGAAAACCGCATCTGCCGCATTTTCAGCCAAAAGAAACATTAACGAACTCAAAGTGTTAAAAATAAAAAAATAATGTATGCTCACCTGTCCGCGGTCCACCGAAGCCTCCGGTATGGCCCTGTGTCTTACAGGACCTGTGGTGACGTCAGTTCTCGCGGGAACTCCGGTCACATGACCGGAGTTCCGCGAGAACATGACGTCACCACAGGTCCTAGAAGCACAGGACCTTGCCGGAAAGCTTAAAATAGACATTTTTATGTTTTAGACACTTTCTTTAAGTAAAAGAAAGTGTCCGAAACATAAAAATGTGTATTTTAAGCTTTCTGGTAAGGTCCTGTTGCTTACAGGACCTGTGGTGACGTCATGTTCTCGCGGGAACTCCGGTCACGTGACTGGAGTTCCCGCGAGAACCGACGTCACCACAGGTCCTGTAAGACACAGGAAAATACCGGAGGCTTCGGTGGACCGCGGACAGGTGAGCATACATTATTTTTTTATTTTTAACACTTTATTTGACTTTATTTCACTTCCACAATGTATGTATATACATTGTGGAAGTGAAACAGCCCCACAATCCTGTTTTTTTCGTGTTCCGGGATGTTTGACGGTGTTCGTCGAGCATTCGACGAACATTCGTCGAACACCCCGTCGATTCGGCGAATCGAAACGAACACGAACGGCAGGGTAGTGGCTCATCTCTAATGAAGAGACATACACCGTTAGGGACTCCATCTGTATTACTCCCATTTACAGCCCTCCAATGATTCAGGTCTCTTTTCTGTCTTCTCTCTTCTGTCTCCTCCTTGAACTGAATCAGCTTTGCTACATTACACAGCAGGGGGCGGAAGTGCGCTCCCCGTGCTGTGTGATGAGTCAGTGAGACTATGGGCGTTAAGAGGTAACATCACCACTGGCCCCGTATACTATTGTGTATGGCAATCAAGCAAAATCACTGTCCAGATTGAGGAAATTCAGTCTGATTACAACAGCCAATGACAAAGGCTCCCATAGAGTGTGAGCTCCTGTGATTGGCTGTTTGTTTGATAGTACAGTGAAAATGAAATGAGCTTAATAGGCGGCCCGGGAAGTAAGAGCGGGAGACTATTAAGCCTGATCTAGCTATTCAATCCATGCTAACTTTTACCAGCATGGTGCTACAAACTCAGTGTGCTGTCTGGGTGCGAGATTTTCTTGCACCCATAGACTAGCATTGCCCGCACGCACGTTAGAATCGTGTGCAGTTGCAGCATACTATGACTGCACTCACTTCTGACTCACAATGCGAGTTTAGTGCAGACAACTCGCACCAGTGTGCCCTGCCTAATAGGGCAACACTGGTCTGAGTGCAATGCCAGTTTTTCTCGGATTGCACTCACGCGAGTCTCATGCCAGTATGTTTCCAGCCTCAAAGACACATACAGTGCCTTGTGAAAGTATTTGGCCCCCTTGAACTTTTCAACCTTTTGCCATATTTCAGGTTTCAAACAAAGATATAAATTCAAATTTTTTTGTGAAGAATCAACAACAAGTGGGACACAATCGTGAAGTGGAACGAAATTTATTCGATATTTTAAACTTTTTTAACAAATAAAAAACTGAAAAGTGGTGCGTGCGATATTATTCGGCCCCTTTACTTTTAGTGCAGCAAACTCACTCAGTGAGGATCTCTGAATGATCCAATGTTGTCCTAAATGACTGGTAGTGATAAATAGAATCCACCTGTGTGTAATCAAGTCTCCGTTTAAATGCACCTGCTCTGTGATAGTTTCAGGGTTCTCTTTCAAGTGTACAGAGCACCATGAAGACCAAGGAACACACCAGGCAAGCCCGAGATACTGTTGTGGCGAAGTTTAAAGCTGGAATTGGATACAAAAAGATTTCAAACATCTCAAGGAGCACTGTGCAAGCGATCATATTGAAATGGAAGGAGTATCAGACCACTGCAAATCTACCAAGACCCGGCCATCCCTCTAAACTTTCATCTGGAACAAGGAGAAAACTGATCAGAGATGCAGCCAAAAGGCCCATGATCACTTTGGATGAACTGCAGAGATCTACAGCTGAGGTGGGAGAGTCTGCCCATAGGACAACAATCAGTCGTACACTGCACAAATCTGGTCTTTATGGAAGAGTGGCAAGAAGAAAGCCATTTCTCAAAGATATCCATAAAAAGTTTTGTTTGAAGTTTGCCACAAGCCACCTGGGAGACACACCAAACATGTGGAATAAGGTGCTCTGGTCAGTTGAAACCAAAATCAAACTTTTTGGCCACAATGCAAAATGATATGTTTGGCGTAAAAGCAACACAGCTCATCACCCTCAAAACACCATCCCCACTGTCAAACATGGTGGTGGCAGCATCATGGGTAGGGCCTGCTTTTCTTCAGCAGGGACAGGGAAGATAGTTAAAATTGATGGGAAGATGGACGGAGCCAAATGCAGGACCATATTGGAAGAAAACCTGTTGGAGTCTGAAAAAGACCTGAGATTGGGACAGAGATTTATCTTTTAACAAGACAATGATCCCAAACATAAAGCAAAATCCACAATTAAATGGTTCAAAAATAAACGTATCCAGGTGTTAGAATGGCCAAGTCAAAGTCCAGACGTGAATATAATCAAGAATCTGTGGAAAGAATTGAAAACTGCTGTTCACAAACGCTCTCCATCCAACCTCTCTGAGCTTGAGCTGTTTTGCAAGGAAGAATGGGCAATAATTTAACTCTTCGATGTGCAAAACTGATAGAGAGATACCCCAAGCAACTTGCAGCTGTAAACGCAGCAAAAGGTGGCGCTACAAAGTATTAACTCAAGGGGGGCGAATAATATTGTATGCCCCACTTTTCAGTTTTTATTTGTTAAAAAAGTTTAAAATATCCAATAAATTTTGTTCCAGTTCATGATTGTGTCCCACTTGTTAAAAATTAGAATTTATATCCTTATGCTTGAAGCCTGAAATGTGGCAAAATGTTGAAAAGTTCCAGGGAGCTAAATACTTTCACAAGACACTGTATATCAATATACACACTATATAAGTAAAGTCCCACAGGGATCTGTAGACTTCATTACAATGGGGCAAAGTCCTTTAAGAGGACAATCCATTAAAGGCTTTGTGGTGTTGCCCGAAGGCTCCAGTCCCATTAATACAGCAGGGAGCAGCGCAACAAGCACTAAACTTGAGAAGGGCAAAAATAAATTGAACAAAAAAACAGGCCTCGCTCTTCTAAGAGCTCAGCAACAACTGAAAAAGGTCCTTCTCTGGACAACATGCCATCCAAAGGATGGGTCAGCAATCCAAAAACAGACCTTTGTTAGGGCAGTCCTCTTTATTCAGAGTAAAAAGGCCTTGAGCAGCTTTTTAAATGTTAACCGGGATGAAGGTCGCCGTTCCACATGGTACTCCACTGCTGAACGGTCTCAGGGGATTTCAGGGGCAACTTCTCCAGGGACATTCTCTGCCACCACCTGCCCCCAGCACACCCCATCATGGCCATCCCTGGAGAAGAGGATGGAGGAATTAGGGGATGACCACCCCCTCTAGGAGTAACTTGGGAAACATCGACTGGCCCTTCAGGATCGATCGCACCTGTTTGTCTGGCTGGCTATCCAAAAGAGGCCTGGAGTCAAGATGACGCAACATTCTTTCCATGTTGGCCTCCTGCTTCCAGTTTTCAAATTTGTCCGCGTTGGCAACCCTGCTTACGCCTACTGTAAGCTACCCCTTGCTGCCTTTCATCTTCATGAAAGTGACCTCCTCTCTAACATAGAGTGTGCAGAGTCTTTTGGGAAGATGGTCCCACAGAAGGGTGAACCAGTTAACGTAGCACCTATGACCAGTCCCTCACTATGAAACCAAACCCTTCCTCCTGGATGAATGTCACCACCATGACTCGGGTACTTTGGTCATAAAAGTCATTGGCCTTAGGCCCATGCAACAACTCTTGGGTGATGGCATCCGTGAGTGTAATCTCTTCAAGAAAGGAGACAGGCTGGGGTGGTTCATGCCTAATAGAATAGTTTCTTGAAAGGGGTACCCACATTTTATTCTCTCAGTCAAAGGCCTCTGGCAGGATACTACACAAAGCTGAGAAACAGGGCCTTTTGCCCCTACTACATCAGTCTTCCTTATCCTCATCCTGAACCTGGGTTTGCCAATCCACAAGCAGCAAGCGTAATAATGCCAGGCATGCTGCAAGATCCTCCTGAGTGTGACATCTACTTCTCCCCGCTGGCATAGGGAATGGCTAACCTCCTGACTGTGAGCTCCTCAGGACTTCCTCAGGAAAGAAAGACCAGCGCTGGATCCTGACCTCACTGCATGTCAGGCCCAATGCGGATATCACAGTAGAGCTCCAGGTCACATATGTGTTCATGTCTTGTGTGGGCTGCTCCAGTTCTTGTGGTGAAGCACCCTCTGCCCCTTTGGTGGTAAGGAAGATGACATCCACTAGAGCTGGCATGTCTGCCCATGGATCCATCACATATCCAACCTGCATACTTCAGCACACAGTAGCATAGTGTAACTATGCTGTACTGCACTGCCAAGATGCCGCTGGGTACCGCAGTGCTGCCTCTTTGCTATGTCTATGGACCCATCTCTTCCAGTGCCAGGACACAATTGCTTACAGGATATTATTGTTTCCATAATCTTGTTGCATAGCTCCTAATTAACCCCTCCATGGGGTGGGCTGCAGAAGGCACCTGACTTACAAATCCTATTCCCCATGCCATAGGTAACACCTGGGCTTGAAGGTTGGGTGGTGTATTTATTGAAGCATGATATATTTGGAGAACAGATAAAAAGAAGAAAATAGTTTATTCAGCTCACCAGTAATTCATATGGAATTTTGAATAAGGCTAGTGGGCAGGAATGAACGGACAGGTCTAATATTAATAATGCATATAACACACTTGTGAACTTGCCAAAAATCTGTATTCTAAACCTATGGAATTAAATGAAATAAAGCTGGGATGTAGTGGTTCCTCACGGGTGGAGTGGATCCCCAGGGCAGTGGATGTGGAAGGATGTAGGGTGCAGGATGGAGGGTGCAAAGTAACTGAGAGACTCATGGTTTGTTAGTTCCTCAAGTCCTTTACTGGTGGTACTGGCACAAGAACAGATGATATCGATGGAATCCAACAACCTGGGAGCAACTCAGGGTTCCCTTCAAATGGAAAGTTCTGAGGCATTCTTGCTGCGCCTTCTTAGTAGGTCCTTGCGGTTGCTTAAGCTTAGCTGTGACCCTAACTCTCCTGCTGTGTGCCGTATGACAGGCAGCTCGAGTCCTTCTCCAGCACCACTTCTCTGGTGGCTGCTCCTGGGCTCTTTACGCTGCTTTGCGTCCAGGCACTTTGGTGTGGATGGGGTACTTGGAATCCTCCACCCTCCAGTATTGGCTGCCGGGACATTAGGCCCTGCACAGCCAAGGACTACGATGTCCGTTTCTTGGTGCTTACTCCTCTGGAGTGAGCTCGACACCGCTCTACTCCCCAGGGTCTACTTTCCTTCCTCAGACCCTTGCCTACGGGTCACTCAAGCTAAGTCTAGTTTTCCTGGGATGAGCTTAGCACTGCTCCAGTCCAGAGGATGTCTTCCTCAGTACTGCTCCGTACTGAACTGGCTAACTCAACCCCAGACTAGAATTTATAGGGGAGCTCACCCTGAACCTGGATTTTTGGTCTCCCCCTTCAGGCCTGGAGGCAGAAAGGTGTTGTGTGCTTTGGATGTTGCCTGCTGTGAACACCCTCTGTTGCTCTCAGGTATGACATTACCCACCAGGGGAGATAATGACATTGTGGTATCCAGACTCTGGGGTGGCACACTCCTCCCTAGTAAAATTCTGCACTCCGGGACTGAGATAACCTTTTTCAAAAGAGAAAACATGAACAATGACAAGATTAAATGACAATGAAAGGGTACAGAGTCTCAAAAATTAAAAAAATACAAAATACCTCAGCTTGCAGTTCTTCACGTCTTGCTGGTTCAGGTACCACTGTTTGGGGAAAGCTAACATGGGAAGAACAATTGCTCCATTGTACTGTGTCCACATCTTAGGAAAGTCTCCTACAACCGTATGGATTACTTCTTTTTTCTTTTGGTTTTACAGGTGGAGGTATTTCTGGCACTTTTTCTTGGTACTTCAATGTATCAGGACATACCTTAAGATGGTCTCTGGAAACTGCTGCTGATGTCTTTCCATTGTCCTTACTGACAAGGCACACCTTGGTATTGTCGAAGTTTGATGGCAACACTGTATATGATACTGCTTCCCGTTGATCAAGTTTGTTAGTGTGTCCATTCCTCTTAAGTACTTGCTCACCTGGTTTCAAGGGAGTTGCAGGAGCATGGTTATTATAGGATTTTTATTGTCTCTCTCTGGCTTGGAACAAACTTCTTTCTATGCTCTCTTGTACTTTATGGTACTGTTGCTGGTGTTCTGTATCCCAATCAGAATCTGGTGAATGTACATCTGGCTTCACTATTCCCATATCCAGGTCAATGGGTAATTTACCAGGTCTTGCTCTCATGAGATATGCTGGAGTACAATTGGTGGAACTCACAGGGACATGGTTGTATAAGTCCACTAGATCTGGCAACTTTTCTGGCCACATGCTTCTTTCTTCTAATGGCAATGTTTTCAGCAGGTATATGACTACCTGGTTCATCATTTCACACATTCCATTTGTTTGTGGGTGGTACGAAGTGTTTCTTATCTTCTTATACCTGTACATTTTACAGAACTCTTGAAAGATCTCTGATTCAAAGACTGGTCCTTGGTCTGTCAACACTTGTTCAGGGTAACCATGTGGTCTGCAGAAGTGAGCCTGGTATGCTTTAGCTGCTGTCTTGGCTTTGAGGTCCTTCACAGGTACTACATCAAGAAAACGGGAGTAATGGTCTACTATGGTAAATGCGTAGGTTAGGCCTGTCCTACTTGGACTCAACTTCACATGATCCAAGGCCACAAGTTCCAATGGCTGTTTGGTGACGATTGGCTGTAGCGGGGCTCTCTGAGTATCTCAATCCTTCCTTCTTAGGTTGCATGGTCCACAGTCTTGGCACCAGTTTTCAATGGCTCTCTTCATGTCAACCCCATAGAATCTTTCTTTCAGCAGAACCTCCAATTTCTTCCACCCAAAATACCCTGCGCCTTCATGGTATGCCTCTAGCACCATCTGTACATCCCTTCTTGCCACTACAATTTGCCAGACAAGCTCATGGGTTCTGGAATTGGTATATCATCTGCAGAATTTCCCTCCATAGATGAACAGTCTGTTCTTTTCTTTCCACAGCTGTTGGGCTTCTTGTGGAGCCTCTGCACCAGGATATGAGCCTTACTGTGTCAGTAGTTCTTTGACTAAGCATATAGCTGGGTCACTGTCTTGAGTTTCTGCCCATCCATGGTGTGGTAACGGGTTCAGTGTGGTTCTTGAACGTTGATCTTTTACATAGTTCTTACATTGCGTCACATGAGGATGGGGAAAAGGTGGTAACTCTATCTCTTCCAGCTCCTCCGGGTTTTCTCCCATATCCTGCAAAAGGGGCATCCTGGACATCTTGTGGCCTGCCCGATATTTGATGGTAAAGTTGTAATTTGGCAGCTGGGCCATCCACCGCTGCTCCAGTGCACCTAGCTTTGCTGTCTGCAGGTGGGTCAACGGATTGTTGTCCGTGAAGATGGTAAATTTCGCTGCAACCAGGTAATGTTTGAAATGAAAATCAAAAAAAGGACTAGCTCCAACCACCTAATATTCCCAGGACTCCCAGGCAAACCGGAAAGTGGCTTGGCAACCACCAGTAGCAATAGAAAAAGGTGTAGAATCCGGTGCCACAAAATTCCTTTTTATTTTCAAAAGTTTTAAAAATCACACATGCTCCAGAGGAGCTCCTGGACGCGTTTCGTGGGTCTAGCCCACTTAATCGTCAGTACAATGGCAATACAGACAAAAAGAATATATACAATTTAAAAGCAAAAAACAGCCCCCTCTCGCATGTGTGACAAATATACATCAATTATTTCTAACCAATCACATACCTGCAGGTTCTAAAAGAGTTAAAGGGAAAAATATGTGGGGAAGAAGAGGGGGAGGGGAGGAAAAGAGAAAGAGAGGAAAAAGAGCTGATAACAGAAAGTAAAAGAGAAAAAAAAAAAATAAATAAAATATATAATAGAGAAGGAATAAAGGGGAGGGAAAGAGAGGAGAATAGCTGATAACAGAAAGTAAAAGAGAAAAAAAAAAAATAAAAAAAAAATAACATATATAATAGAGAAGGAATGAAGGGGAGGGAAAGAGAGGAAAAGAGCTGATAACAGAAAGTAAAAGAGAGAAAGAAAAAAAAATAAAATAAAAAATAAAATAAAATATAATAGAGAAGGAATGAAGGAGAGGGAAAGAGAGGAAAAGAGCTGATAACAGAAAGTAAAAGAGAGAAGAAAAAAAAAAAAAAAAAAAAAATATAATAGAGAAGGAATGAAAGGGAGGGAAAGAGAGGAAAGGAGCTGATAACAGAAAGTAAAAGAGAGAGAAAAAAATATATAATAGAGAAGGAATGAAAGGGAGGGAAAGAGAGGAAAAGAGCTCTATTATATATATATATATATTTTTTTTTTTTTTCTCTTTTACTTTCTGTTATCAGCTATTTTCCTCTCTTTCCCTCCCCTTTATTCCTTCTCTATTATATATTTTATTTTATTTTTTTTTTTTCTCTTTTACTTTCTGTTATCAGCTCTTTTTCCTCTCTTTCTCTTTTCCTCCCCTCCCCCTCTTCTTCCCCACATATTTTTCCCTTTAACTCTTTTAGAACCTGCAGGTATGTGATTGGTTAGAAATAATTGATGTATATTTGTCACACATGCGAGAGGGGGCTGTTTTTTGCTTTTAAATTGTATATATTCTTTTTGTCTGTATTGCCATTGTACTGACGATTAAGTGGGCTAGACCCACGAAACGTGTCCAGGAGCTCCTCTGGAGCATGTGTGATTTTTAAAACTTTTGAAAATAAAAAGGAATTTTGTGGCACCGGATTCTACACCTTTTTCTAATGTTTGAAATGCTCTGTAACTTCACAGACTATGGCTAGCAACTCTAACTTGAATGAGCTGTAGTTCTCTGGGTCCCTTTCTGTAGGACTGAGCTTCCTGCTGGCATAGGCTATGACTCTTTCTCTGCCTTTTTGCACTTGGGATAACACTGCTCTGAATCCCACATTACTGGTGTCAGTGTACAACACAAATGGCTGGCTGTAATCCGGATAGGCTAGGATCTCATCCCCTGTCAGGGCCCACTTCAGCTGATTGAAGAACTCTTGTGCTTTGCTGCCCCACTCTAATGCAGGACTTGGGTTCTTAGCCTTCTTGGACTGTCCTACCAGGAGGTCTTGCAGGGGTGCAGCCATTTTTGTAAACCCCTTGATGAACCTTCTGTAGTATCCTACCATCCCCAGGAACTGACTCACCTCTTTGACTGTGGTGGGTCTTGATCAGTCCCGTATGACATTGACCTTTTCTGGATAAGGTGCTATACCATCAGCACTGACAACGAGACCGAGGTACTGTACCTTTGGCTTCAACAGGTGACACTTGGATGGCTTAATTTTCATGCCATAGCTGGACAACACTTCAAACACTTCAGCCAAGTGCTCCAGATGGTCTTCATATGCCTTGGAGTAAACTATGACATCATCCAGGTACATGAAGACTGATTCAAAGTTCTTGTGCCCCAGGCAGCACTCCATCAACCTCTGAAATATTCACGGTGCATTACAGAGTCCGAATGGCATGCAGTTGAACTCACAGAGGCCCATCGGCGTTGCAAACGCTGTCTTCTCTCGCGCCACCTCTGCTACAGGAACCTGCCAATACCCACTGGTAAGATCTAAGGTGGAAAAGTAGCAGTTCTTAATGCAGCTAGTGACTCTTCAATTCTGGGTATTGGGTATGCATCCTTATGAGTAATGTGGTTTATCTGCCTGTAAAAGTCACACATTTTCATTGTACCATTCTTCTTTTTCACCAGGACTAGAGGAACAGCCCAGGGGCTACAACTATCTCTTATCACCGCTGCCTCCTTCATTCCCATAACATCTCTTTGGCACATTGATAGTGAGCTGGCCGTACAGGCCTGTATCTTTCTTTAATGGGTGGATGATCACCTGTGGGGATATGATGTTGAACCCCTTTTACCTGCCAAAAGTCTAAAGGGCTTTTACTAAAGACTTGTTCATAATCCCATACTACCCGGTAAACTTTATGCTTTTGATGTGAAGGAGTAGAGTCTGTGCCTTCATTCCGCCCCAGACCAGAATGTATAGGGAAGCTCACCCTGAACCTGGGTTTAGGTTTCCCCCCTTAGGCCTGGAGGTAGAAAGGTGTTGTTTGCTTTGAGTTTTGTCTGGTGTGAATACACTCTGTTGCTCTCAGGTAGGACACTATCACCTGGGGGAGATAATGACATTGTGGTATCCGGACTCTGGGGTGCCAAATATACTGTAAATAAGTATGGTAATCGTAATTGACCTAAAATGGGAAAGGTTTATACTGTTTTCATGTCAGATACTGAGAAAAATATGCATTTGTGTTTTTTTATATAGTGTCTATAAACGTCTGGTTTCCACTGTATGTGAAGCATACAATGACCATATGCTATTTTTTTTATGAATTGCTAGTACATAAGTATAAAAGAGATGGCCTCGCATGCTGCTGATACTGCAATAATAAAGGTTTACTCTCCAAAAAATAATTAAAAACAAAATTAAAAAATACTAGTAAAAAATGTAAAAAAAAATTAAAGCTCTCTTAAATGGATGTTTATCAGGTTCCTGGACTTCTCAGCTGCTGCCACATCTGGCACTGTTTCCAAAATTAATACTGTGCAGGTGTCAAAACACCTATAATCTCAGGGAAGCTTAAAAAATTATTTTAAAGCTCAAAAAAATACTACAGGTTAAAAGCAAACAGTAGACCCGGCAGCTGGAACACTCCTAACCATAAGGTTAGGAGTTCCCAGCCATCAGGTCTTTCAATGAGCATTTTGATCCCAAACAATCATAGAAAGTTTTAAGGCTATTTTACATTTCCAACTTATTTCCCGAACAAAACCACGTTCTCTGATTTTTTTTGGTAAATTGCTCGGGTTTCCGATTGTGAACTGAATCACCGATGTTCGTGACAAATTTTAAATTGGCCAAAATGTTTAGGGAAGGTTCACTCATCTCTAGTAAAGACCTTGTACTGTGTAGATACAGAATAATTAAGCCCCTGTCACACTAATGAGATCGCTAGCGAGATCGCTGCTAAGTGACCAGTTTGGTGATGCAACAGCATCCTCGCCAGCTATCTTGCTATGTTTGACACTTAGCAGCAACCAGGCCCCTGCTGTGAGATCGCTGGTCGTGTCAGAGTCGCCTGGACCATTTTTTGATTGTTGGGGTCCCGCTGGGCAGCATGCATCGGTGTGTTTAACAGGGACATCGACCAACGACCTCAATACTACAGGTCTGAGAAACAGGGTCCCAACAATCTCCATATCATTCCGCATCGTTGTTGTGTCGCTGGTGAGATCTGTTTGACATTTCACCAGCAATCCCAACAGCGACGCACCAGCGATCCCTATCGGGTCGTATCGCTATCAGGATCGCTGGTGCGTCACCAAGTGTGACGGTACCTACACCCAGCAACTTACCGCTCATGTCTCTTCTGATTACCTCCATTTTCCATGTGTCTTCTCCATCTTGTTAAACCTCCATGTTGCAGTCCTAAGTAAGTGGCTTGGTGACTACAGAGTTTGCAGCATTGATCACTGTGTCCTTGAAAAAAGGTTACATACATATACAATGGCTTGAAAAAGTATTCATATCCTGTGAACCTATTCTAGAATTTTTCAAGTGACACCCACAATATTACACCCAGAAAATTAAATGAATTTTATTCACATTTTATGTGATATACTAGCAATAAGTAGCAAGTATTTCTGAGTGTAAAGGAAATGATATATGGTTTTATAAATGTTTTAACTACCGTATATGAATCTGAAAATTGTACTGTACATTTGTATTCAGCCCCCTGAGTCAATTAGTTGTAGGACCATCTTTTGGTGCAATTATCCCCCAAAAAAATTTGCAGTAGTACTTCTCTATCAGCTTCGCACATCTAGAGACTGCTATTTTTGCCCATTTTTCTTTGCAAACTAGATCTAGTTCAATGATATTGAATGGAGATCATCTGTAAACAGCAATTTTTAAGTTGTGCAACAGATTTTTAAACAGATTTAATCTAGACTTTGACTTGGCCATTCAAACACATACATTTGCTTTAATCTTAATCAATCAACTCTAGCTATGGCAGTATGTTTAGGGTCATTTTCCTGCTGAAAGGTGAACTTATGCCTCAGTCTAAAGTATTTTGCAGTCTTCCTCTAGGATTGCTATAAACTTTTCTCATCAACTCTGACCCTCTTCCCTGTCCCTGCAGAAGAAAAGCATCCACACAGAATGACAATGGTGTTTTCAGGGCAATGATGAGTGTTTATTTTCCATCAAAAAGTGTTTTGCATTTAGCAAAAAATGTTCTACATTGTTCTCATCTGATCGGATCACCTTCCTCCACTTGACATGTAGGGGATACAGCTAGCATAAAAATATATGGAAATGTTCATGGGGTATGAGTATTTTTCAAGGAATAGAATGATTGAGATCAAAGCTTATTCTTGTGTTTGAATAGCCCAAAGTCCAGAATAAAATCACATTGAGAATCTATGGCAAGACTTGAAAATTACCATTCAATTTCACTGAGCTAGAGCTATTTTACAAAGAAGAACAGGCAATAATTTCAGCCTCTAGACGTGCAAAACTGGTAGAGACAAAAGATTTGCAGCAGTAATTGCAGTGAAAGATGGATGTAACATGGAAAATGTGAAAAAGTTCACAGGGAATGAATTACATTTTCAAGGCACTGGATAGATAGATAGATAGATAGATAGATAGATAGATAGATAGATCTAGATGTACATGTATATAATGAATACATGCAGATACTTCAATGTGATGTTTAATACTTTCTGGTAAAACTTTTTAGGAATCAATATCAAAATTTGTGGGAAGCCTCTTGGAAACAAAAAATGGCACAAAGGATGAAAGATTCCAAAGGACAGTTACCCTAGAAAACAATAAAACTAAAAATCTGAAAATATTTGTGAAGAGCAAAGAGAATCAGCCATCTTTGTTGTCAGTCTGTAGTCTTCCTCTGGAAAATGACAGATTCTCTGCAATTTCAACGCATTCTCCAACTCACTCCAAAGCCCCGCTAAAGGTATTGTCACCTGAATGCATATACCTCATTATGAATTGCATTGTATTGCATTGTGCGTCGATCAGTGATAATGATAGTCACTCTGTTTACAGTTAAAGATTTTTTCATAATTTTGAATCATCAAACAACATACGTTTGCCAAGGTTCAAGTTTCGCTGGTATCTTAGATTTACTTCATTTTCCCAAATTTTTGCTTAGTCTTGGACTACTCAAAACCAAATGGCATATATACACTGAAAGATTATTGGGAACAAGTGTTTTATGTTAACTTTGCAGTCCAATCAGGCTGTTGATGAGCTGATGAAAAACAAAACTCATTCATTGAGTGACGTGACCTTTTGTACATGCCAACTTAGACTGGCTTTTTGGAGCAGAAACTCTCCAAATCTTCCTCATATTGAGGAGAAAATGGAGATGGATGTTTATGATTGACTGTGCTTCTGCTGGAAAAATAGTTATTCCATACTGTTGTAGCATTTAGTAGTAGTGTTATTAACTGGGGCGTAACTACAACAGGTGCAGGGGTTGCAATCGCACCCAGGCCCTGGAGCCTAGGGGGCCCAAAAATTCCTTTGGCCTGTAGAAAAAGACTATTGCTATTAAAGGTTTGCAATAATTGGGGGCCCCGTTGGAGCTTTTGCATCGGGGCCCATGAGCTTCAAGTCACACTACTAGTTATAAATAAAGCTATTAAATACTACCATAGCCTGGAACAATTACTTTTCCAGCAGCAGCGTGGTCAACAAGAAATCTCCATCTACCTTTACTCCACAATATATTTGGAAATGAAGGATTGTCTGACAGACAAGTTAGCGGCCCACAGTAAATCCTCTGGAATACTCTGCGGACCACGGACTCTATGTTGTAAAGGCCTGATCCAAGGTAAACAAGATTTACATTGCAGAGAAAAATAGCAATCTACGTACAGTAAATCAGATTAGTAAGTGTATTTTGTTTAAGGTGATTTTTGTATATTTTTACCATTTGGCAGACAGTGCCTCTGGTCGGTCAGTGTAAGTGGAACTTAATTTTATTATTTTTTAACCAACTCTAAGATGAATTGTTTAAGTAGGACCTTTCACCAAATTTTTCATGTTGAACTTGACATACAATGTAATAGTGGCTGCAGAATGAAATAAAACATTTTTTTAAATTTAACTTTGCTTCTCTGTTGCAGAGACATTAGTAATTAAAATATTTTGTAGCTAATGAATTATATTTTTAAAGTCTAAGAGCTTGTTATTGCGTAGTTTTCACTGGGAGACACGACCTTTTTCTCCCACACAGTGCAGAAGAGGTCACATAACTCACTCTCTGCACTGTGATTGGAGCTCCTTCCTCACTCCTGAGCTGATGTGAGGGGGCGTGGCCGACAGCTTGTCAGTTGCTTCTCAGTGCACTGCGGGAGATTTCACTTACCGCCTGGGACAGTGCCTCCAAATCAAGACTGTCCAGCTGAATCCGGGACGGTTGGGAGGTATGGCCACGTCCCCTGTGTCACGGCTGGGCCCCCCTGCCCCTGATCCAATGGCCACATCCCCTCCAACCAGGCCCGGGGCCCCTGACTCCAGGCAAAGCAGTACCCCCCTAGTGTCGGCCCTGAGTGCCAGTGCAAACTATATATCAACATTTGAATGAAATGAAACTCTATGGCAGAAGACTTAGTAGGACCCCACTGCTGACATAGAGACATTAAAAGCTAGATTGCAGCTTGCTAAACTCTGCGTGAGTAAGCCAAAATCCTTTTGGGAAAGTGTCTTGTGGACAGACGAGACCAAGATTGAGCTTTTTGGTAAAGCACATCATTCTCATATATACTGAAAACCGAATGAGGCCTGCAAATAAAAGAACATCTTTGCTACAGTCAAATATGCTGGCGGTTCAAAGATGATTTATGGTTGATTTGCTGCCTTTCACACTGAGTGCCTTAACTTAGTGCAAGGCATCATGAACTTTGCAGAATGCCAACGAATTTTAGGTTGCACGTACTTCTGTTAATTTAATAATGTTTCCCATCCTGGCCCTTTTTTTTAATAATATCCTCTATCCTGGCTCCTTTATTTATTAATGCCCTCCATCACGGGTCCCATCCTATAATAATGTTAATAATATCCCTCATCTTGGTCCCTTCATTTAATAATCTTCTCTCTTCTGGACTCCTATATTTATAAATGTCCTCCATATTGGGTCCTCTAATTAATAATGTCCTTCATACTGGGCTCTTTAATCACTAATCTCTCCCATCCTGTAACTCTTCTGCAAAACTCTGTCTGCATTTCTACAACATCCTCTTGTTATTCTATTTACCATCATACACTACAGCCTTTTTAACTATTGTGGTGCAGTTTGCTGGTTGCTTTCTGCACCGCAATATACTTTAATTAATTGTGCGTCAGTTGAAACCAACACAGTTACCAGAAAGCCCACTCTGTATCATGCTGAATTCTCCAATTTCTGGCTGGGTTTGGTGCAAGACAAAATTAAAGTTTTTGTATTTTGCCACACACTAAATGAATGTGTTCTCTCCACCATAAGAAAATAATACATACCAGTTTTTCTTGAACCCAAACATACAGTATAATAAACCAAACAGTCCTTTTCTCTGAGTATGCAGTTCTGTAACACCCTTGTACTCACACCACAGCATGGGCATTAGTTGTCTCAGGCATAGTCTAAAAATCAACACTCACTTAAATCCCGATCCACTACCACAGAGTGTTTTCTCATCTCAGATAACTAGCATTTGCTTGTCCTTAACCAGTTTCAACACACAAACTATTCAGGTACCCTAGTGTAAAGCTAGGATAGTGATGGAAAAACAGGCCTGCTGACCAGCAAATGCCATAAGCCAGACACATTTAGCACCAGCCATCATTCTAATGCACATTCTTAAGGGCTAGGGTACTTTTCAACCACATTCCAGGCCTCAAAGGGTGGACCTTGGCATAGTCCTTCCCAGGTGGCAAATAATGAGGTGACTTATGGCTGGGCACACAGGCCTCAGTCAGATCAAACACACCAGTAACAACAGGAAAAACAGTGCAGATACTAGCTATGTACAAGGAAAGGCTAGGGACAAAGACCAAACCAAAACCAGAGCAAGAGAGCAAACCAGGAGAAACACACAAAAAGTACTAACCTTTCCATTAAAGCAAAACTGAAAATAATCACCACTGGATGAGAGGATATGGTAGGTTTAAATCTCAGCACAAGAGGTCATTGAGGGTGGAGTGGAAGGAAACTCCAACCACATGGCTGAACCAGGAGACACATTGTCCCATATGTCCTTGCAACAGCTGACACCAGGGAACCCGGTGTCCCGGGGCCCCTAAACAGCATCATCACTTGGAATAATAGCGTCCCATCTCCCAGCAACATCAAAACCTTACGCAAGTCTCCCAGAGCGCAAGACATAGGCAAAGCGAGCACCCGCACCAGCTTTACCCCCTGGAGACAATGCCTCACCCCTTGTGGTCAGTGAGGGACACTGGGTGACCTGATGGAGTTTCAGAGAATGCCCGGGGTTGTGTGGTATAACAAGGATTACACCCCTGACCACTAGAGATCTGCCCCGATGCCTACCGACATCCAAACTGCCAGCCTTGACACCAAGCTGGCCAAACCACACAATGAACACAATGCCTGGCTCTAGTCAAAGCTAGCCAGGTGGAAGTAATATGAACCTCTAGTGCTTGGTTTTAAACCTGTCCTACCTGGTTTTCTCACATATACTCCCCCTTTTCGTAAAGTTGAGGGCTGGGAACCATCTGCTAACCCACAGTGCATACAGGGGCCAGTTTAAACTCCTGAAGTGACTTCTCAGGAATGCTCTGATCTGACAATTCTGAGATCCTGCACTTCTTTTTGGATAACTCCCAGCAGTGTCATTTTTTGGGAAGATAACAAGTTTCCTCCTACTTTGACACCCACAGCTTTTTAGTAAGTGGCCATAATATACCAAAAAGGGCTTTTTTTCACTGGTTGGTGTATTATAATTGACCTCTTCCTCTCTTTTCCACCTCATAGGTCCTCTGCAACTTGATTAGAAACTTGCTCTCCACTGTGAGCACCAACACATGTACCTTATATCTAAATTTAAATTATTTCAATTGAGCTAATCAATTATAACCTGATTATATAAGACACTACACCATGTTCCAAATTATTATGCAAATTGGTTGAAACCCATTGATGGTATTGTGTCTCAGGGTTCTTTGGATCACTGAAATCAATAAATACCTGTCATAATTAGTTTGGCAGGTGAGCCCAATAAAAGGAAAACTGGGTGTTCCACAATATTAAGCAGGTCACAGTTTTCAAGTAACATGGGAAAGAAAAAGGATATCTCTGCTGCCGAAAAGCTACAAATAGTGTAATGCCTTGGACAAGGGATGATATTGCACGAAAACTTAAGCGTGATCATCGTACTGTGAGGAGATTTGTGGCTGATTCTGAGAACAGAGATGTTCGTGCAGATAAAGGCAGAATAGGGAAGATTTCGGCCAGGCAAATTCATTGGATTAAGAGAGCAGCTGCTAAAAAAGCCTTACAAACCAGCAAAACAGATATTTGAAGTTGCTGGTGCCTCTGGAGTCCCTCGAACCTCAAGGTGTAGGATCTTTCAAAGGCTTGCTGTGGTGCATAAATCAACTATTCGGCCACCCCTAAACAGTGCTCACAAGCAGAAACGGTTGCAGTGGGACCAGACATGCATGAAGACTAATTTTAAAACAGTCTTGCTTACTGATGAGTGCTGAGCAACCCTGGATGGTCCAGATGGATGGAGTAGTGGATGGTTGGTGGATGGCCACCATGTCCCAACAAGGCTGCAACATCAGCAAAGAGGTGGAGGAGTCATGTTTTGAGCCGGACTCATTGGGAAACAGCTGGTAGGCCCCTTTAAGGTTCCTGAAGGTGTGAAAATGACCTCTACAAAGTATTTAAAGTTTCTGACTGAGAACTTTCTTCCATAGTACAAAAAGCAAAAATGTGTCTTCAGGAACAAAATCATCTTCATGCATGACAATGCACCATCTCATGCTGCAAAGAATACCTCTGTGTCATTGGCTGCTATGGGCATAAAAGAAGATAAACTCATGGTGTGGCCACCATCTTCCCCTGACCTCAACCCTATAGAGGACCTTTGGAGTATAATCTACAAAAGATCTATGAGGGTGAGAGGCAGTTGACATCAAAACAGCAGCTCTGGGAGGCTATTCTGACATCATACAAAGAAATACAAGCAGAAACTCTCCAGAAACTCACAAGTTCAATGGATGCAAGAATTGTGAAGGTGATATCAAAGAAGGGTTCCTATGTTAACATGTAACTTGGCCTGTTAGGATGATTGGGAGTTAAATAGCTTTTTATTTCAGTGAATGTGACCTCCTAATGCTGCAAACTCAACAAATGAGCATTTTCTGTTCTTTCAAACATATCAAATGTTTAGAAACTCTACTGTGTCTAATAATTTGGAACAGTGCATTTAGAGTTGTTTTTAATTTTGAAGATTATACTGTTATCATTGGGAGGTTTTTTTCAATGAAATTGGATGTATTCTCTAACGGGTGATGACTTTTATTACACTGACTGTCATTTGCACCGTCCATTTAGGAAAATCAGAGAAAAAGAACATTTGCATAATAATTTGGATCATGGTCTAGATGTGGGCCCATGCTTTCACATTGCGAGGGTGGTGATGTCACAATGGGTGCAGGCTCTGTTGCATCAGGGAAGGTGACTGTTTCTCCCCATGCTCTCTGTACCCCCCTGTGGGCTCTCTGTGTACCCTGTATGCTCTCTGCATTTCGCTGTGCCCCCTGTGCTCTCTCTGTTCCCCCTGTGTGCTCTCTGTGCCCACTTATACGCTCTCTGTGTCCCTATGTGTGCACTCTTTGTGGCCCCCTATGTACTCTCTGTGCACTTTCTGTGCCCCCCATGCACTCTCATTGCCCCCTGTGTGCTCTTTGTGCCCCCATGTGCTCTCTGTGTCCCCATTGCACTCTGTCTGTCATCCTGTGTGATCTCTCTACCCCTGGTGCTCTCTCTTTGCCCCTGGTGCTCTTTCTCTGTCGCCTTGTGCACTCTCTCAGCCGTCTGTGCGTTTTCTGAGTCCACCCCTGTGCGCTCACTGTGCCCCACATGTGTGCACTCTTTGTGCCCCCTCTGTGCTCTCTGTGTGCTCTCCGTTTCCCCCTTGCACTCTCGATGCCCCTGTGTGCACACTCTATGCCCCCATGCACTCTGTGTCCCCCTTGTGCACTCTCTGTGCCCCCTCTGCCACCCTTGTGCACTCTTTGTGCCCCCGTGTGCATTATTTGCCCTCTGTGCACTTTCTGTGCCCCCTGTGTGCTCTTTGTGCCCCCAAGCACTCTCTGTGCCCACATGGGTGTCTAAAGATGGTGGAGGCATTAGTAAGTGTGCATGCATGTACCCGGTGCATGCATGTATAGTTACGCATACTGCCACAATCTTTGGACACCCATGTGTTCAAAGATGGCGGCCGCCTCAGTAACTGGGCATGCACGCTGGGTACGCACACGTGCACTTACTGAGGCAGCATTGTGTTTGCCGTTGAGGTGCATATATATATATATATATATATATATATATATATATATATATATATATATATATTTATATACAGTGTGTTGTGAAAGTATTTGGCCCGCTTAAACTTTTCAACTTTTTGCCACATTTCAAGCTTCAAACAAAGATATAAATTCAAATTTTTTTGTGCAAATGCTTCCTGCTCTGCACCTGTTGTTGGACATTTGCAACAACCATCAGCAACCATGTCCACATTGTTGACTCAGCACAGCATAAAGCTGTCCTTACTCCAGGCCTTGGAACAAAAGTGGAAATACCCAGCCACCCATTCACAGTCCCATACACTAAATAGGCACATTTCCACACTACATGCCCTAGAAATGTTGCCTTTTAGGCTTGTGGACACTGAGGCTTTCCACAACTTCATGGCAGAAGCCGTCTTTCGGTACCTGGTCCTTAACTGATACTTTTTCTCCGAGTGTGTTGTACCTTCCTTACATAATCACAGTTACTGGGAAGGTCCACTTAACCAATGACACATGGACAAGTGCTTGTATCCAGGAAAGCTTCATTTCCCCTGATGGCACACTGGGTAAACCATTATGAAGGCTCATGTACAACTGACACCTAGAATTGGGGGCCCTAGTTCCATCAGGGTTTCTCCTACCTCCTACACCAGTTCCTACACTTTCTCCTCCGTATCCTCCATCTCTGAAATGTCCTCCCTATTAGTCGCAAACTGGAACCACTGCAGCATTCCTCTGCTGAAATTCGTATCTTTAGGTGACAAACAGCACATCACCACAGAGTTGTTGAAATGTCTAGTAGAGCAGAAAGATCTGTGGCTGTCACCGCAGAACATACAACCAGGTATGGTCATGTGTGATATTGACTGTGACCTGGTGGCGGCTTTGCAGCTTGACAAGCTGGCACACCATACCTTGCCCATGTGCTCAACTTAGTGGTTCTGCAGTTTCTTAAAACCTTCCTAGATTTTCCTGAGATACCTATGAAGGTTTGCCATGTGTGTGCCCATTTCTGCAAGTCACCTACAGCTACTCACCTACAGCTACCAACAGTGTGGCAGTGCTGCAGAAACACTAACAAGTACCTCCTAACCAACTGGCTTGCAATATGCCCATGTGCTGGAACTCAACATTATATATGTTGGCTAGGCTTTGTAAGCAACAGAGGGGAGTTGTTAAATACCAACTATAACATGCCTATCAGTATTCTGGTCAGCTTCCGCAAAGAATAAATGATGAGTGACCATGGATATCTGACATCTATGCAGTTCTTCAAAATTTTGAACAGTCCACCAAAATGGAAGAGATGGAGAAAGAAAGTACAGAGGGCAATAATACCCAGCTCAACCTCATCTCATCTTCTCAACAAGGATTGGGTGATAATGAGTAGGAAAAATAGCAGATGGTTGCCTGTGCTACAGAGGGAACTACCAGCTTTATCCCATCTGTTCAGCGTGGATGGCTTGAAGTGGAGAATCAGGAGTAGTAGAGAAAGGAAAAGTTAGTGGAGATGTAGAGTCGACTTTCTGATGGGGACTGGGAAGTCTTGCCTGTTGGGAGTCTGACACATGGCAGACTTTATATCCTGCCCTTCCAGTGACCTGCACATTCTACACATTTAGGCCAACATCGATTGCTGGTTGTGCACCCTTCTTGATTTACATTACAAGGAGAACTTTCCATTTCTCCTTCCTGCGGTGGAGTGGGCTACTCGAATGCTGCAATACAAGAAGGCCAAAGTTGAAGAATTGGTCATAAAATTCCCTGCTGACAAGCCCTTGAGGGGCCTTTAAAAAAAATAGTTCTCAGTTAAGTAGCTTAATCAGCAGGTGCATGTGGTCACTTGCAGGTGCTCAACAGCCTGCTCCCACTGCTGGTGACCCGCTCCACCACTGCTACTCAGTCACAGCACCACACTGTTTATCCAGACTATAAGATGCACGCCCACTTTTCCCCCAAATTTGGCAAAAAAACCTGCATCTTATAGTCTGAAAAATACTGTAGGTCAATGAGAACTGGAACTTCTGTGCTATAAAATGTCAGAAAAATGGTTGTAGTAACAGGGAGCTGAAAAAGGAAGAAACAAAATGGGGGTAAAAGCATGTCAGTTTCCCTGCAAACAAACGTGGATAGGGAAATGACTTAAAGGAGTTCTGTCACCAGAGCATTGATGGTTACATAGCAAGTAAATTAATAAAGTTAACATTTTAAGTGTGACCTCACATAGATGAATTTGAGAGTTCCCCTACAGAGCAACAATTTTAATGAAAACTCCCTGCAGAATCAGTTTAACTATGCAACCTATTTAATATTCACTGCTCTCCCCACCCATCACCTCTCAGCACTGAAGCCAACACTGAAAGGTGGACAGGTGATGGGCAGGGGGAGCGGTACATATTAAATTAGCTTAAATAGCGGCCCACGTGATCAAACGATCATGTGTGCCTGCAATTAAAAACAGTGGATTTTCACTGCTTCCTATGCACACTGCTTGGGAGCAGTGAATATCCCGGCAGGCGGAAGTGGATGGATGATAATACTTACTGTCCATTGCCACATCCTGCTCTCATCCCAGCAGCTGTTAGCATGCGGAGCTTGGCACATAACTTTGGCGTCATGTGATGTGCGCTTACATGCTTTCAGTGCTTAGTTGCCAGAATGAGAACAGGATGTCTGCAGTGGGGGAGTGATGGAGGGGTGAGTATAATCAGTTATTATGGCCAAATACCTGGATGGGGCATACACCAGGATGGGGTGTGGCACCCCATGGGTTAATGTGCCAAAATAACATCACATGATTTCTCTCCCCCACTACACACTGACAAACACTAGCACCTCTGGGCCAAGAGGGGGAGCACCACCTGCTTCCTTAAATACTCTTGCCCTCGAGGGAGAGCTGAGTTCAGCTCGGAGCAGGGCTGTGAAGAGGACACTTAGAGCAGAGTTAGCTCAGTGTAGACCTAGTAAGGGTCAGAGGAACAGGAGAACTACAGACAGAGAAACACGTCTGGGAGCTGGAGTGACACCTTCACTCGCCCCAGAAGAACACACAGAACGGACACCGGATCCGGTACTGTGTCTGGCACCCACAGCACAGTGAATACAGGAACAGTGGGATCTCTAGATGCCCCCTAGTACCAGAGCAAAGCAACACGGAGGGGTCAGCACAGCACAGAGGACTCAAGTTGCCTAGCCAAGTGGTACCAGCAGAATACAGAGAGAAAGACGTGAGGAATCCCAGCAGCTCAGCTAATAGCAGCAGCCAGGACACACACACAGTGCAGCATAAGGACGCTGACGACCCCGGACAGGGTGGGAAGAGAGCTGGGCACCATTACAGGCTCCGTGGACTATAATCTGCAGTAACATCAGCAGTAAAGCTTTGGAAAACAGTAAAACTGTGAGTCTGTGTATTGATTGCGACCTTTGCTCCAGATTCAGCACAGAGAGCTCCCCCCTGCTACAAGCCTGTCAGCTCTGCAGCCTCAGGAGAGAAGGAGAAGTGCACCAGTGTCGACCAAACGTGAGTGTGTGTCCTTTAACCCCGTCTCCACCATCTATAACCCCAATAGACCTTAACCCTTACTGCCCCGGGGGATACAGTTCTCCCCACTGGAACCACACCATCTCCGCTGCCATTCCATCACCCCCGGAGGTTCTGCAGCAGCGGCGGCCCCATCGCTGGCCGCATCAAGTGGGTGGCGTCACGAGTGACAAATCCCCTTGTAAATATTCCCCATTTTATTGTGCGGGCCCAGGGACACGGTCCGGACCAAGCCACCCGTGACTTCCCTGGCACCGACTGGTCCGGTACCAAGTACCCCCGTCCCGAGGGGGCTCCACAACCTGGCGTCACGAACAGGATCTACCCGGGCCAAAAGAATTGGACCCTGTGCGCCATCTGAACTTTATATTTGAGAATCCGCCATTTTGGAGCGCGCGGCGCGCGGGAAAGAAAGGGGGCGGTACCTTGCATTGGTGCGAACCCAGCCTCCTCCCTTGGTGCTGACGACATCCGGCGGGGAAGAAGATCCCTGTCGCACCCCGGAACCTCCCATAGACATCCGGACGGAAGCGGAAGACGGAGGGCGGATATTAACAAAGGGGGCCCAAGATGTAGCAGGCCGATGCACAAGACGGCGGCGGAGTAGCCGATGGAGCTGCAGCGCCGGGTCAGCCAGTAGCGTCCAGCGGTGCAGCGGCGCAAGGAACAGCATCCATAATTCCATTCCTGATGCCGTATACTCCAGGGGCAATGTGGCTGCCCCAATACTCCGGTGAGCCTAATACTTTAACTGACTTTATGCAAAAGATTAAACAGTATTATGTGACGTATCCCCTCACTGAAGCCCAGCGTGTAGGAATGATAATGGGACAATGCACGGCGTGAGGTTGCGTCCTGGCTGGACACAGATAAGGACACTGTAGAACATCTAGCAGCCAGACTGAAAGCAACTTTTGAATCTGCTGTTGATACCCGGGCTAAGATGAGGTTCTTTGCATGCCACCAGAAACCTAAACAGAGTGCCAGAGACTTTGCCTTGAACCTGCAGGAAGCACTCAAAGCCCTTAAGCTGGCAGAACCTGCTTTAGCCCCGGGAGCTGATAAAATGCTATTTGACCAATTCATAGAGGGCCTCCATTCCCCTTCCCATCGAGGACAGTAAAGCATGATACTGCTGCAGAACCCTGACATGACATTTACTGAGCTGAAAGATAGAGCTATCCGTCTGCAGCAGCTGGAAGAGCCACGAGAATTAACACCTGTGCCTGACACTGCAGCAGCACCTCAGCAGCCGGCAGCGCCAGCGACATCTGCTATGTCAGCGACTGCTGCTGAGGCTGGGGAATATATCTCAAATGCAGCCCTCAACCAAAAGCTAGATGCCCTGACAGACACCGTGATCTCCATGGCCAAGGTCATCAAGGAACTGCGAGAGTCAAAACCTGCACCCAAGATCGAGTTGACGACCAGCAGAGAGGATGTTCCGTGGATGAGGCCCAGAAGATACCCAGCAGCAAGAGGACGACCCAGCGATCGCTACCAACCAGATGGACAGCCCATTTGCCGCCGTTGCCAGAAATCAGGCCATCTTGCTCGTGAGTGTCCTTTAAACGACGATTCCCTGGGCAGGCGGGCCGCTCCCCAGGAATGAACGCTCAAGGCCCCTCCGCCTGGTATGACAAATTCGTGGGAGGAAAGCCGGTGATCCCTGTTGTGTTGGATGGCATCCCCTTTAGTGCCCTGCTGGATACCGGATCCCAAATAACATCCATCCCACATGTTCTATATAAAGGGTACTGGGCTGATTCAGACATTACTAGTGCGCCAGATGACTCTAACTTTGATGTATGGGCTAGTAATGGACAGGTAATACCAAAGGATGGATTTAGAGAGATGAATATCCAGATTGGGAAGGTAGAATTGCAGAACCAGGGTATTATAATCATAGATGTTAACCGGCGAGACCGTGAGCCCGTGATGCTGGTAGGAATGAATGTAATTGAGAAATGTTTTTCCGAAGTGTTAAGTGTTTTGCAGCAAATCGCCGGGACTGCCGGAACTGGACAACAGAGGCTTCTGCACAAAGAGATCAAAGCCCTGATGTTGAAGCAGCAGGTAGAAATCTCCGGAGGTGAGATCGGCAGTGTACGAGTAAGTGATCCAATACCCATTGTAATTCCTCCCAAAACTGAAATGTTGGTATGGTGTAGAGCCGCAATAGGCATTAAAGGGCAAGACTATCAGGCCCTGGTAGAACCCGTGTACTCAGACAGTAGACCGACCATACTCACTGCTAGAGGAGTAGTTGATGTACACAGGGGAAGGGTGCCATTACGCCTATTAAATTGCGGAGATGATGAGATCACGTTACCAAAGTATGCTACCATGGCTAAGTTATACATGGTTGATAACAATAACATCACAGCCGCCGAGCCCTTGAACCCGTCATGTCAGGCGGATGACAATGGCTCAGAGGAGAAGCTGGAGAATTGGTGCCAGAAGTTGCATGTAGGTACCAGTTCTACACCTCCCCGTCACAAGCATGGAGTATACCGGGTAGTGAAGGAATATGAACAAATATTCAGTAAACACCCATTAGACTTTGGGCAGATCAAAGGGGTAGAGCACACTATACCCACAGGTAACCATCAACCTATAAAAGAGAGGTATAGACCCTTAACACCAGCTCACTACCAAACCACCAAAGATATGCTCAGAGAAATGAAATCTGCAGGGGTGATAAGAGACAGCTGTAGCCCCTGGGCAGCACCTCTAGTGTTAGTTAAAAAGAAGGATGGGATCATGAGAATGTGCGTAGATTACCGGCAGATTAATCGCATCACACATAAGGACGCATACCCATTACCTAGGATTGAGGAGTCATTAGCTGCATTAAAATCTGCTAACTACTTTTCCACCCTTGATCTGACTAGTGGGTACTGGCAGGTTCCTGTGGCCGAGGCCGACAAGGAGAAGACAGCGTTTACTACGCCGATGGGCCTCTGTGAGTTCAATTGTATGCCGTTCGGACTCTGCAACGCACCCGGGACCTTCCAACGTCTGATGGAGAGCTGCCTCGGGCACAAGAATTTTGAAACTGTCCTCCTGTACCTAGATGACGTCATAGTCTACTCGAAGACGTACGAGCAACATCTACAAGACCTGGCAGAAGTGTTCAAAGCTTTATCGAAATATGGCATGAAAATCAAGCCATCCAAGTGTCACCTTCTCAAACCAAAGGTACAGTACCTGGGACATGTCGTGAGTTCAGAGGGAGTAGCACCGGATCCTGATAAAGTCACAGTGATAAGGGATTGGCCAAGACCTACGAACGTAAAAGAAGTGAGGCAATTCCTGGGCCTGGTAGGCTATTATAGAAGATTTATCCGAGGATTCACGAAGCTAGCAGCTCTTCTACAAGACATTCTGGTAGGACGATCCAAGAAGACTTCAAACTGTAATCTCCTGACACGGTGGGATGAAGAAAGAGAAGACTCCTTCAACAAGCTGAAAAGTGCGCTGACGGGAGAAGAGATCTTGGCATACCCTGATTACCATCAACCCTTCATTCTATACACGGATGCCAGCAACGTGGGACTGGGAGCAGTATTGTCGCAGAAGCAAGGAGGCAAAGAGAGAGTAGGAAGCTCCGGCCTACAGAAAGAAATCCCGAGAACTACAGCTCCTTCAAGTTAGAACTACTGGCAGTAGTTTGGGCTGTAACAGAACGCTTTAAACATTACTTGGCAGGTGCAGAATTTACCATCTACACGGATAACAACCCGTTGACTCACCTGGACACAGCAAAATTAGGTGCTCTGGAGCAGCGATGGATAGCCCGGCTATCTAACTATAACTTTGTCATCAAATATCGGGCAGGCCGCAAGAAGGGGAACGCAGATGCCTTATCCCGAATGCCGCACCTGAAAGACGTGGAAGAGGAACCGGAAGAGTTGGAAGAGATTGAACTACCGGCCTTTCATCGTTCAAAGGTACAAGATTGTCAGCCCGGCGCCTACCAAAGAAAGCAGGAAATAAATCTTAACCCGTTAAGACACTACGAATGGGCCGAAACCCAAGATATCGATCTGGCCGTGAAGCTAGTGAAAGACCTGCTTACGCAAGAAAGCGCACACCCCGATCAGAATGCCCCAGCTGAAGCTATATCGCTATTGAAGGATAGAGGCAAGTTGTTCCTGCATCAAGGGAAGCTCTGCAGAACGCATACTAATCCTAAAACGCATGAACTGGTCTGGCAGATTATTGTGCCCAAGCGAGCCACTCAAATGGTCTTAGAAGCTTATCATGACAACGCAGGTCATTTTGGATGGAAGAAGTTAGAAGCAATCCTAAGAGACAGGTTCTATTGGGTTGGCATGAGAAGATCCATTGAACTATGGTGCAAAAGATGTGCCGCATGCAACCTCAGAAGGAAAGATCTACAGAAAGCTCCGCTTCAACCAATAGTAACCAAGCAACCACTTGAACTAGTCGCATTAGATCACGTCAAGTTGTCACCAAGCCGGTCAGGCTATGTCTATGCCCTAACCATCGTGGACCATTACTCACGCTTCTTAGTGGTGGTACCCGTCAAAGACTTGACAGCGAAGACTGCAGCAAAAGCATTCCAGACGCATTTCTGTAGACCGCATGGTTACCCAGAACAAGTCCTTGCAGACCAAGGTCCAGCTTTTGAATCAGAACTATTCAAGGAATTCTGCAATATGTACGGTTGTAAGAAGATTCGCACAACAACGTATCATCCCCAAACAAATGGTCTATGCGAGAAGATGAATCATATCGTAATCGAACTGTTAAAGACCTTACCAGAGTCAGAAAGAAACCAGTGGCCAGATAAATTACCTGATTTGGTAGACTTATACAACCATGTCCCTGTGAGTTCTACAAACTGCACTCCAGCATACCTTATGCGCGCAAGACCCGGTAAATTACCAATTGATCTAGAAATGGGAATTGAAAAACCAGATACAGAAGTAGAAGAAACAGATTGGGATACCAAACGTCAGAGACAGTATCAACAAGTGCAAGAATGTGTAGAGAGGAACCTACAACAAGCAAGAGCAAGACAAGAAAAGACCTTTAACAGATATGCTCAAGTAATGCCATTACAAGAAGGTGATCAAGTTCTCAAGAGAAAGAGACGTACAAACAAACTGGATAATCAGTGGGAAACCGTCCCATACACATTCTTACAATCTAACCTAGACAATGTTAAAACCTGTTTGATAAGCAAAGATGAAGGAAGAACTTCAGCAGTCGTATCTCGTGATCAACTTAAATTGTGTCCTGAAACCCTGAAGACACCTGAAGTCATAGAATCCGTACAGGTCCAACCTATCCAAGAAAAAGTAGAAGAAGTATTCCACACGGTACTAGGAGATTTTCCTAAAACATAGCCAAATTACCATGGAGCAGTTGTCGTACCAATGATTGCATTCCCTTCAATGATGGACCCAAAACCAGAACCTGTGTTACCAGAACCCGTGTTACCAGAAGAAGACCCAAGACTTGAAGAACTGGAAGTAGAATCCGAAGAGGAAGAACAAATTCCTGGTCCCAGTGAACTTGCCAGTCCTGCAGTCAGACCTCCATCTGCCATAACACCATGCACCCCAAATAGGTACACGTCTACTCACACTTTCAGACTAACTCCACCAACATTGCGCAGATCAGAGCGTAGTACGCAAGGTCAGTTACCAGCTAGGTACAAAGAGTAAAATGCAGAATTAAATATGTAATGTAAATATGTTTGTTTAAATGGAAAGTAAACGTAAATTGAGTCCAGTAGACTGTGTCCAAGAGGGTGGAGCAACTGGATTGACCCCCATGTACATTAAGTTAGGGAAAGAAAGTGCCTGGGGGTGGTGTAGCGAATTCAGGCCTCCAAAGCAGAAACGCCCGTGGACAAATGTATATAGTTATTGCAACGTTAAAAAGCCCAGTACCTACAGAGGCTATCCTGTATGAACTTTGAACTTTTCTTATTTACTTATGGACCATATATACCACGGACTGGTTGTGGTAAGAACTCTCTTGTATATATTCATCAGCCCGGAGGCAATAGACTAAACCTCCGGAAAGACTGCTTTTTGACTTTCGAACTTTTTTTCACATTCTAGTGATTTTTGTACTTTTTCATTTTTAAGTCTATGTAAATTTTAATTGTGTTTAATTGTTGTTTACTTGTTTTTCTACAGTCCCGGAGTACTGTATTTAACTAAGGGGGAATGTGGCACCCCATGGGTTAATGTGCCACAATAATATCACATGGGTTCTCTCCCCCACTACACACTGACAAACACTAGCACCTCTGGGCCAAGAGGGGGAGCACCACCTGCTTCCTTAAATACTCTTGCCCTCGAGGGAGAGCTGAGTTCAGCTCGGAGCAGGGCTGTGAAGAGGACACTTAGAGCAGAGTTAGCTCAGTGTAGACCTAGTAAGGGTCAGAGGAACAGGAGAACTACAGACAGAGAAACACGTCTGGGAGCTGGAGTGACACCTTCACTCGCCCCAGAAGAACACACAGAACGGACACCGGATCCGGTACTGTGTCTGGCACCCACAGCACAGTGAATCCAGGAACAGTGGGATCTCTAGATGCCCCCTAGTACCAGAGCAAAGCAACACGGAGGGGTCAGCACAGCACAGAGGACTCAAGTTGCCTAGCCAAGTGGTACCAGCAGAATACAGAGAGAGAGACGTGAGGAATGCCAGCAGCTCAGCTAATTGCAGCAGCCAGGACACACACACAGTGCAGCATAAGGACGCTGACGACCCCGGACAGGGTGGGAAGAGAGCTCGGCACCATTACAGACTCCGTGGACTATAATCTGCAGTAACATCAGCAGTAAAGCTTTGGAAAACAGTAAAACTGTGAGTCTGTGTATTGATTGCGACCTTTGCTCCAGATTCAGCACAGAGAGCTCCCCCCTGCTACAAGCCTGTCAGCTCTGCAGCCTCAGGAGAGAAGGAGAAGTGCACCAGTGTCGACCAAACGTGAGTGTGTGTCCTTTAACCCCGTCTCCACCATCTATAACCCCAATAGACCTTAACCCTTACTGCCCCGGGGGATACAGTTCTCCCCACTTCTCCTTGAGAAAGCGGCAGCGAAACGGCGTAGGAGGTGGAGGCCTATTGGGGGTCTTTCTCTTCACAGCGTGCAGCTACTTTCGGTATGCACAAGTGCAGCTGCACTTGCCACAAGCTTTGCTAAACGGAGCCAATGATGTGGGGCTGATTGAGCCATATGTTGTTATTTATGTACACACCATGTCAGACCTCCTTTTGTGGATATGTGGATATGTGCAATAATTTACTGTGGCAATGTGCAATAGATTTGAGTGCAAAACCTGAGATGTAACTGTAACATTACGCTGTGTAAAATCATGCTGCCTGTATTGACAGCCAAACTTGCATTTTTAACCTAGTGCATTTTTGTAAATAAACCTTAAATAACCTTTTGAGCATGATATAGACTCTGTATCTGTTTGTATAAATACAGAGGCTATCCTGTATGAACTTTGAACTTTTCTTATTTACTTATGGACCATATATACCACGGACTGGTTGTGGTAAGAACTCTCTTGTATATATTCATCAGCCCGGAGGCAATAGACTAAACCTCCGGAAAGACTGCTTTTTGACTTTCTAACTTTTTTTCACATTCTAGTGATTTTTGTACTTTTTCATTTTTAAGTCTATGTAAATATTAATTGTGTTTAATTGTTGTTTACTTGTTTTTCTACAGTCCCGGAGTACTGTATTTAACTAAGGGGGAATGTGGCACCCCATGGGTTAATGTGCCACAATAATATCACATGGGTTCTCTCCCCCACTACACACTGACAAACACTAGCACCTCTGGGCCAAGAGGGGGAGCACCACCTGCTTCCTTAAATACTCTTGCCCTCGAGGGAGAGCTGAGTTCAGCTCGGAGCAGGGCTGTGAAGAGGACACTTAGAGCAGAGTTAGCTCAGTGTAGACCTAGTAAGGGTCAGAGGAACAGGAGAACTACAGACAGAGAAACACGTCTGGGAGCTGGAGTGACACCTTCACTCGCCCCAGAAGAACACACAGAACGGACACCGGATCCGGTACTGTGTCTGGCACCCACAGCACAGTGAATCCAGGAACAGTGGGATCTCTAGATGCCCCCTAGTACCAGAGCAAAGCAACACGGAGGGGTCAGCACAGCACAGAGGACTCAAGTTGCCTAGCCAAGTGGTACCAGCAGAATACAGAGAGAGAGACGTGAGGAATGCCAGCAGCTCAGCTAATAGCAGCAGCCAGGACACACACACAGTGCAGCATAAGGACGCTGACGACCCCGGACAGGGTGGGAAGAGAGCTCGGCACCATTACAGACTCCATGGACTATAATCTGCAGTAACATCAGCAGTAAAGCTTTGGAAAACAGTAAAACTGTGAGTCTGTATATTGATTGCGACCTTTGCTCCAGATTCAGCACAGAGGGCTCCCCCCTGCTACAAGCCTGTCAGCTCTGCAGCCTCAGGAGAGAAGGAGAAGTGCACCAGTGTCGACCAAACGTGAGTGTGTGTCCTTTAACCCCGTCTCCACCATCTATAACCCCAATAGACTTTAACCCTTACTGCCCCGGGGGATACAGTTCTCCCCACTGGAACTACACCATCTCGGCTGCCATTCCATCACCCCCGGAGGTTCTGCAGCAGCGGCGGCCCCATCGCTGGCCGCATCAAGTGGGTGGCGTCACGAGTGACAAATCCCCTTGTAAATGATTCCCCATCTTATTGTGTGGGCCCAGGGACACGGTCCGGACCGAGCCACCCGTGACTTCCCTGGCACCGACCGGTCCGGTACCGAGTACCCCGTCCCGAGGGGGCTCCACAGGGGCATATCCTAAAATGGGATATATACCAGGATTAGGGCATTTACCAGGATGGGGCCATATACCAGGATGGGGCATATACCAGGATGATAGCATATACCAGGATGGGACTTATACCAGGATAGGGCTAAATATCAGGCTGGGACATATACCAGGATGGGGCCATATAAAAGGATTAGGGCATATACCAGGATGTGGCATATACCAGGATGGGGCCATATACCAGGATGGGGCCATTCACCAGGATGAGGGCATATACCACGATGGGACCTATACCAGGTTGTGGCTAGATATAAGGATGGGGAATATACCAGGATGGGGTCATATACCAGGATGGAGCCATATACCAGACTGGGGCATATATCAGGATGGGGCTATATACCAGGATTGAGATCATATACAGGATAGGGGCGCATACCAGGATGGAGATCCTATATAGGATGGTTGCATATACCAGGATTGAGCTCCATCAAACAAAAAACTTTACCCCAATTCTTTGCAGTCCAATCTCATACTTCCGGCAGAATATCAGTCTTGATGTTTTTCTTGGCTGTCCCTTCTTAATCCAGGCCAGCCTCCAAAAGACTTTCCCTCAATGTGTGTTTAGTTGCACTGACAGCTGCCTGACGGTTCTTGTGTGGGTTTGTATTTCATCCAAGGAAAATACATTTTATGGATCATTTGAGTCTAAGGTTTGAATGCGAAAATAAGGCTAGGGTCACATTTGCATTTCTATTTTTAAATCCTGATCCAGTTTTGAGCTTTCAAAAAGCTCAAAACCGGATCAGGAAACGCTCCCCATAGGAGTCCATTATGGTAACCGGATTGCTTTACATGCAATCCGGTTACTGGCTCCGGATCTGCAGCCTGCGCGAAAAATCATTCAGGCTGCAGTTTTCTAAGCGCTTCTGGCAACCGCAATGCGGTAACCAGATTGCTCAGGATGTGTAATCTGGAGCAATGTGGTTACCGTATACTTTGCTCCTCACTGCTAACATAGGCAGCTACCCCCTGGGCTTCGCTGTAATTCCAGATCCCTGTATAGGGGTTAAGGGTCTCGGGGTTTCTCGGGGTGCCTTACCAGCAGCTCAGCCTCACAGCGGATGGTCATCAAATTATATCTGGCCATACCATTCTTTATATATATAGATAGACTATATATAAAGCATTCCCTTACCTTTTTTTTTCTTTCTCTCCTTTTCAATGGTTTTATCTGTTTTTTCTCCTCTTTAAACTCTGAGCTGTGTCTGCTGATTGCTTCCCTCAAAGCACCTGTGTCCAGCTTCTCAGCCCTGTGGAGGAACACTCCCATTAAGGGTCTCGGGGTTTCTCGGGGTGCTACCTTACCAGCAGCTCAGCCTCACAGCAGATGGTCGTCAAACCTTTAGGCATTTACATTAGATCTATGGGTAGCGCACCGCCATAGATCTAATGTAAATGCCTACAGGACCTCAGACAGCGGCAGATACTATACGTACATTACGTACAGTATCTGCGCAACTGTCAGGGGAGCCGCAGCTTCATTCATAAATTAGTACAAAGCCGGCGATAGCCGGCTTACTGTAAATGCCGTATTAACCCCTAACATGCTGAGTGGAGTGGACAGCATGTCTCTAGGGGCGGTGGGCACCCCCTAGAGACATGTTGCCCACAGCTAATATTAATAATTAATGCTTTAATACACAGTTAACACTTTGCTTATCCCTGCGGCAGAAGGGATGAGCAAAGTATATGGTTACTTCATTGCTCCGGATTACACATCCGGAGCAATCTGGTTTCGGATTGCGGTTTCCACCACACATTTTTGCTTTAAAATGTGTGTGAAGCCAATTGCGTTCACCGCATCCTTATCTGGATGTGGTGAACGCAATTGGCTGGCCAAATGTGACCCCAGCCTAAGAAAGATTAGGTTATGAGATCACACATTTAATTACAGAAGCATCTATTCTTTACATATCCTTTAGAAAAGAATGGTGTCTTCCCAAGTAATGATTTGCTTTCTGGAAGCAAAAATCTGTGATGTGGGTTCAAAGGAAAAATAACATTATGTAGCTGTCTTTTCTGCTTTACGGAATTATCGTTTGTCTCTTTTCATCACATAGAATTCTGATGATATGCAACATCTATTTTTCTTAATCTATTGTATTCCAATTGTCACCAGTATGTGGTAAGAATTTAGAATTCATCAAAATAAAGTAGATTTTGTAGTCACAAAAAGCTGCAGTTATAGAATAAAAAACTACATTCATACATGAGTTATTCAAGTTGCAGAATCTCTGTACCTTTTATCATGTTTTTGATGTTGCATGTTTTGTTTTTGCTGGTATGTAATTTTTTTTTTAAACAAAGCTGCTTTGTTTTCATACATCCTAGTATTTGGCTTTAGCAAGACTTTATTGATACCTTATATGTATTTATGGATTTCATGCGTTTTCTGATAGTTTTCCACAGTGGAAATTTACTAAAAACACATGAGTGTTTTTAGCTCCATTTTTTTCTGCATCTAACGCAAGTCTATGGGGAAAATCAACATATAAAACTCGGCATACCAACAAAAGAAACTCATGTTATGCATTTGAAAATTATGAGATTATCATAATTTGTGTGCATTTGTAATACTGGGTAACCCCACCTCCATGAATTGGTAGGTTTGTGAGTGGCTGATTCATCAGTATTTTCCCCATGTTCTGCCCCCACTTTTTCATGGAGTTTGGTGCATCCTGCTACTGCATTGGTAATCTTACCTGGTGTTGGTAAGACTGTTTGTTCTGTGAGATTAATTATAATTTTTAAGAAATGCAACATAATAATATTAGACCTGTGATATATAGTTTCATATTGTCATGTGTAGACTGCTTCGTATTAGTTTAAATGGGAGAAAAGTTCCTTTAAGGGTACCCTTACACGCCACAACCTCAGGAGACATTTTTGGCGGCAATATTTCTCGCTGGAATTATCGCTGCCAAATTGCCTCCTTATTGCGGCATGTATTTGGGGAATTTGGCGGCGATATGTCGCCTCGTTCCGGTCGCCTGGCTTTGGAGCACTGCTCCAAAATCGAAACCAGGCGACATTGGTTTTATCACCGCCAAATTCCCGAAATACACGCCGCAATAAGGAGGCAATTTGGCGGCGATAATTCCAGCGAGAAATATTGCCGCCAAAAATGTCTCCTGTGGTTGTGGCATGTAATGGTACCCTAAAGGTACCTTTACACACCGCCACTGTGACTAGCAACAGGTATCCACCGCACGTGCATGCGCACGTTTTTAACGGTGGATATCGATTGCCGATGCCGCATATACATGCCGCCATTGCGTGCTCCACTGAAGGTAACTTTGTTCCCTGGAAGTGCCGACGGGTGCCGCGGCTAACTTCCTGTGGAATACCTTCCCTGCTACACACTCCGCCATCCACAAAGGAATATGGGTGGACCTGGGCAGCAGGGACAACACATAGGCGTGCCACACTCCGTCACGCCGCACCCAAACTACAACCATTGGCCAACACAATAGCGTTCTGATTGGTCAGGGCGCGAAGGGCGGATGGCGAAGACGTGACACAATAGTGTTTGGATTGTCACACGGAATAGACGCTTGTGACGTAGTGAAGTGTGCTGATATCCACTTAGGAGACGCTCACGCGTCACACAGGAGCGGTTTACATTCACACAGTCAGTGCGTTTAAATAACTAAGTGTTTGGCTTTGTGTGCATCTGGATCTAAATGTGTGAATAGAGCCACAATGCAGATAGCATATGTGCCAACATAGGTCAATGGCCTTGAGCAGCTGACATGCCACATGTACATTATGTGTGTGTCTGCACATGTGCTGCACTACTTACTTAAACCCACATGCCACACAATATCATGTGCTGCATCAATGTGTTGTGTCCAGGTGACCCTCTGCCTACACCACACCACTATGGTATTGTACACACATTTGTCACATAGACTGTTGACCAAATATCTTCACATAGCTCATGGCCTCAGCACATAATGTGTCTTGTACCCACCCATAGGTGCCAATGGGTGTGAAAGCACTGGGCACAACCCAAACCTTGATCACGCTGCCCTCCATCCCCAAGTAATCAGTCTCACACATAGTAATTTGGATCTAAAAAAATATACGTATTCTTTGTAGCCACATGAAAATAAAAAGTTCAAAATTACAGAAAGGAAAGACAATGGACATTAAAACATCATGTAACATTGTAAACAGAAAAGAAAAACAGAAACACAATACACAATAAATTGACAAACAATGATAAAGTGTGCAGCACCTACATAACACAAATCAAACCTAAACTAACTAACTAACTAACTAAAACCTGTGCACACAAGACAATATGCAAAGAAACCACCATGGTGCAGCCACCCTGCGGTTTGCACCATTGCCACCATTTTTTCTCCTCCCAGCACCAGCCACACTACACGTGCTGGTTCTGCCAGCCCACTGCCCCAGGGCCATTAAAGTAGGAGCAGTATGTGCCTCTACTGTTCCTGGCCTCCTGCTGAGTGCAACAATGGCTCAGCAGCTGGAGTGGCGCCACACCATGGTCGACATCACGCCAAGCCCCTGGACGGACCTCCCCTGTTGTGGGGTCCACAAAATCTACATAACTTGCCGGCGTGTATGATGCTCGATCCCTACGACGCAGGAAGTTATGCAGCACACAGCAGGCCAGCACTACCATGTCAATAGATTCCAGTTTCATATGCAGAGGCGTATGAAAAACCCGGAATGTATTCGCCATGGCCCCAACGCATTTTCAACCACACGGCGGGCCCGGGATAGCTGGTAATTGAAAATGCGCCACTCAGAAGTAAGGGTCCTCTGGGGATATGGCCGCAGTAGGTGTGCCTGAAGTGAGAACGCTTCATCCGCCACAAACGCAAAGTTGAGATGATGACTTGTCTCTTCATTTGAGGATTAGTTCAGCCCACCTGTCCTTAGTTCTTGTGCCAAGTCACAGTGGGCGAACACACCCCCATCTGAGATTCGCCCGTTCATTCCAACATCCACGTAGAGGAACTCATAGTTCGCATCCACCAGGGCCATGAGGACTATACTAAAATACCCTTTGTAATTATAATACAAAGAGCCCGAGTTTGGGGGTTTAGTAATCCTCACGTGCTTGCCATCCAAAGCGCCCCCGCAGTTTGGGAAGTTCCACCGGCTTTCAAAGCCTCGGGCTACTTGCATCCATTCTGCGGGTGTTTCTGGCAACAGCATGTAGGATGGCAGCAGAGCACTCCAGATGACCTCAAACGTCTCAGGAAACAGGCGGCTCAGCAGGGACAGTGATACACGTGACGTGTATGTGAGGTCGGTCCTTGACCGGCCTGTAGCCAGGAACCACAAAGTGATTGCCAACCGCTCCTCAGCTGATAAAGATCGACGCATGACTGTGTCCTGATGGGCTATCAATGGCCCAAGAGCTCCAAAAGGAAGATGAAAGAGTCCTCAGACGTACGGAGGTAGTTTTGGTAATCATGCGGATTGTTATCCTCCAGCTCACGCAACAGCTGCATGTGGCCCCGGGTGTCCCGGCGCCGAAGCCAATCCCGGCTCCACACACGCCGTCATCTGCAACGCATCAACCTTTCATATCACTCCTCCATCCACAGTTGCTCTTCCACCAACGCAAGAGCCACGATAAACATGTCGATCACGTTGATTCTGCATCTTGTGTATCAGCACCTGTATATGATAAACATAAATCATCACTACATAGAACAATATGGTGACATGTTTGCATCTAAAGTAAGCCACACACTACTTTGACTGGCCACTAGTGAAAAGCACATTTAATCTGTCGTGTGTGCACAACACACATCCTTTTTACCATTGTAAGGCCATCACCCACAAGTGGGCGGAAAACAAAGAAAACCTCCTCACTGATCAGCCCCGTCCATCCTTCTACACTTTGTAGCGTTGATCAAAGTAACACATCAGGCCATATCTGTGTTAAAAAGGTACATGTGTCACCACAAACAACGGCTATACATGTCAGACAAACAATGTAGGTTACCATATATTTACACTTCTACAGTCTGTAAGTATCAAAGTACCACAGCCTTTCAGGGTGAGTACTTTCACAGCGCCAGCCAAAAAGTGCCGGCAGCTGGCCCATTTCTATGAGGAGACCACCCTAGATGAGGGCTATACCACCAGCCCAGGGGGCACTTGTCCCCCTGCCACCTGGGCCAGTCCGCCCTGGCCATGATTCTGGTTTATTTTTGTAATCATCGTGGCCGTTTAGCCTTTGTGATCATGTGGACTCAAACATATCCTTACATACATGGCAACCATAGCTTCTTGAGGGCTCCTGCAGCAAGGGTGTCCCACATGCAAACATACATGTACAATACATGTTTTCAGGGCCAAAACAACTGGATGTATATACTCAGTATAGTGTGTTGTAGGCATGCCTTGTGTTGGCCCTGCTTGCTCATATTGGTTTATTTTTCACAGATGCCTGCTGGGTATTCAGAATTTGTGACCCAACTCCTTGCCTTGTATCAGGAACACGAGTGCCTGTGGCGGATGGTGCTGCCCACATACCATGACGCGGCAGCGCGGGCTGAGGCCTACAAGCCTCTAGTGGCGCTGGCCAAACGGCTCCAGCCCCATAAGAGATGGGAAGCGGGTGCCATTTACAATAAAATCAAAGGCCTGAGCTCCACGTTCCAGCGAGCTCACAAGGCGTACACGGAACAACGGTCCAGGGCTGGAGGTCAGGAGGTACCCAAGCCTAATTTGTAGTATTATGACCTCCTCACCTTCACCCTGGGCCAAGAGAGCTCGCGTGGATTGCGGAGCAGCCTGCGCCGCCCTGCCTCCTCTGTAGGCCCAGCCCAAGCAACATTCCCACTGCAGGAGGTGGGTAATTGTGTTTAGGTGGTGGGCCACCATGTTTGCTCCACAGGTGTGATTGTCTGCATGCATTTCCTAACCACACTTCTCCATTGTTTCTTTTTTATATTTTCTAAATGTTGGTATTGGGTATGTGGCCTCAGGGGCAGTTTATAGATTTTTACACACATCTAAAACGGAGGTTCTCACTGTCCTTAACATTAAACAACCTGGGGGGATATTATAATTGGGTGTACAAATATATCCAATGAAGATTGTTTGCCGTTTAAATTTGCCCTGAGCACAGAAATTACCAATGGAACACAGATATGTGTCATGCCTTTGCCCCATGGAGTGTATGTTAAAATCATTCTCAACATGCATTTAATTTATTGTGAAGGTAAGGCTGAGCCACATGGGCTAACAGCTGGTTAAAGGCAGCTTAAAGCTCCTGTGGTCACATACCCTTTTTATGGTTAAGTGTATATTTTACCTCCAATTGCTGTTTGAGTGTGAGACAGTTTGCAGCCGCAGGTGAGTATACGTCAGTCGTGCATTTGTTAGCCATTACAACATTGCTCCTGTTTTTTCTGTTGGGACCTTGGGACCTGGTGTGTTGTGTGGTGTACTGGATGGGGTGGGGCTTTGAGCACTTGACATCATTGATGCTGCTTTGTGGTATTGATTATTTTTTCTTTTCTCTTTTTTTTCACAGGCCCCTCAGCTGCCTGGCTCCAGTGAGGACGATGCACAAGCTGGTAAGGCTCTCCCAACAACATCTTCGGGAGAGCCAGAGGCCGGAACTAGTGGTGGAGGGCCAGGCCCAGGGCCCAGCTCTGCCATTCGAAGATTTAGACCGCCGGTCCCACCTAATACCGAGCTGGGTACCTGGGCCAAAAGGGTCCTTTTGACTGAAGAAAGATCAACCACCTCTAGTTTCGGCCACCTCACCAGCAACATGTTCGGCCAGATGGAGCCAGAGCAGAGGAAGATTGCTGAGTGGGCCATCTATCGTGTCCTAGAGGCGGGCGTAGATGGGTCCCTGCGATGGGGGTCCATGATCCCCGTCCCCCACCATACGACCCCTTGGCCCACTGCGCACGCCCAACACAGGGTGAGGAGACCCCCACGTCTGGATACCCAACCTCCCCCAAGACGGAGTGGAAGAAGACCAGCACCCTCTCAGGCAAGGTGGGTCTACCAGGAGAAGGTGGGGGAGGAGGCAGCGTCGGATCCACCAGAGGATGATGAGAAGAGTGGACACTACTAGCCAATGCACTATATTGGCCTTATGGACTGCCAACATTATTATTTATATTATTTTTCCTTTGGTGGACACATTTAGCCCACATTGTGGCCGATTTGGCTGGGCACATTCCGTATTTGTTGTTTTTTTTGCCCTTTACTAATTTAATAAAAAAATATATTAACCCGTGGAGCAACATTTTTTCAGATTTCACAACACAAGTGTGTTGACTGGGTGTATGATTGTGGGCAACATATAGGGTACATTTAGCACACATTCAGGCCAATGGCGGGAGTGCTGGTACACGATGTGGACTGGTAAGATATATTCATACATCAAAGAAGTATCCAAATCTCTGTCACACAGTTAGCCCAATTTGCTGATTGTCAGTCCAACATGTATGTGTGTTGCCATCAAAGACCACACAGAAATATTCCAGAAATAATTTATTAGGAAACAGCATGTGTGGCACACAGTGGCCACGAAGGACACAATGCTGGTTTTGTGTAGGAGTAGCCACAACACACTCCCCACGGTCCCAATGTGGGACACTATAAGAAAAGAGGCCAACTGGGCCAAAAAAAAAAACAGGGCAACATGTCTGAGTGAAAGACCAACATGGACAACAGTTTTTTTGGGCCTGTTTGCCCATTAATGAGGCTGGGCGCATCGGGTTCATGGGAGGCCACCATGTGCTCGGTGGAGGGCAGCAAGCATGGCACCCAACCGGGCCAGTTCTTGCATCCCACGTTGGTGTGCCCTGTTCAATGTTTGTGCCACCTCATGGTGGGCCCGGATGACTTCCTCCATAGTAGGGACACCAGTATTGGGAATAAATTAAAATTTAGTTTCCAACAGTCCCTGACCCTGGGGATGTTTAGGGAGCTCACACTAAAAGATGCTCCTTACCCTCTGCCTCAACATCATCCTGACTATCAGGGGGTGATGGGGATGGGCTTAGACTCCAGCCGGCAGCCCCAGCACGTTCTCCATCTGCACAAAGAGTTGAACAAAGTTTAAACAAACAGTGAGAAAATACTGATGGCGGAAAAACACAACACTGATTACAGTGTGCAGGGCGTATGCCCCAAAAATACACACTTACCACCATAGTCATCAAAGGCTGCCTCCATAGCAGGCTCAGGGGACATGGCCACCCCTGGGCTCGCCACTGAGCTGGACACAGTGGGAGGTGGGGTCACTCCAGGGCTGGGGGTCTGTGGCCAGATGATGGGGTTGTGTGGCACAAGGGGGCCTGGGCTCGAAGGCGCACCATCCTCGGGCCTGCAGGTGCTGGCAGCTTCTCATCCTCCTCTGACCATGCAGGTGCTGGCAGCTCATCATCCTCCTCCGGCCATGCAGGTGATGGCAGCTCGTCATCCTCCTCTGGCCATGCAGGTGATGGCAGCTCGTCATCCTCCTCTGGCCATGCAGGTGATGGCAGCTCGTCATCCTCCTCCGGCCATGCAGGTGATGGCAGTTCCTCAGCCTCCTCCGGGCCTGCAGGTGCTGGCAGCTCCTCAGGCCCTGGGGACCGTGGATTTCCAGGTGGCGATGGTGTCGCTGCAGCCTCTTGTGGCGGTGGTGTCGCTGGCCTACCTGCGGGTGGGGCATGGGGCCCATCTTCCGAGGATGAATCCTCACCACCTGTATTTGAAAGCACAATCACAGAGCTTTGAGGAGTAAGGTTAAACACATTGTTGTCAAACATTTAGATTGTGTGCTTATGTGGTTCCAGCATGACCAATAGGGTAGAAGGTCATGTTGTATGCATGTACTGTGGGTAGGACACAGTATGTTTAGTGACAGGAGGGCCACTACACTGGCAAGATATGTTTGCTTCTGGCCAACCACACCTACACATGGTAGGTGTATGTGTGTTTTATTTTCAAAAGGGCCAGAAGCCACTGGTGTTTGCCCCATGGCTGCGTACACCAATTGTTCAGGTACTATAGTTTGTTCAGCTATAACATCATGGTGTGTCTATATTGTCCCCTGTGTACGGGGCATCATCTGTGGGGCAGTGAGTCATGTGTGTGTTGAAGATGGTACTGATTTTTCAAGATCACATTTACAATGTGGAGTCAGCTTAGGCACAAATATAGTGAGGTTACGGCTGAGTGTAGGCGTCACCATTTGTGCAGCACATGACTGATTTGCCCATATTCCTGTTTGGGTGTCAACAACCAGGCAATGCACCTTGCTGCCACATGGTGGGTCAATACACATTTTTTAATGTTGGCCAATGAACATACATTTGTGTTATTGATCCTTTGAAAAATGAGCTGCACTCAGCAGTATGCATCTTTACTTTTATTAAAGGCAGGTTACAGGCAGCATGGCAAGGAGAGGGAGTGTGGAGTCACCTGTACTCCACACACCCTCCCCTTGCCACACTCATTTTTCTACTGATTAAGCTCTTTAATGAAGTGTTTTAGCTTGCACCACCAGGCCGAAGTGTAGGCACCCCGTCCAAATTAGGCTGAATATATGTAACCAGATTGCAGCGGCCACACCATGGCCCACGCTCTCCTTCTAATATGTTTTTATACATTTGTGTGTAGTTTGGTACATGTACATGTGCAGGTGTGTGTTTGGGGCCAACAATTACTCACCACGCAGCCTGGCAATCCTGGTACGGATGTCCACAATGCGGCCTGGGCACTTCTGCTTCAGATCCGCGATCTTCTTCTGGATCTGTTTGGGGCTCCTCTCCAACCCTATTTGTGGAGCAGGGCTCGCTGTATCCGCCTCAGGGTGCTGCGATTGCGCAGCCGTGGGTGCCAGTGGTGATGGTGGCCCCAGTAGTCATGGCGGTCACAATGGTCTATGAGGACCAAAAGCTCTGCCATACCCCACGTTGCAGCACGCTGTGTGGCGGCCATGACTCTGCTGCTATGTGCAGGGGAGGGGCTGGCACCTTGCAGACAGAGTGAAACTGAAACAAGCGTCATGACGTCAGAACGGCTGCTTGCGGTGCGTAACTAAATTCAAAACAACAAAGTCGTCGTACGCGCATGTGCGAGACGGAAAAAACACTTCTGCGTCAACTAAAAAAACAAGCATTGCAGGGAGTTATGTATGGCAGCCATGTGCACTGCGTAGAGTAATTTATTCCCTCGTGTGTGGTATGAGAATGTGCACATTATATGGGACGAAACAGCACAATACATTTGCCAGCGCAATTGGGTGGCTGTATAATTGCACTGATGTATTGGATCGTTCAGACGGGTCTTATGCGTCTAGTGCTGAAGGGACAGCTCTTCCAAGATGGCGGCCTGTGAAGGGAGAGCCAATCGTTGCGCAGGAGCCCCCACCAATGATCGCTGATGGGGGGCGATATTCATGAGGCTGTGTCACGCCCATGGGAATTGAGTAAGCCACGCAAATACTATGCCTGTGCCCCGTTTACACGCCACCACCATAGCAATTGTGCCTTTCTGTTCTTGAGCACGGCTCAGCAACAGGTATTCGAAGCAACTGCTGGACACCGGGAGGAACTGCCCTATTTACACGCCGCCATTTCGTAGCAATTTCATGGCAACAGGCACAATTATCCCAGTGCCCGGCAGTTGCTGCCTCTCTGTGGTGGCATGTAAAGGTACCCTAAGGGTTAACATTGTTGCTGTGGCTCTGCAGTTTGAGGATCTGGTCACCATAGCAATGCCTCACGATCAACTGACACGATCTGGTCACGTGACGCACTGCTATGGTGACCAGATCAGGTGACTTTGCACGTCACTCTCTGTGACCTCTGGGTGATCTAGTCCTCATAGCGACACTTTACGATCAGCTGACATGATCTGGTCTCGTGAAGCATTGCTGTGGTGACCAGGTCAGATGACTTTGCATGTCACTATCTGTGACCTCTCGGTGGTCTGGTCACCATAGCAACGCGTCACATGACCAGATCGTGTCAGCTGATCCTGATGCATTGCTATGGTGACCAGATCACCCAGAGATCACAGAGTGTGATATGCATGTTCACCTGCTCTGGTCACCATAGCAACACGTCACGATTGCTATAGTGACCAGATCAGGTGACTGTGCACATCACTCTCTGCAACCTTCGGTCCCAGTGTACAGTGACTCTTGAGGTCTCCTGAGGTCACCATTCAGGTAAAAGCAAGGAGCCGCTAATTATACCAGGTACCATGCTTACCTGACCTATCCTCAGGTGACCTCAGGAGTCAACGTACTCCGGGCTGCAGCTCGTTCATTCAGTGACTGGAGGCTGTGATGAGGATGCTGTATTCTTCATCACAGCCTCCATTCAAAAAGACAATGCAGAGGATCCAAGGAGGCGAATGAGGGTCATGGAGTTAATAAAGATTGAGTCCCTAAATGTCTTTGTATTTTTATTTCTAATAAAAAATGTTTCTATGTGTGGTGACTTCTTTACTTTTTACTTGAAGCTCTTAATGGCTGAGTCTAACGTGGCCTGACTTTAAGTGGCCTGAGATGAGGTGTTATCGCCGGAGATGTCAGCGGCGACAGGCGGGAGCGCGCATGTTTTTAGTGCCCCGCCGTGTCGCCGTTGCATGTTTACATGTGGTGACACCTCCAGCGAAGCACCGGCGATCTGACAGGCGGCATCGCCGCTGGGGTGTCTAAAAACCCCAGCGGCGATGCTGTAACATGGGAGCCTATGGCTCCTATCTCCTGTCAGATCAACGTCCCCCTGTTACATGGGGCGATGTCTACACATCGCCCCTGAGTGCTCGCCTGGTTTCAGAGCACTGGTGTGAAACCAGGCGACCACTCAGAGGCGATATGTAGCGCCGACATCGCCCCTTTACATTAGGTGATGCAGGGGCGATATCGGCGGTGATTGGCCGCGCCCCTACATCGCCTAAGAAATCGGCGGTGCTGTCGCCAGGTGTGACGGACCCCTAAGAATTTCAGGCTTAATGCCAGATGGCCATACAAAGCTGGTATTAACCCCTTAGTAACCAGCATGCACTGCTACCAGGGCTGCTGGAAGTGCTGTGTAAAGTACCTGGAAATGGCAATACAATGAATGCGCCATTTTCAGGGGCAGCTGCGGGCTGCTATCCTTTAGCATGAGGTGCCCTAAAATGAGGGCCCTAACCTCACTGAGAATACCAGCCCTCAACTGCCTAGTCTTTCCTTGGCTGGTAAATAAAAATAGGGTGGAGCCCTATGCATTTTTTTATTGCCAGCCAAGGTAAAAATAGGCAGCTGAGGGTGGCAGCTTGTAGCTGTCAGTTTTATCTGTGCTGAGACAGAAAAATACAGCGGAGCCCTACGCTATTTTCCCATTATTTATTTATTTTACACCCTATGATGTAACTGGGTTGCCATACACTAATATGTATGACAAGCAAGCACAGACATCATCTAAATTGCACGCGCATGTTAGATTGCCTCCTATCGCCACCAAAAATTGCGGCGTGTAAAGTTACCCTAAGAGGGATAGAAAATGGACAAGGTACTTTATTATGGAACATTTTCTCTAAAGTGATGTAAGCATACCTATTGTCTATTTTTTAAAGGAGGATATGAATTTTTGAATGAATGCACACTTAATAAAGGAGAAATCTATTGAGTCATAATCAAGTTATTGATACAAGTGAGAGAATCCGACGGGTCAAGTCTTTGACTTCAAGCTAACATTGATTGTCATATTAAAATATTTTAATTTGAATTTGGAGATGTCACGAAGTGATATCTGTTCTGATCATAAGTCACAGGACTGCTGACGTCTGGGTTGCCTGCAGCTGTCAGGTTGATAGAATGTCGCACCATAAGAGAAATATCCAATTATGCGATCTCCAGGGGTTCTGTGACACCCAAGCAGAGAGTAAATTACTAGCACAGATCTCTGAAGCAGCTTAAGATGAGACCACAGGCCTGCTGCTAGGTGGGTATACCTCTATTTTTTATTCTTAAAGAATTCATGCCTAATTTTTAGTTCTGTTGGACAGCCTCTTTGGGTACCTTTATACGCCGCAACCATGGGAGACATTTTTGACGGTGATATGGCGTCCCAGAATTGTCGCCGTCAAATTGCCTCCCAATTGCACCGTGTAATTGGGGAATTTGGCGGCGATATGTCGCCTCGCCACGGTCGCCTGATTTCAGGGCACTGCTCTGAAATCAGGCGACCGTGGCGAGGCGACATATTGTTGCCAAATTCCCCAATTACACGGTGCAATTGGGAGGCAATTTGACGGCGATAATTCCGGGACGCCATATCACTGTCAAAAATGTCTCCCGTGGTTGCGGCATATAAAGGTACCCTTTGACAGATTTCTGCTACTAGATACAACAAACAAAGAACCATTCAAATCAATGTATGTGACTTAGAAAACTATATCAGAATTTCTGTAAAAGAAACCTCAGAGCATTGTCACAAGGGTTTTAAACACTTTGCATTCAGACACGAAAGGCTGCTCAAATATGATCTTATATCTATAACATATCTGGAGTTCGTTCTGACTGGATTTCCCAGGTGCAAAATATAGGTTAGCGTGCTTATGGGCTGCTGCAGGGAATTTCACTTCCATATTACTTCACTAGTTTATAATAATTAAAATTGTACCGGTTCACTTCCTAACCTACTTGATTCTAATCACCAAAGATAAACCTTAAACATTTTAGGAATGCATAAGATTTTGTGCTCCCAAAATTGCAAGAGAACATATATTCATCAAAACAAGTCTGAAGTTATTAAGTCATGGTACATGAGATGAATCGTAACATAGTGATAATAACTGACTGAAGGAAAGAAAATGTAAGGAGAAATGAAACGTTGTCTTAGCAGACACTGAACACGAGACCACCGGGGGACACTGTGTTCCACTTATTAGCTACAGGGAGGACTTGGTTTGCAGATAAACAAATGAAAGTGGACTTATGCTATTTTTGGAAATGCTCCAGAAATGAAACGAGACTGTAGAAAACATAATTCATTTCACCAAAAAGAAATAGAAAATAAAAGATTGTTGCAGAGCTGTATATTTTGGCAAACAATGGACACTGCACAGCAGAAAATGCTCATTCCTACAAAGATATTATTTTCTCCTAATTGTAGATATTTACCGGTATTTGGAAACAACAAGTAATAAGAACCAGACAGCTAATTTTAATGGAAAACAATCAAAAATATGTAAATAAATTAGATACAATGGATCATTCTTAAGGTACCGTCACATGCGGCAATTTTCCTAGCAATTTCACTGGCAATTTGCTGGTTGCAGTGAAATCATGGACACATTGTTACATTTGTACACGGCAACAAAATAGAACAATGTGTCCATGATGCCCGCAGTTGATGGCTTTACCTTGGCTAGTAAGCAAATAGGTGGGAGCCAGACAGCTACTGTGAGGTTTGCAGGAAGTTGCGGACTGGCTGCAACCAATCACAGTCACCAGCACAGAGGGTGGGGAAAGAGTACAGTAATCTGCCTGCAACCAATCACAGATGCTATCACTGAGGGTGGGTGGTGATAGCAATGAATAAGGTTTAATGAAAGTGGCAGCAAATAGTCTCACAGCTGTTTTATGTTCGAAGGAATCAAGGTATGTATAATTGTCCTGCTGTTATAGAGGGCACCTCGGCCGCTGCCGTATGCCCTAGACTGCAGAGCCCTCAGCTGACAGGCAACATCAACTTCCCCTCTCCGTGTAATGAGAAGCGACAAGCAAGCAACCCCCCCCCTTTTTCTCTCCCTACCTCAGAATCCTCTCGCTGGCTTCCCTCCTCCCAGTTTTATTACTGTCCCTCAGCCAGCCTCCAGGCTATAAGTAGCATTGCCTAAGGGCAACCTCTCTCTTACCTACTGCTCTCTCAGGTGATCATCAACGTCGACGGGTGAACCACATCGATCGCTTCGCCGAACGGATGATGGACGTGCTGGCTGCAGAGGTAAGGCAGAAGTTCGGGCAGGAGGTGGCCGACTGGATCACCTCCTTTGTGGGTGACGGCCACCTTTTGCCTGGACATATGCAGGGCATCAGGAGGTCCAAAAGAGCTTCTCGCCCCCCAAAAAGATTAAGCCCCTCAGGGAGTCCCCCCCCCAACGGCAGGGCAACAGAGCAGGGTCCCCCCGGCCACAAGGCTTCGACAAGGTCCACAAGATCCAGGGCAGAAGGACCTAGCACAACAGCCCAGGCTGATCACGCAGAAGCAGGCTCACGCCTGCCCTCTAAAGGGACCAGGACTCGTCCTCAGACGAAGCCCCCGACCCCCCGGTCCAGTTATACCCACGAACAGCCCCCCCAACAAGGAGAAATACAAACATTGCCCCAATCACTCACCATCATTGGGGACCCCGGGCAGCCGACAACAGGAGGCCGGGATCTGTCCCTCCACTAACTAGGGACACTCCAAGGACTGGTGTAGCTGAGAAGCAGGCCCGCGCCCATCGGGCCCGCTCCCGCCGGATGCCGGTGCAGTCCCCTTCGGCTGGACCGCCCCAGCTGCCACCCGGCCAGTGCAATGCGTCTCCGGTACCCGGCCGGGTCCCCCGGCGCCAACGGGCCACCTCAGCCCTCCAGCACCACAGAAAGGCGGGGGTGCGCGGGCACGTCGCATCCCTGCTGAAGCGGCGGGCCTGTAGAACAAAGGCCTGCGCGCGGCTGTTAGCAGTGGCGCGCGCACTGGAACGCGCACGCCTGCTGCCCGCAGCTCCGCGTGCGGCGCGGGAGGGCACTAGCGTGCACCTCCGGTCGCGGCCAGCGGTGCGCGCATGCGCCGCTGCGTCACGTCCGGGGCCAGAGGAGTCACGTGATCGCGAGTCATGTGACCGCGCATCACGTGACCCCGCCCCGTTTCCGGCCCAGAGCATAGAGGCGTCACGTGATCGCGAGTCACGTGATCGCGAGTCACGTGACGCCTCCCCACTTCCGGTCCGGCGTTCTAAGACGCGGCGCGAACGCACGGCCTGCGCGCGGCTGTCAGCGGTGGCGCGCGCACTGGAAAGCGCACGCCTGCTGCCCGCAGCTCCGCGTGCGGCGCGGGAGGGCACTGGCGGGCACCTCCGGTCGCGGCCAGCGGTGCGCGCATGCGCCGCTGCGTCACGTCCGGGGCCAGAGGAGTCACGTGATCGCGAGTCAAGTGACCTCGCATCACGTGACCCCGCCCCGTTTCAGGCCGGAGCATAGAGGCGTCGCGTGATCGCGAGTCACGTGACCGCGCATCACGTGACGCCTCCCCACTTCCGGTCCGGCGTTCAAATACGCGGCGCGAACGCACGGACCGCGCCAGCACACCCTACAGGGCAGCAAGGCAAAGGGGTCACGGGGGGGAAAGAACAATGAGGCTGGGTGCCAGCATACACTACACCCAGCACGATTCAGAAGAAGAGGCTGGGTACTGGCAAGCAGACACACAATACATTGAGCCACCCAGTCCTGAGCCGCGGGAATCCCGGGCCACGGACTGCGCACAGAGACAGGGTAGGCCTGGCCCAGGACGCGGGTCCAGGGCTCAGTCTGCCAGCGCGGCTGGAGCCCGGCAGTCCAGATCAAGGTCCCCGTCGCCGCAGTGCTCCCCAAACACCCGTCGACCGCCATCCTACACCGGACACGGCAGGCGCAGGCATCACTCCAATAACGACTACGCGGACCCGCCACCACCAAAAAGGACCAGAGGATCGTCACCAGGCTCGCCCAGAACCCCGCCGATCGGACACCGGTCCACAAGCAGACGATCAGACAGGACAGCACCATCTCCAGCACGGTCATCAGCATCTTGGGGTAAGTCGCTTTTCACGAGCTCGTGGGTTAAGGGGTCCCAATATAGTTCAAGGGAAAGGTCTCTCAGTTCAAATTCCCTTTCCCTCAGTAGTGCCCTCCCGGCGGAGCAGGAATATATAGACGAGGGTTTTCACAAAATACCCAGTCCGGGGGCTCACCTGGCAGTTGAAGTCAGGCAGAAGATTTGGGCTAATGACTATGTCGACATCTGGTCCCTGTTGAAGCCGGAGCATGCCACATTAGAAAGAGAAACCCCGCAGAACGCGGCACGTGTTTCTAATAACAGACCTAAGGTGGCTAAAACCATAGGTAATTGGACCCAAGCCTTTTACATCTTGGGGGCCGTTATGGGGCAAAAACACCCAGAGCGCTGCTCTCAGCTGTTCACGTATGGCGAGACCATATACCACTCATACAAAACGTATGGAGGCTCGGCGTGGTGGAAATACGATGAGGAGTTCAGGCAACAGCTCGCTGAAAGCCCACATCTGGGTTGGGCCAAAAAAGCCACGGACCCATGGCTGAGACTGATAACCGCTCCCAGGGCCGCGCAGTCCTTTCTTGGGGCCACACATGCATCACAAGCTCATTCCAGCGGTAGACCGCGCATCCCAGGCAGCTGTTGGCAATTCAACCAGGGATACTGCAAATTTCAAGGTCTGTGTAAATACAGACACGACTGCGCCTCTTGCGGGGGAAATCACAGCATTGCAAAATGCGACAGGGCGTCCTCTCGAGCCCTACAAAAACTCTCCGGAGTGCACAAGGACTCCGGTGAGCGCAGCAAAGATGGCGCCATGGTTAAAAAGGTATCCCAATAGAGCCGCGGCTGAAACCCTACTAAATGGTTTCTGTAATGGGTTCTTCATTCCTTTCACCCCATCCGCATTACCAAGGTATGCTCCCAACCTCAGATCGGCCAAAGAACACCCCGAGATTCTCTCAAAGAAAATGCTAAAAGAAGTGGCGCTAGGCCGCATGGCCGGCCCATTCAAAAGCCCCCCTTTTCCCAACCTCAAAATCTCACCCTGGGTTTGGTACCAAAAAAGGAGCCAGGTGAGTTCAGACTAATACACCACCTCTCTTTCCCTCACGGGAGATCCATCAACGATGACATACCAGCCGAGGCTACGGCGGTATCTTACGTTACATTCGAAAAAGCAGTCGACTTGGTGAGAGAGGCGGGAAGAGGGGCTCTCTTGGCAAAATCGGACATAGAGTCAGCCTTTCGATTGCTACCAGTGCACCCGGAATGCCACCATCTACTAGGGTGCACAGTAGAAAATCAATTTTTCTACGACATGTGCTTACCGATGGGTTGCTCCATTTCCTGCTCGCTCTTTGAACTCTTCAGCACATTTCTGGAATGGGCAACGAGGAAATCGTCCGGTATCAAGTCAATTACTCACTACCTGGACGATTTCTTATTTGTGGGCCCCGCTCAGTCTGAAACATGCGCCAATGCGTTGCGCGCCTTTCAGGCTTTAGCGGCAAATTTTGGAGTGCCACTATCCCCCGGAAAAACGGAAGGGCCGTTGACAGTGTTGTCATTTCTGGGCATAGAAATTGACACCACGGAAATGGTGTTCCGCCTGCCGCACGCCAAGATCACAAAAACCACAGCCCTAATCGATGGTTTTCTGGCTGCCAAGAAGGTCACATTGGCACAAATGCAATCACTACTGGGACTGTTGGCTTTCGCATGCAGGGTCATGCCTATGGGTAGAGTTTTTTCTCGCAGATTGTCCTTATCCACCAGGGGCATGGTCATCGGTCACCATAGAATACGGATCACGAGACCGCTGAAAGAAGATTTAAAAGTCTGGAAGGCTTTTCTCGTTAATTACAATGGTCACACGTGTTTCCAGGAACCAGAAGTGTCGGGCGGTGACATAGCGCTGCACTCAGATGCAGCCGGTGCCCACGGATTCGGAGTCTTCCTAGGCAACGAATGGTGCGCCGGCCGATGGCCAGGCAACTGGCTCACAGGCGGGTGGACAAGGAACCTCACCCTCCTGGAATTATTCCCGACAGCGGTGGCCGCGGCTTTGTGGGCTGATCAGTTGGCCAACAAAAGAATCTGCTTTTGGACGGACAACCTCAGCGTGGTCCACGCTATCAATCGCCTGGCATCCTCTTCCCCGCCAGTCATCAACTTGCTCCGTTTTATCGTGCTCCGGTGCTTACAGCACAACATTTGGTTCAGAGCACGGCATGTGCCGGGGGTTGACAACAACGCAGCTGATGCTTTGTCTCGTTTTGATTTTCAGAGATTCAGGAGACTTCGTCCAGAGGCGAGCCGCAAGGGCCGGGAATGCCCGGCGTTTCTGTGGGAGCTGGCGGAGAATCATTGATACCACTGGTGCAGGCATCTTTGGCCCCAGCCACTTGGCGGGCATACGGTAAGGCGTGGAAAGAGTGGTCCGAGATGGTGCCAACGCGCTCACAACAGGTATCACCCAGTTTTCTAGGTCATTCAGTAGCGCGCTACCTCACAAAATTGCACAAAAGCGGCAGCTCAGGCGCAGTAGCGCAACAGCGCCTAGCGGGTTTGGCCTTTCACTTCAGGCTACGTGGCTGGCCAGATATCACCAAGTCTTTCCTCTTCGCGCAAGCCATTAAAGGCTGGAAGAGAGAGCGCAGACAAGTGGACAGCAGAAGGCCCATCTCCTACACTCTTCTCACAGAGTTGGTAGCTCTTTTGCCTAGCATTTGCTATAGTCGCCATGAAGTTTTGCTGGTTTCAGCAGCTTTCGCAGTGGCGTTCTTTGGAGCGCTACGCGTCAGTGAGCTAGTCAGCAAATCTGTTCACCGCCCAGGGGGCTTACATCAGGACGATGTAATCACTTGCAGCGAAGGGGTTAGAATTCGCATTAGACGGTCCAAAACGGACCAAGCGAGCCTAGGCGTATGGTTCCACATCTTCCCATCTAGAGGGCCATTATGCCCCGTAGAGGCCATGCAGCAATATTGCGCTTCCCGCACTCCCCAGGTATGTTTTTTCGAGCATGCAGACGGTTCTCCACTTACAATTGGTCAGTTTGCCGGTCTGCTAAAAGTCTCGCTTGTGAAAGCGGGTCTCCAACCAAAACAGTATGGAACACATTCCTTTCGGATTGGAGCAGCAACGGAGGCAGCTAGAGCGGGTTTCTCGAATCACGAGATACAGCAGGTGGGAAGATGGAAGTCAGACTCCTTTTTCCGGTATGTACGACCAGACTTACTGTAAGGAGGATATTGGTCGGGTATTCCCCGCAAAGACGCAACACCGCACTCCCTTCTCCGAACTCAGCTACCTTTTAACTCTTCTCCTCTTACGCTCCTCCTACCTTCACTTGCTTCCCATTCCCAGTCTCCTCTTTCCCCCTCTCTTCCCTCCACTATGGCCCCCGCTTTAATGCCTACCTCCCTCACTATCTTCCTCCTCCTTCTACCCCCCCCGATAACGGCGAAGTATAATTTTTCTTGCAGGCGCTGGCAGATCATCGGTCTGGATTCTGGGCCAATCTCACCTGCTATGGGCAGCCAAACGGGCGGCGGAAAAGAAGCCGGGAGGGGAAAACCTCGGTTTCTCGGAACATGATATCCATTGGAGGACGGCAATTGACTTTGCATGGGCACAGGTGCTCCCAGAGGCAGTCGCCATTTCCAAGGTAGCAACGGGCTCAGTAATCTTAGTGATACACGCTGGATGCGACGAGTTGGTGACCATGAGGATCCAGGAGCTGCTGGCAATCATGAAGATAGATTTGGAGAGGTTGGGTCTTTTCTTCAACCAGCTAGTGATAGTATGGTCCGCCATGCTACCCAGGATTACGTGGGTAGGGGCAAAAAACCCGACAGCGGTGGAACGCTTCAGGAGACACGTTAATACACGTATTGCCCAATGGGTGGCGGCCAGGAATGGTGTGGTGGTTCACCATGACATCATACAGAAGGAGGCAAACGTTTCTTAAGGTCAGACGGAGGCAGCCTAAACGAAATAGGTTTGGACATCTTCCTGTCGGATATTCAAGATGGGGTGGAGGAAGCTCTGAAGCACGTGCGGGGGGGTCGCAGCTCTGGCTCTGCTTAGAGCAGCTCCTTGGCCGGTGGAAGAGGGAGTTGGTAAAATTCAACCCGTCCAGGACGGCCTAGGCCTCGGGCGCCCCTCCTACAGGGCGTCAGCCCATCTAGGACGGCCTGGGCATCGGGTTTTGCCTCATCCCAAGATCCAAGGCTGAAATGCCTCACAAGGCCGGTAGGCCGGGTTTTTAAGGCTGTTATGCCTTGCTAGGCTGATACGCCTTTAAGAAATTATATTCAAAGAGCTGCGGCCCAAATAATCATCCACCCTCTGTAGTGTGTAGTTAACATTCCCGTTAGCCTCCCTTAGATAGTGAACGTCCATTTTCGCCCACGTATAGTCATCTGTCTGTTTGGTTTTAATAAAGCTTTTAAACTTCTTAAGGTGTCGTTCATTCATTGCGCGGCGAGGGGAACTGTAATTTGGGTCTCAGCAGTCTAGAGGGCACCTCGGCCGCTGCCGTATGCCCTAGACTGCAGAGCCCTCAGCTGACAGGCAACATCAACTTCCCCTCTCCGTGTAATGAGAAGCGACAAGCAAGCAACCCCCCCCTTTTTCTCTCCCTACCTCAGAATCCTCTCGCTGGCTTCCCTCCTCCCAGTTTTATTACTGTCCCTCAGCCAGCCTCCAGGCTATAAGTAGCATTGCCTAAGGGCAACCTCTCTCTTACCTACTGCTCTCTCAGGCGATCATCAACGCCCGCCCTCCCGCCCCTTAGAAGGAAGCTCTAAGTCGCAGCCGGTGGAAGAGGGAGTTGGTAAAATTCAACCCGTCCAGGACGGCCTAGGCCTCGGGCGCCCCTCCTACAGGGCGTCAGCCCGTCTAGGACTGCCTGGGCATCGGGTTTTGCCTCATCCCAAGATCCAAGGCTGATATGCCTCACAAGGCCGGTAGGCCGGGTTTTTAAGGCTGTTATGCCTTGCTAGGCTGATACGCCTTTAAGAAATTATATTCAAAGAGCTGCGGCCCAAATAATCATCCACCCTCTGTAGTGTGTAGTTAACATTCCCGTTAGCCTCCCTTAGATAGTGAACGTCCATTTTCGCCCACGTATAGTCATCTGTCTGTTTGGTTTTAATAAAGCTTTTAAACTTCTTAAGGTGTCGTTCATTCATTGCGCGGCGAGGGGAACTGTAATTTGGGTCTCAGCAGTCTTGGCATTTTGCTTCCTTTTTGCAGCCCTGTAGCTCATACTACCACAATTTTACAACACTTACGTTTCAGTCCTCTTTGACTTATATGAGGTTTGGATGTTAAAAAAAAGTCTGTCTGAACACGGAGAACCCGAACAAGCACGGATCTGTTCATATAGTCCTTGGTTCTTATTGACCTCCATACTTTTGTTAGTGATGAGTAAGCACTAAAATGCTCGAGTGCTCAGTATTCAAATTGAGCAGATGAGAAACTCGGACGGACGCAATTAAGTAACGCGTATAAAGGAATTAAATGGGAAACTCAAGCATTTTTCCAAAAGACCCGCCCAGGAAGGCTGGGGGGCCCTAAAATCGCTGAAGTGGATCGAAGCAGAGCTCAAATTGGATAAAAAAGGCATGGGGAAGATTCACAGGTCTCTGCTGGGAACAAGGTTATCAGAGTATAATGCCACTTTTACAGCCTGACAATAAAGAATACAAAGCCAAAGCTAAAATGGATTTTACAGGAAAAAATGTTAGGACATATTATTTTCTGTATAATGACTTGTATAAAAATCAACCTTAAAAGAGAAAAAAAGCACTTCCTTTACCCCCTTTGGCCATATTCACATGTAGCATTTTTGATGCAATTTTGCACTTTCTCATTGCTTTTAATGTTGCCAAAATACTGCAAAACATTTGAAAAAAATGGACATTCTGCTGATTATTTTCTGCACCAAATATGCAAGTCACAAATCAGCCATGAGTACATGACACTTCAGGGTTCTCATTGACTTTGCTGGTATCAAGATTCCCTTCAGGTTTTGTGAAAAATCTGCACTCAAATACACAGTGAAAAATGCGATAAATAAACAATTTGTGCACACCTAAAGACAAAATTACTTTTCAGGGTTATATTTTTTCCCAATTAATATTATAAAGTGTGCAGGCATATATTATATACCTAATTTAAAATTTGCAAGGTAAGCGGTAAAGGATGGGGAAGTGAACCTGCTGTTGATGGTGCATGAAGAGGCTGAGGCCATTGGTAGGGTGAAACTTTGCCTGCTGAGGGAGCACAATAAACACACTCATCCATAAGATCTAGCTTCCTGCTCCAGTTTGCAGAAGGGTGTGGGGCACCACTCATGAAGCCATAAGACCAGGTGGTCGGATGGATGTCAGATAATGTTTCAAGTGTATTTTGCAGTACCACCCTGTCTTCCACGCAGTACAATCTCAGTTGCGAAGAGATGCGAACCACATAACCCTCTTGATTCTTCTTCCTTTCACCATGGCAAATCCCAGTAGACATGTGATGCAACACTCAGACACTCCGAGGAGTTGTTTAAATTTACTCCTGCATGTTTCAAGAGGTACATGAGATCACGTGTAGTAATGGCCAAATATTTGAATAGCCACAATCAAAAGAAGATGATGGTGGGGAATGACAATTAGTGTTTCAAGATGTAGCTGATGATGAGACTAAGTTGCCAACAAGTGATGTTGTTAAGTAAACAAGTCAGGAAGTGGATAAGACTGCAGAAGTGAAGTAAACAAGTCAGGAAGAGGATTAGACTGCAGAAGTGGAAAATAAGGTGGTGGACAATAAAAGTGACTGACCCAACCTGGAAAAGTGCCATGCAGAACGAGGACAGGAGTGCAAGAGGAAATGGAGGCACAGCACCCTCTAGAGGAAGCAGAACGTCCACATGAAGCAAGATCCCTGGCAAAGGATTAGGTGTTCCCAAGTCTGGCACTTTTTTGAACAAAGTATAGATTATAAAAGAATGGTCATTTGCAATCTGATCACTACCAGCTTGACCACAAGCAGCACATGTCATCAAAGTACCAGACTAGGTGAGTCGAATGCCTGGATCCAGAATCAGTGTCTCCGGGCGACACCACAGCATCTTCCCCTGTGCTGTGTGCTTGCCAATCCATTGTCCATGCTGCAGGCGTAGATGCCCCCTAACGTGTACCTGTCCTTGCACATTCACAAACACCATTGACAACCACATCAGATTCTTTATTCCAGCTCTCTGCTAAATCACCAATCTGCGCTTTTAGGCCTCTATAGCCTGTGTCTATAAGTCTCTAATTCTAAACTATCCCTTCTCCAGAAACTCAAAATAAACAAAATGCAGCTAAGAGAGGTATTAAAAGCGAATAGAATAGACGTCACCTGACAATGGACGTTTGGTTTTACATTGCAGCAGTACATGCAGCTAAGAATGGTATCAGCGCCGGACTGAGGAGTCTGGGGCCCACCATGGAAATTAACTCCAGGGGCCCACCCGCCCGGGCCCAACCATTCTTCAGCTATATGCAAATACCTGTTAGTCTTTACCCATTATAGCATCAGCTCCTGCACATCACTGTGTACTCACCATAACGACAATGTACAATTACTGTAATTTGCATTAAAGGGATTTTTTGGTGAAAACAAGTTATCAGCAATCCACAGGTTCGGAAGGTAATTACTTATTTATTGGTGGAATCTGAACAGTAGAAACTGCACCTTCAGAAGAATAAGGAGCTTTCCTCTCCATTATAAAATGCAGCGGCCGGTAATGAGGTGACCGCAACTCCATTCATCATCATTGGGGCTTCCAAAAAAAGCCACATATTACCACCACATAGTGCCCAAATAATGCCACATAGAAGGCACAAATACCGTCACACCATGACCACATAATACCACCACATAGTGATCAAATACTACCATGTACAAGGTATAAATACTGCCACACCATGAGAAGACCACATATTACCATCACATAGTGACCGAATAATGCCACATACAAGGGACAAATACCGCCACGTCATGACATAATGCCACCACATAGTGACAAATAATATTAAAATAATGAAAATGTAAAAAAGCTCTGTATATAGTTTCAGTTTACAGGTCATACAGTCATACCCAGTGACATTATACACAGAAGCTCTGTATATAGTGTCAGTGTACAGGTAATACAGTCATAACCAGTGACATTATACACAGAAGCTCTGTATATAGTGTCAGTGTACAGGTAATACAGTTATAACCAGTGACATTATACACAGAAGCTCTGTATATAGTGTCAGTGTGCAGGTAATGCAATGATCACCATTGACATTATACACAGGAGTTTTGTATATAGCGTCAGTGTGCGTGTATAGGTAATACACATACTCACCAGTGATGTTTCTAGGTGAAGTCCTTCATCTTCAGTTTTCTTCTTCATCTGTCGCAGACCGATATCACGTCTTCGAGCCACGACTCATCTCTGCAGAAAATGACGCAGTTATCTATACCTGATCATTTCCACAGCACATGCCACACTTCTCCCAAGATTTCTCCACTACATCAAATGTAAAAAAAAGCGACATAGTGCTGCACTGCACAGTAACAGTGCTCCAGTGTTATTCTGTGCCTGCTCATCTCTGTCATCAGACATATTTGTCTGATTGCAAAAATGTAGCACAGCTGAAGACAGAAGACTAGGGATGGGCGAGTCTACTCGCTAGGACTCGTTACTCGGCGAGTAGTAAGGGACTCGCAGGACTCGGTACTCGGCGAGTTTCCCAGCGATTACTCGCACAGTAACGAGTCCAATGCAAGTCAATGGCAATCCTAGTTTTGTCAGAGTTTACTTTTTCTCACTCGGTAGACTCGCTATATCACATCGCTATGTAGCTTGAATCTCCCCAAATCGTTTAAACAATCGCACCGCTTCACGCTACCCGCTGTCAGCAGCGAGTCTGAGCGAGTCTGAGCGAGTCTGAGCGAGTCTACGAATCCGAGTCCTGTATACTGTATTCGGGACTCGCGAATACAGAATCTGTTATGTTCCGACAAAGCTTCTGAGACAGCCTAGCGTGTTAGGTCGGAAAACTTGTGAAGATGGACAAGCATGTTAGTCAATCATATTCAGTAATGCCACAGCCATGTTGGTTGTGGCAGGACTATGATTGGCTTCTGTCCATCGGGATGCCTATGTCATGTATGAGAGGCGAGGCTGTATATAAGCCTTGCCACCGCCATTTTCTCCACATTCCTGTGAGATCTGACCTAGTGCAGGGTGAGGTAGATGCTGGAGCAGATCATAGGGAGTGTCAGTCAGTGTAGGGAAACTTAAAAATTCCTTATATTTAACCCAAACAGCTCTTGTGAGAGCTACCAGAAGGACAGAGGAGTACTGTGTAGAGGACTGTAGGCAGGCAGGCAGGCAGGGAGGTGCAGCCTTACAGTGCACACAGGACCGACCTCATAGCTTAGCTTACTCACTCAGCTGTCCTAATAGCTGAAGTCAGAGGCTTAGCTGAGGTACTATTTCCTATTTTTTTGCACCTGATAGGTTTTGGGTCATAATAACCCCTTCAGTTTTCTTTTCTCTGTGGCAGACCAGTGCGTTGCTGCTCTCCTAGCTGCAAATAGCACGTACGCCACCTACTTGTGCGACTACTTGTGCGCACTTAATAATTTTTGCAGGGACTAGTGTGCTGCTTCACTGACAAGTGTTAGCACGCACTTAACCCGCCAGCAGGTGACGCCTACAGCACCACCTAACTCCATCTCGGTGGCTGTGCGCACTTAATAATTTTTGCATGGACTAGTGTGCTGCTTCACTGACAAGTGTTAGCACGCACTTAACCCGCCAGCAGGTGACGCCTACAGCAACACCTAACTCCATCTCGGTGGCTGTGCGCACTTAATAATTTTTGCAGGGACTAGTGTGCTGCTTCACTGACAAGTGTTAGCACGCACTTAACCCGCCAGCAGGTGATGCCTACAGCAACACCTAACTCCATCTCGGTGGCTGTGCGCACTTAATAATTTTTGCAGGGACTAGTGTGCTGCTTCACTGACAAGTGTTAGCACGCACTTAACCCGCCAGCAGGTGACGCCTACAGCAACACCTAACTCCATCTCGTTGGCTGTGCGCACTTAATAATTTTTGCAGGGACTAGTGAGCTGCTTCACTGACAAGTGTTAGCACGCACTTAACCCGCCAGCAGGTGACGCCTACAGCAACACCTAACTCCATCTCGGTGGCTGTGCGCACTTAATAATTTTTGCAGGGACTAGTGTGCTGCTTCACTGACAAGTGTTAGCACGCACTTAACCCGCCAGCAGGTGACGCCTACAGCACCACCTAACTCCATCTCAGTGGCTGTGCGCACTTAATAATTTTTGCAGGGACTAGTGTGCTGCTTCACTGACAAGTGTTAGCACGCACTTAACCCGCCAGCAGGTGACGCCTACAGCAACACCTAACTCCATCTCGTTGGCTGTGCGCACTTAATAATTTTTGCAGGGACTAGTGAGCTGCTTCACTGACAAGTGTTAGCACGCACTTAACCCGCCAGCAGGTGACGCATACGGCAACACCTAACTCCATCTCGGTGACTGTGCATTTGTCAACAATGTCACAAAAACCACAATTTCCCAAAAAAGAGGTTGCAAAGGGACGGGGACGAGGTCGTGGACGTAGCAGTCGTGCCCAAGAAGGCACTTGTACAGGTAGACAGACGAGGATTGATAGATCTCTCTTTCTCCCGTCTAAAATTCCCAGTACTCAACAAAAACGTGTCTTGAGGCCGGAAGAGCATGACCAGATAACATCTTGGATGGCTGATAACACCTCGACCACTGGTTCTTGCAGTACACAATCGTCCTTGCCAACACAGCCTAGTGTCGCTACAGACAACGCAGGGCCATCCAATCCTCAAAGTCTTCCTATTTCCTCAACCCATCGGCAGCCAGAGGAAAAATTGGAGCCCGACCTTGGTCACTCCGATGATTTATTTGGTTCTTATCAGCCCTCGATTGCATCTGGCCTTTCTTTGTCACTGCCTGACGAGATACTTGAAGAAGACGTAATGTCTATTCATGGCCAAAGTTTTGAAGCACCTCGTACTGAAGAAAGCCACTTTCACAAAAGGCATACAGCATCTCAGGAGGTGGATGATGATGAGGATGATGAGACACACATCTCATCTGGCCAGCCTGCTCAGTCACGTTATCCAGAAGACTTTGAAGAGGAAGGCGTGGATGATGAGACCACAGATCCTACCTGGACTCTTGGCATGCATAGCCAACAGAGCAGCCAGGAGGAGGAAAGTGGCTATGTACCACCGCCAAAAGCACCAAGGCTTACACCTTTCTCCAGAACACGAACTGTGACAACAGTTGCCCAAATTGTGTCAACTGTTGCACAAACTGTACCAACTGTTGCACAAACTGTATACACAGTTGCCCAAAATGTGTCAACAGTTGGTGTTGTACAGAGTCATCCTCCTCTGCCTCCAATTCAACATAAAGGACGAAAAGCCATTGTCTGGCAATTTTTTAAGGGTGCGACATCTGTACCAAATATGGTTATCTGTAACATCTGCCATGCAAAGCTAAGCAGAGGCCTGGGAAAAGGAAACATGAGCACCAGCAGTATGCGTAAGCATATGTCTGTTAAGCACCCAATTCAGTGATCGGCCCATCAGGGTTCAAAATCAGTGCCTTCTGATCCCAACACTTCCAGGCCACCTCAGATCCATCCTTCACCAGCTAGTGTTCAGGCATCAGCTCCTGCTCAAACGTACTCCTCCCAAGCTGCGGTACAAGAGAGACATGACAGTAGTCAAGCCACTGGTCAGTGTGCGCCAAACGTCCAGTTGTCTGTGCCACAGCTGTATGAAAGGCAGCGGAAGTACCAATCGACACACCCATTTTCCCAAAAAGTGACAGCGCAAATTGCAAAGTTGTTAGCTGTGGAAATGCTGTCGTTTAGGCTTGTGGGTACAGAGTCTTTTCGGGAGTTGTTGGCTGTGGTAGCACCACGATACTCTGTACCCAGCCACTACTTTTTCTCACGTAGTGCCGTACCCGTGTTACACCAGCACGTTGTTACCAATTTAAAGCGTGCACTAACAAATGCTGTGACCGCCAAAGTCCACCTAACAACGGACACGTGGACAAGTAGTTGTGGACAGGGCAGATACATCTCAGTAACGGCTCACTGGATCAACCTGGTGGACAGTGTCCCAACTTCTCAAAATGGACCATCTGAGATACTACCAACTCCACGAATAGCGGGCACAACATAATTCCGGGTGGCTGTCTCATCATATATGTCCAGTACACAATCTGCTTCTGCAACTTCCTTGTCCACTGCTGAGCTGCCCGCACCATCACGTCCAAGTTGGGAGCTTTGCAGTAGTGCTTCAGCAAGGCGACAACAGGCTCTTCTGAAGCTTATCTGTCTAGGTGACACACCTCACACTGCAACTGAGCTGTGGAAAGGTCTTAAGCAACAGACTGATGAGTGGCTGGCCCCACTGCAACTACAACCAGGTCTTGTTGTCAGCGATAACGGATGAAACCTTGTGGCGGCACTAAAGCACGGTAACCTTGTACACGTGCCTTGCCTGGCTCGTGTGCTGAACCTAATAGTTCAAAAATTCCTGAAAATATACCCCGAGTTATCTGACCTACTGGAGAAGGTGAGGCGAATTTGTGCCCATTTTAGACATTCGTACACAGCAGTTGGAAGTCTTTCAGCCCTTCAAAACAAATTAAATTTGCCTAAACACCGGCTAATTTGCGACATGCCCACGCGATGGAACTCAACATTCCATATGTTGGCAAGGTTTAATGAGCAGCAGAGGGCAATAGCGGAATATCAGCTGCAACATGCCCATCACCCCGGAAGTCAGACCAGACACATTAGTACTTTCGAGTGGGTCTGGATCGCTGATCTTTGCGAGTTGCTGGAGAACTTTGAATACTGCACCAAACTTGTCAGCGGTGATCAGTCCATTATCAGTCTCACCATCCCCATGCTCTGTTTGCTTAAAGAATCGCTCCTGTATCTGAAAACAGAATCTTTGAGGGACCAGCGGATGGCTATGGAGCCAGAATTTAACATCGCTGATCCTAGCCAGCCAAGCCAATATCAGCAGGCTACATTGGGTCTGGAAGAAGAAGGTGATGAGGGTGATGATGAAGAAGATTCCTTTTTCTGTGGTACTGATGTGAACCCTGATGGTACTCCCAACCCTACGTTTATGTTGGTACAGCATGGGTGGGCTGAAGAGGAGGAGGCGGAGACTGATTTAGAGGCCATGATGCGTAGTGATTCTCATTCTGTTGTAACCGAGGAGATTTGTCTTTGCAGCTTAGCACACATGGCTGACGTAATGTGTCAATGTCTCTCCCAAGATCCACACGTCATTCACATCTATAACAGCAACCTCTACTGGTTGTCCACCTTTTTGGACCCACGGTACAAAGACAAATTTCCGTCGCTGCTGTTGCAGTCACCCAGGGGCTTAACGATGGATTTTTTCAAGAGGGTTGTTGTTGAAAATTTGATGTCCATATCACCGTCTGACTCCGCTATACCCCGAAGAACCAGCTCTTTGCAACAGCAGCCTTTGGTTGGGCACAAACGTCATCAATGTCAAGAAGAGGTGGGGGTAAGATGTCCACCAACTGGGCGATGTTCAACAGACCTTCCGATCAACAACGGATCATGCCTACGGTCACCTTGACTAGGAGACAACAATTCTCCAACATGGTGAACGAGTATGTCAGTGACAGTACCAGCTTCCTAACCGACCCTTCTGTACCCCTTAGTTACTGGGTTTCCAAGCTTCACACTTGGACAGAGCTCGCTTTGTATGCCTTGGAGGTGCTGGCCTGCCCAGCTGCCAGTGTGACATCAGAGCGTGTTTTCAGTGCTGCTGGGGGTATAGTCACTGATAGAAGGTCACGGCTTACTACTGAAAATGCCGACAGGCTGACTCTCATTACCTTCAACAAGGACTGGATATCATCGCAGTTCGTAAGCCCCCAGACAACAGTACCCAAATTTTTTAAATGCACACATCATCTAGGGACTGTCTCGCTAGGGCAACCGTGACGAGGTGAAACAGCTTACGTATATTTTTTGCAAAAAACGTACAGACCAATAGCCCTGTTTTTGATACTTTTTTGATAGCACTTGCTACAAACTGGAAAAAATATTTATTATAAACAGAGAGCTTTTTGTGTGATTCCTGTGCGGATTTTTTGCACTGATTTTTTGCAGATTTTCTGGTGGTGGATGAATGCGGTTATTAATCGCATTCATCAGTGTTGGACTACTCATTATTGTTTGGTGAACAGTACCCAAATGTAGAGTAACCTAATCATAATTAATATGATTGGAATATTGCGCTTTTAACTTTATGCCCTTTTAAGACAGGAAGTATCGGCATCTCCCTCAGCTCAGGCGATGTGATAAGTCATGTTCCTGCAACATTTGCTACATGATAACAAAACTACGCAATCAGTAAAAATCATTTTACTTTACAAGTGCATCCGCTTGTGAGCATTTTTCATTTTTTTTTTCCATTCAATACAATACAGCCCCTTGGGCTAATTTTTTGAGGCAACAAGCCTATGGCTGCATCGTGGACGTTGCTTGTACTATGCTCTTAGGACAAGCAAGAATATAGTATGGGCCACACGCCCTCCTCTATTTCAAAAAAGATTTTATTAAGCCCTTTGAGTTAATTTTTTGAGGCAACAAGCCTATGGCTGCATCGTGGACGTTGCTTGTACTATGCTCTTAGGACAAGCAAGAATATAGTATGGGCCACGCGCCCTCCTCTATTTCAAAAAAGATTTTATTAAGCCCTTTGAGCTAATTTTTTGAGGCAACAAGCCTATGCCTGCATTGTGGACGTTGCTTGTACTATGCTCTTAGGACAAGCAAGAATATAGTATGGGCCACGCGCCCTCCTCTATTTCAAAAAAGAGTTTATTAAGCCCTTTGAGCTAATTTTTTGAGGCAACAAGCCTATGCCTGCATCGTGGACGTTGCTTGTACTATGCTCTTAGGACAAGCAAGAATATAGTATGGGCCACGCGCCCTCCTCTATTTCAAAAAAGAGTTTATTAAGCCCTTTGAGCTAATTTTTTGAGGCAACAAGCCTATGCTTGCATTGTGGATGTTGCTTGTACTATGCTCTTAGGACAAGCAAGAATATAGTATGGGCCACGCGCCCTCCTCTATTTCAAAAAAGAGTTTATTAAGCCCTTTGAGCAATTTTTTTGAGGCAACAAGCCTATGCCTGCATCGTGGACGTTGCTTGTACTATGATCCTGCTGGAGCCTCGCGAAGGGTCCCACTGTACGCTACGGAGATAACGCGTAGACGCGCTGTGTTGCAAGTAGACATCCCAGCCTCTCGCATCTGTGTTCCTAGTGTTGTTGCCATAGCGAGTCATTAAGTAACCCCCCCCCAAACACAGGCTCTATTTATTTGTCAGCAACATTTGTATGTGGAGTCATGATTTTACACATACTAACCAAGGTGGCTTCATGCGCCAAGCGGGCCGTAAAGTACTTGCTAATGATGATGACTTTAAGCCCACCCACAAAACAACCTACACATCCATTCCCTGAAAAAAGACAGACACAAAGCAGTTTTTTCAAAATGTGTATTATCACGCCTTAATGCCAAAGATGTCAGATAGCTTTTAGAAAGCTCACAAACGCAAAAAAACCAAACAAATAAAACAGAAAAAAACAAAAAGAAATTGTGCAATGCACTTTTTGGATAACAAAAAAACCCAAAAAAACAAAAAAGTTGACCCTACAGCTGGTGGTAGGTGGGCTGATTGTGTGGGGTAGCCTCTACCGGGCCACCATCACCCTGGTCCTGGAGGCGGTCCAGGGCCCCATGGATAGCCTCCCCCACAGATTGTAACCCTGTAGGGTGGGTCATCTGGGCCGGTGTGTCGAAATGGCCTTGGATTGGGAGGTCCATGTTGGGTGGCCACAAAGGTTGTATAGGCCTCTGGGTCGGCACATAGCTGTCCCGGGGTGTGGGCCTGTCTAACCTGTTGGAGCTCGACTGCTGCCACCCCTCCAAATAAGTAAATACCTGGCCAGGGTGCTTTGGGGGCCGACAGGCATCAAGGACAATGTGGATTGCTGACCTTGCCCACAGTCGTCTCTCCAATGGAATGAGAGCCAGGAAAGGTATGAGACTGCGGGCAAAGTCAGCATCACATTGTCCAAGCTGGTCATTTTGTGCCCCCGGGATCTGAGCATGGCTGCTGGGTTTCTGGTGACTCCCCACACTGCTGCCAGTTGGCCATCCAGCTTCGTCCACTGCCGGAGGTTGGTGTTGGTGGGGAGACCGCTGTTGTGGCCCTTCAACCTCCTCTTCTTGTTGCCGGCCTTGCCCCAAAGCTGGTGTTGGTGGTGGTAGTTCAGGGGCCTCCCTCGCCTCTTCAGGCAGCTGTGGTGGCAGGCTACCACGCCGCCTGTGGTAGTGAGCAGCTCTGTGGGTAAATACAAAAAAATTTGGTGAATGGGTTGCGTTTGGAAACTAAACCATAGGCCAAACATAAAATGTGCACGCTTTTTTGACTCAGTGTATCTGTGTATTCTGTGTCTTTTCATTGTTGGCCTTAAGATGGAATTGCAGCAAATAAATTAAGGACATTTTGGCTCATGCCTCAACCAATATTCTATGTGTGGGTAGTGTTGGTCCTCGATTTTTTGCCATTACATTAGAAATTTAAATATTTGTCTGCACTATTATACTGTGCCCTGCCTTAGGCAGGACAGCTATTTAGGCACTTGAAGACATATTAGTGGCCACAACTATTGCTTTGACTTTTTGTTGAAACTTTATGTGGACAAAGCTATAGCCTGACACTGTGAGGCAAACACATTCTTCAGGGTTGTTTGCCATCAGATGGACACAAAAAGACACAGTGTGGGCAGCCTTGGTCTCAATGCACATAACCCAGATCTATTTGGCAGATGAGCAAGACAGGAAATGGAGTCCTGCAGCATAGGTGACACATGAGCATTCGGCGTTAGTGGCCTACACTCCTTTTTGCTGCCATGTATGCTAATCAGGAATGTCTTGGTAAATAAAACACACAAAACAGATGGCTTGGCTTTTGAAACGACTGTAATGGACATAGAGTATGGGGTTGTTTTTGGGCAGCAGGTCACACATCATTGGTGCCAAACAAGGTGGTATGCACAGATGGACAGTTTTACAGTTATTCCAACGGGGCCGAACAAAAAACCAGGAGCAGCAAGGGCAAACCTTGGGTTTCCTAAAGGACCTTGGACATAAAAGCCTGTTGCACTTAAAATATGGCCCCCTTTAGTTTGATTTTATACAGCATTAAAACACTATGTTTTCCGGTGGATTCGTAATGTGGCCATCAGTGAACGAAAAAAAAAAAAAATTCACATGTGGGCCCTAATATCTACACCATCACCTTGCAGCCCCAAATATACCCATGGGAAAACTCACCCACACGTATTTGTAGTGATACAGGGTATGTCCTCAAATATGTGTGACTGTGTCAACAATCTGGGATGGTGTACAAACAGTTTAGTGCAAAAGGGGTATATCCTTGCAACGTTATTTAGCCGAAAAAAACACCCACAACTAAACGTGTAGGGATGTATGTGGCCCTTATGCAATCGAGGCCATTAGGAACTGATACAAATGAGGCTTATGACATGCAAACCAGACAAGGCCACACACCTTAGAGGCCATTGCAGGGAAGAACATGGCTTTGTTCCACAAACATGCCAACAATAATAGCTAATTGTGAGGTCACGGAACATTGTGTCTGCCCACCCTGTAGAACATTGCTTATTTGTCCCAACGTCACAATGTGGCTATAAATGTGTATGTCCTCCTGGATCATTGTAATAGAATTCTGTTGCACCATGGCAGAAACAAACCCCAGTGTGGGTATGTAAACCACCACACTCATTATAGAGCTTCATACGTAGACTGTGAGCCCTCGTGGACAGGGTCCTCTCCTCTTGTACCTGTATGACCTGATTGTCTTCATGTACTGTTTTTTGTCGTTAACCCTTATCCTCATGTAAAGTGCCATTGAACCTAATGGCGCTATATAAATAAATAATAATAACAATAATAGTACACAACAGTGCAGCTGACACATACCTTGGCATACGGACCACCGGTTCAAGGAAGGACAACCGGTCGTAGTGGCGATATATCGGCCCTGGATCTGCTTCCGGTCCCCCTCCGAGATCTTACGGTGTTGCCTTTTGTGCTGATCCCGACAGCTCCTCCACCGTTTGATAAGCACGTCAACTGTGAAATGATTTCAAACTGGGTTTAGACCTCTGTAACATTTGAAACACTAAAAGTATGTGTACAAATCAACAATAACATTTTATTTATGTTGTGTGTGTAATGTGTATACAAGGCACAGTGACACGACAGTGTGGAACATCATCAACAGCATTACGGACATTGAGCTCACGTGGCCACAATCACAAATGAGGCAGGGCACATGTCAACGCATAGAGAATGTAATAGTGCGGGCACCAGACTCCGCTCATTAGTGGTATTTATATACACCCAACCCCCTGGCCTTCAGAGCCAGGAGGACCAGCCCTTAAACTAAGTGTACAGTTGTGACCCCATCCAAATATAGGCAACCATGCGACGGCGCATGATAACACATTGAGGGCCCTGTATACCCACGGGGGCCCTGTATACCCACTGCTGGGGGGCCTGTATACCTACTGCTGGGGGCCCTGTATACCCACTGCTGGGGGCCTTGTATACCCACTGCTGGGGGGCCTGTATACCCATGGGGGGGCTGTGTACCCACTGCTGGGGGCCCTGCATACCCACTGGGGGCCCTGTATACCCACTGCTGGGGGCCCTGCATACCCACTGGGGGCCCTGTATACCCACTGGGGGCCCTGTATACCCACTGCTGGTGGCCCTGTATACCCACTGCTGGGGGGCCTGTATACCCACTGAGGGCCCTGTATACTTTAATATGGGGGGCATGTATACCCACTGGGGGCCTGTATACTCTGCAGGGGGAGCTGTATACTCTGCTGGGGGGTTGTCTACCAGTGATAGCCGCTGTATACCAGGATGGCGGTCAATATGTTTTCCCAGTTTTTGGGGGCAAAATTAGGGGGGTCGGCTTATACACGGGTCGGCTTATACACGAGTATATACGGTAAATGCAATATAACGTGTGAACACATTTAACTTACCCATGCGATGGAATGCAGGGAACATGACTTGAGCGACCTCCCTCCAGGCTGTAGTCCGCTGGATGTTATCCCCATAGGCAGGGTCAGTGGGCAGCAAAAGCAGGGGCCGAACCTCCACCAGGTCAATTAACTACAGCGTGTTGACACGGGCCATGCTTGCTCTGTGTGTGTGCGCGTCTGTCAGCTTGAGTCGGCTTCTTTCCAGTTTGCTAAAAGCATGGGGTGTGCTGGAGAAAATCGCGTGCCTCGCCTCATTGGCGCCAAATAAGACAAACATATGCGAGTTTGGCCTCGGAGACAGCAGCAAAATACAGTTGCGAGTGGGATTTCCAACATGGCAATGCGAGCGCTTTCCGAGACACATCTGCGATTTTTAAATCGCACATTACTCGCTATTACTCGCTTCCCCATTCATTAACATTGGACTCGCTAGACTCACAATGAGTAGCGAGTCTCGGGCTCGGACTCGCTAGAGTCAAGCGATTCTGAGTAATTTAGGACTCGCCCATCACTACAGAAGACCTGTGGATTTTTTATTATTAAAGATGGAGTCCCTAAATGTGTTTTATGCTTTATTGTTAATAAAAAAAAATTCTGTTGTTCAAACAGAAGATCTACAAAATCAGAAATAGCTTTGACCCACTGTCCCACCGGTCTTCCACCATCACCGCTCAGCCCTCCTCGTCCAAAGGAAGCTTTTCCACCATGACAGAGGATCAGCTCTCCTCCTTTCTATCATAATCGCACCTCACCACTAGTACCCTCGACCCACTCCCCTCCCACCTCCTCCGAAACCTCATCACTGTCCTTATTCCTGCCCTAACCCACCTCTTCAACCTATCACTCACTACCGGTGTCTCCCCATCATCCTTCAAACATGCCTTGATCACACCCATCCTTAAAAAAATCCACCCTCGATCCAGCATCTGTTTCTAACTATCTGCCCATATCTCTTCTCCCCTCAAAACTACTTGGAACACGTCCATTCTGAATTGTCCTCCCACCTCTCCTCCTGCTCCCTCTTTGACCACCTACAATCCGACTTCTGTTCCCATCACTCCACTGAAACAGCCCTAACCAAAGTCACCACTGACCTACTCACCGCCAAGAGCAAGCGACACTACTCCGTCTTCCTCCTCTACCTACCTGCCGCCTTCAACACCGTTGACCATTCCCTCCTACTTCATATTCTGGAATCCCTTGGCATCAATGACCTAGCCCTTTCCTGGATCTCCTCTTATCTAACCAACCAGACCTTCACCGTCACCCACTCCCATACCTCTTCTTTGCCCTACCTCCCCCCCCCCCCGAAGCTCGCTTCTGGGACCCTTACTTTTTTCCATTTACACCCTCGGCCTGGGACAACTCATAGAATCCCACTTCCTCCAGTACCATCTTTACGCCGACGACACCCAGATCTATCTATCTGGACCTGACATCACCTCCCTTCTATCCAAAATTCCACATTGCCTGTCCGCCATCTCCTCCTTCTCTGCTTGCTTCCTCAAAATGAACATGGACAAAGCTGAGCTCATTGTTTTACTCCCAAATCACTCTCACCCGCTACCAGACATATCCATCAATGTCAACGACTGCTCACTCTCCCCAGTTCCCCATGCCAAGTGCCTCGGGGTAATCCTTTATTCCTCCCTCTCCTTCAAACCTCACATCCAAGCCCTTGCCACCTCCTGCCGACTCCAGCTCAAAAACATTTCCCGGATCCGCTCCTTCCTTGATCACGACACAGCTAAAACACTTGTTCACGCTCTATCAGCAAAGCTCTGTGGGTGGATTTAGCCTGAGGGCTTGTGTTTTGCTTGCTCAATTGAGATTTGCTCAATTACTTAGATCCCTGTTATTATATACTCATCAGACATTCTTTGAAGATCCTAATTAGTGGAGACCAAATAGAACCGCAACACTGTGGACTATTTAGGTCTTGATTACCACGAACACATTGGGTGACACACTGGTTCCTGATCTACTTAGCTACCATATCTTACAAGTGTTCCATTCCACTGATCGATTATTGTGCCTCTAAGACCTTATCCCGTGTCTACATGAACCTTGAAAAAGGCCAGGGATGGCTGAAACGATGTACCTGTGTATTAATACCTTGTGGCAATAAAGAGGACACGTCTTTTTTCACTTGCAAACTTGTGTAAAATTTTTTTCTTTTTCAAAAATTGGTGTGCCCTGCCCAGATACCCTTAGTTGTAAGTTTCCAGACACACATTGTCCATTCAGCTTTACAGAACACACCCGTGACCCCAGGTTGGAGGGACAGTCTATACCGCAGATTGGGCATGGGTAGGAGAAGCCCCAGAGTCCCTGTCTTCAGCCGATCTGCTCAGGGTTGGAATTCTTCACCCCTTTTTGTGTCCTTACCCATTTTTGGGCAACCTCCCCTTTTTGGGACTCAGGTGTTTAGGAAAAACAGTTAAGGGCCTTTATTTTGAAGAATCTGCCGGAACGGGTGGGATGTATTCTCCCTTCACTCTGAATCTTCTAAGATGCCTGCCCGCATTCTCCACCATATGTGAGGTAGCGCTATTGAGTACGTAGAGGGGTATTCACTTTATCGTTCAATTAAAGCACACACACAATGTTAGTCTATGAGATGCATACAGCTGGTTTATTTAATTATCATAAACCACTTATAGCATAGTCCATCTCAGTGCCATGGCAGGTATGTTAAATAGGGATGAGCAAGTATACACATAACTATTCGGTACTCGCCGAATAGTACGATACTTGAGCTACTCGCTACTCCACGAGTTTCCTTGCGATTACTCGTTAGGAGTAGTGAGTAGTACATTCACTTTCACAGTGTATCTATACACACTGCGAAAGTGAAATATAAGTTAATACAAACAAAAAGTAGAAAAAACGCACTCACCAGTCATCGATGCGTGTCAGGAAGTTTTATTCCAAATTACGGGTACATAATGCAGGGAGGGAAGGGGTGCAGTGAAGGATGACAGCAAACTGTTTCGCACTGGAGTCACTTCGGCTGGACCAGCCGAAGCGCCTCCAGCACAAAACGGTGTGCCGTCGTCCTTCACTGCACCCCTTCCCTCCCTGCATAATGTACCTGTAATTTGGAATAAAACTTCCTGACACGCATCGAAGACTGGTGAGTGCATTTTTTTCTACTTTTTGTTGCTATATACTGTGATTCAAGCCTGCACCACTAGTCAGGACTTGCTTGCCTAACAACCACACGGGCATTACTTACACCCTGAAGAGAGTAAGTTGCCCGGCTTTTTTCTATTATAAAAGTTAATAAAAGATGTTAAAAATAAAAAAATAACATACCTATCCGACGGTTGTCCCGAAAAGAACACATCCGCTGACCTGCCAGGACCTTACGTCTGATGGCCAATCAGATGGCCAGTAGCGATCAGGTGGTGTGTGACATGTCACACACCACCTGATCGCTACCGGTTATCTGATTGGCCATCAGGCAGAAGGTCCTTGCAGGCTAGCAGATTGTGACGACCATCCACCGTGAGGCTGAGCTGCTGGTAAGGCAGCACCCCGAGAAACCCTGAGACCATTACCCCTATACAGGGGATAGGAATTACAGCGGAGCCCAGGGGGTAGCTACCTATTACGAGCAGCGGAGCAGGAAGATCGCCCGGAAGGGAAAAATCAGGACCAGAAAAATGTAGTCAGGAGTCCGAGTCAAAACCAAGAGGGCGGTTAAGGTGCAAAATATCATGCTGTAGCAGAGTCGAAAATCCAGGCAAAGGTCAGAGCCAAAAACAAACACACACTATATCACTGGGGAACCAAAACTATTTCTGGTGGCCTGCAAGACAGGCTCCAAGGAATTTGAAGGGAGCACTTACCTCCCATAGGCTGGAGTTCACAGCCTGATGATCTCATCCGGACCACCCCTAGAACCAGGCCAGACAGTGATGCATGACTGGCACCAACCACCCCAGTTCTGACGGAAGAACGAAGGCTGCACCTATCAGACACCTCTGCAGGACCCGCTCTTCTGAAACCAACATCACCCACAGGAGAAATACGGCGGCGTTCAGCGAAAGAGGCAGACATCGAAGGAGCAGGTCCATATGAGAACATGGCCCTGCTATCACCAAAGGAATCCGGCACCTCCCAGTGGCCGAGGCAGGAACACCAGCCACCAAGTCCAATGGCGACGTGACACAGATGTGTTCTTTTTGGGTCCCGGGACAGCCGTCAGATAGGGGAGTATGTTATTTTTTTTCATTTTTAACACCTTTTATTAACTTTTATTTCACTTTTGCAGTGTACAGTTAGGGCCAGAAATATTTGGACAGTGACACAATTTTCGCGAGTTGGGCTCTGCATGCCACCACAATGGATTTGAAATGAAACCTCTACAACAGAATTCAAGTGCAGATTGTAACGTTTAATTTGAAGGGTTGAACAAAAATATCTGATAGAAAATGTAGGAATTGTACACATTTCTTTACAAACACTCCACATTTTAGGAGGTCAAAAGTAATTGGACAAATAAACATAACCCAAACAAAATATTTTTATTTTCAATATTTTGTTGCGAATCCTTTGGAGGCAATCACTGCCTTAAGTCTGGAACCCATGGACATCACCAAACGCTGGGTTTCCTCCTTCTTAATGCTTTGCCAGGCCTTTACAGCCGCAGCCTTCAGGTCTTGCTTGTTTGTGGGTCTTTCCGTCTTAAGTCTGGATTTGAGCAAGTGAAATGCATGCTCAATTGGGTTAAGATCTGGTGATTGACTTGGCCATTGCAGAATGTTCCACTTTTTTGCACTCATGAACTCCTGGGTAGCTTTGGCTGTATGCTTGGGGTCATTGTTCATCTGTACTATGAAGCGCCGTCCAATCAACTTTGCAGCATTTGGCTGAATCTGGGCTGAAAGTATATCCCGGTACACTTCAGAATTCATCCGGCTACTCTTGTCTGCTGTTATGTCATCAATAAACACAAGTGACCCAGTGCCATTGAAAGCCATGCATGCCCATGCCATCACGTTGCCTCCACCATGTTTTACAGAGGATGTGGTGTGCCTTGGATCATGTGCCGTTCCCTTTCTTCTCCAAACTTTTTTCTTCCCGTCATTCTGGTACAGGTTGATCTTTGTCTCATCTGTCCATAGAATACTTTTCCAGAACTGAGCTGGCTTCTTGAGGTGTTTTTTAGCAAATGCAACTCTGGCCTGTCTATTTTTGGAATTGATGAATGGTTTGCATCTAGATGTGAACCCTTTGTATTTACTGTCATGGAGTCTTCTCTTTACTGTTGACTTAGAGACAGATACACCTACTTCACTGAGAGTGTTCTGGACTTCAGTTGATGTTGTGAACGGGTTCTTCTTCACCAAATAAAGTATGCGGCGATCATCCACCACTGTTGTCATCCGTGGACGCCCAGGCCTTTTTGAGTTCCCAAGCTCACCAGTCAATTCCTTTTTTCTCAGAATGTACCCAACTGTTGATTTTGCTACTCCAAGCATGTCTGCTATCTCTCTGATGGATTTTTTCTTTTTTTTCAGCCTCAGGATGTTCTGCTTCACCTCAATTGAGAGTTCCTTTGACCGCATGTTGTCTGGGCACAGCAACAGCTTCCAAATGCAAAACCACACACCTGGAATCCACCCCTGACCTTTTAACTACTTCATTGATTACAGGTTAACGAGGGAGACGCCTTCAGAGTTAATTGCAGCCCTTAGAGTCCATTGTCCAATTACTTTTGGTCCCTTGAAAAAGAGGAGGCTATGCATTACAGAGCTATGATTCCTAAACCCTTTCTCCGATTTGGATGTGGAAACTCTCATATTGCAGCTGGGAGTGTGCACTTTCAGCCCATATTATATATATAATTGTATTTCTGAACATGTTTTTGTAAACAGCTAAAATAACAAAACTTGTGTCACTGTCCAAATATTTCTGGCCCTAACTGTATATAGATACACTGTGAAAGTACTCGCATTTCCCATTGACTTACATTGGACTCGCTACTCATAACAAGTACCCGAGTATTATGACCTACTCGTTACAAGTATAGCAAGTACAAATATTTCACTACTCGCTCATCCCTAATGTTAAGCACTTAACAGTTTAGAACCGTTTAATGTCAGCTATGCCTGCTTGGCTTCAGATACATCCCTCAGCAAGGTAATAATATAAATGTCCATATCAAACACAGTATTTTACTTTTACAGGGTCTAGCTGCTTCCCTCAGCTATGCTCAGTTAGAGCTTGCAGTATTAACACTCTGTACACCTGTTCTCCAATACTCATGCCTTGCAGGGCTAACAGCGTCCCAGGCACAGAGACCAGGTCTCTTGACTCTGTGTGTCTCAAACATCCCGCTTCAGCTCCACTCTACAGCATACACAAATGCCACATGGAACAAACAGAAAAATGGATCTAATATCATCTGTCTGAGATCAGAGACCACGTGATCATGAAGGAGTCACACTATATCAGATCTGACACACCCATGGGGGAGGAACTATGATGGTCAGTGCCGCCCATCACTTCCTGAGCATCCTTTACATCATAAAGGTCTGTGGAACAATAAGTGCCAGCAAGCTATGCTGCATTTAGATCGCAGCAGACTTCTGTCTGTGTGATATACACTGGTTATATACACTTCCGGTATACTTTACAATACATACACACATACATACACACATACATTCATACATACATACATACATATACACACACATAAATACACACATACATATACACACATACATACATACACATGCGCTTTTACTCATACAGCCACCATCTTTGGACACTCGGGTATACAAAGTTGGCGGTGGTGTGATGCATCACATCGCCCCACTACAAGATTACAATAATTACAGGTGAGATAATAAAGTGGTTAACGAGTTGTTTTTTTCAATTTTGTATGTAATAAAGGCTTTCTTATTGTGTGTATGTTTTTTTACTTTTTATTGAAAGTATTGCTAATGGCCAGCTGTCATACTGATGGCTGACATTAGTAATAGTGCTTGACGTCAGCTGCCAAAAAAAGCTGACATCAATCACTTTATTACCCAGTCTGTCACCGCTACATGACAGATTTGGCGTTTCTCATGTAGTCATCAATTCTGGGGTGACTGCTGGCCTCAATTTTCAGCGTTGAGGGCCCTGAACGCTTGGGCCTCACTATGCTGAGAATTATAGCCCCCCCCACTGACTGGGTTAGCTTGGCTGGCAAACAAAAATATAGCAAAGCCCACATTAATTTTTTTTTTAGTATTTATTTAAATAATTAAAAAAAATAAGGCTCCTCTGTATTTTTCATTGCCAGCAAAGGTAACATCAGGCAGTAGGGGTTGACAGTTAGACGTTGCTTGGTTTACCTGTGCTAGCAATAGAAAATACAGTGAAGCTATACACATTTTTTACCAGGAAATTAAACACTTTATGAATAAAAATAAACACAGACACAGGTTTTTCAGTAAAAATACATTTATTATATATATTTTACAGGAAGGAAAGCGCACAGGGGAAGACAGCTCAATGGAGAGAGCACATGAGGGGAGAAGACAGCACAGTGGGGAGAGTGCATGGAGGGAGAGAGACAGCACATGGGGCAGAGCGCATATAGAGAGACAACTCAAAGGAAAGAGCACACGAGAGGAAAACACAGCACACGGGGGAGAAGACAGCACACAGGGCAAGAGCACACAGGGGAAGTCAACTCAAAGGAGAGAGCACTTGAGGGGAGAGGACAGCACAGGAGGGAGAGAAAACGCACAGGGGGGAGAAAGAGTGCAAAGAGGGGAGAGACAGCTGCTGCCCCAAGCACCACAGAGTCCACCCCATTGTGATGGCACTATCTATTCATCTAGTATATATTACACATGTGGTGAAAATTGTTGGTACCCCTTGATTAATGAAAGAAAAACCCACAATGGTCACAAAAATAACTTGAATCTGACACAAGTAACAATAAATAAATCTATTAAAATGAACAAATGAAAGTCAGACATTGAACCCTGCTTCCACAGAATTGAAAAAAAAATTAACTCATGTAATAGGCCTGTACAGAAATGATGGTACCCTTAACTTAATATTTTGTTGCACAACATTTTGAGGCAATCATTGCAATCAAACAATTCCTGTAACAGTCAATGCGATTTCTGCACCTCTCGACAGGTATTTTGGCCCACTCCTCAAGAGCAAACTGCTCCAGTTGTCTCATGTTTGAAGGTTGCCTTTTCCATGTGGCATGTTTCAGCTCTTTCCAAAGATGCTCAATAGGATTTAGGTCGGGCTCATAGAAGGCCACTTCAGAATAGTCCAATATTTTCCTCTAAGCCATTCTTGGGTGTTTTTATCTGTGTGTTTTGGATCATTATCCTGTTGCAAGACCCATGACATGTGGCTGAGACCAACCTTTCTGACACTAGGCAGCACATTTCTCTCTAGAATCCCTTGATAGTCTTGAGATCTCATTGTACCCTGCACAGATTCAAGACTCCCTGTTCCAGATGCAGCAAAGCAGCCCCAGAACATAACAGAGCCTCCTCCACGTATCACAGTAGGAACAGTGTTCTTTTCTTGAGATGCTTCATTTATCCATCTGTGAACTGAGAGGTGATGTGTCTTGCCAAAAAGTTCCATTTTTGACTCATCTATTCATAGAACATTCTCCCAGAAGCTTTGTGGCTTGTCAACATGTAGTTTGGCAAATTCCAGTCTGGCTCTTTTATAATTTTTTTCAACAATGGAGTCCTCCTTGGTCATCTCCCACGGAGTTCATTTTGGCTCAAACAATGATGGATGATGTAATCTGACACTGATGTTCCTTGAGCTTGAAGTTCACTATTAATCTCTTTAGAAGTTTTTCTGGGCACTTTTGTTACCACTCGTATTATCCGTCTCTTTGATTTGTCATCAATTTTCCTCCGTCGGCCACGTCCAGGGAGGTTGGCTACAGTCCCATGGATCTTAAATTTCTGAATAATATGTGCAACTAAAGTCACAGGAACATGAAGCTGTTTGGAGATGGTCTTATAACCTTTACCTTTAATATGCTTATCTATAATTTTCCTTCTAATCTCCTGAGAAAACTCTTTCCTTTGCCTTCTCTGGTCCATATTGAGTGTGGTACACACCATGTCACCAATCAGCACAGTGAGTATCTGTAGCCCTATAAAAAGGCCCACTGACTGATTACAAGATTGTAGACACGTGATGCTAATTAGTGGACACACCTTGATTTAACATGTCCATTTTGTCACATTATTTTCAGGAGTACTATCATTTCTGTCCAGGCCTATTTCATGAGTTTAATTTTTTTAAAAATTCTGTGGAAACAGGGTTGAAAACTATGTCTGACTTTCATTTGTTCATTTTCATAGATTTTTTATTTATTATTACTTTTGTCAGATTTAACACTAGAAGTCCCGGGAATTTAAAGGATCCTTGGTTTTCAATGGTAAAAAGGTCAAATGACCCCTCTCTGGGACTTCTAGTGTTAAGTTACTTCTGTGACCATTGTGAGATTTACTTCCATTAAACGAGGGGTGCCAACAATTTTGACCACTTGTGTAATACACTATCCCTTCTCCAGTAGCTCTTTGTACATGACATGCATCTAAGAGTGGTATTTTTAGAGAATAGAATACTTTTATTATGTTGCAGTTGCAAGGACTATAAGGCAATTATCACTCTAATACACTATCCCTTCTCCAGCAGCTAGCTCATCACTAAATTCAGCTAAGAATGGTATTATTAGAGAATAGAATAGATATTTTTATGTTGCAGCAGCAAGGATTGTAAGGCAATTATCACTCTAATACACTATCCCTTCTTCAGCACCTCTCCCAAGACTATTTCCAGGATAGAGTGAGCTGAGTCGCATGGCACCAGGTCTTACATAGACCTCATGACGTGTTGCGGCTTTTTGAGATTTGGATGTAAACATCAATGTAAGTGCTCAGCATAGAGCACAGGACAAAGGTGATCCATATGTCATTTTAAAATTTCCCAGTAAAATCTTCAACTCATTCCACAAAAATAAAACAAGTCCCCTTCTGTTAATGGAAATACAGGGTGTTTCCATGGTACTGGTAGTACAAAGGCTCTGGAAGAGCCCAATAGCTCATCTTTGTCCAACCCCCCCAAAAGAAAATCAGCCAAACTGCATTCTCAAATCCAAAGTGTTCCCATCCCTTCAGTGCCCTACAGTGTACCTAAAATGCAGTTACCGTTAACACATCTATCAGTATAGTAGTGAGTAGAGACCACTTAGTTACTAGGTTCATTTCTTCAGAAGCACAAGCTTCTACACTGTATGGGCAATACAATGGCAGATTTGCAATATTCATTCTTCAACATCCCCTGTTAATTTCTGTAAATTACCCATGGAGTCAAAATAGTGATTATACTCGTAGATGTATTTCCAGAGGGGAGTCAATTCCAAAATGGGATCACAATTCTTTTGCTCTTGCACTTAGGAACTCTGCAATGCGCAAAGCATACTTCCCCTACCGTGTGGCCAAACAAAACTACAGAGCAACATATGAGGTATTGCCACATTCAACAGAAATTGTCTATCTAGTGCATATTAAAATAGGTTAAAATCACAGTCCTACTTATTTCGAGCAAAAAATGCTCTGACTTAAGGCATAGACATGTATAAAGTGAACATCTCTATATACACACATGTGCTTACAAGTCATTAAAATAACTAACTACACCCAAGATTAATGATATAACACACTTGTGCACATGTCAAAATTCTGTAATCTAAATCTATGGAAGAAAAAGAAAAAAGATATTGCACATTTTCAAAAAGCAATATCCATGTTATAGTGATTTATGTGAAAAAACCTATAAGAACATGTATGTTATGCATATAAATGGACATATGCTATTTTCATCTGAATTGTAAGCAGATAAGTGCAGACAAGGTGGCCTCGCACACTGCTTACCCACTGACCCTCTGCAATAATAAAGGTTTTCTCTCTTTAAAAAAATTAAAAGCTCTCTTAAAGGGATGTTTAAAGGAAATTTTAAGGTTCCTTTAGTTTACAGCTTCTGGCACATCTACCACACTTCTAAAGTTTCACAGCCTCCAGGTGTCCCAACACCTGGAAACTCGAGGAAGCTTAAAAACATTCTTTTAAAGCTGTCTTAAATTCACTAGGTTGAAAGAAACTGGTAAACCCGATGGCTGTGAACTCAGCTAACCTATAGGTTATAACCTATAGGGTTATATGCCACTGGGTGTTTCAATGAGCGTTTTGGCCCCAAACCTTCTTGGAAAGTTTTAGGTCATTTTTAAAGTTTTGAACATTTTTCTGGACAAAGCTGCATTTGCTAACTTTATAGCAGATTGGTCGGATTTATGATCAAGAAATGAATCTTCAATGTTTGTGCCGAATTTGAAATAGGCAAACCTTGTTCGAAAAAGTACTTATTTAGGTTGATAAGCCACTTACAAACCTTTCACTATGTTATGCATTTTGGATGAAAACTATTTTTATATCAGGTATTAAAAGTATGTAAGATACCATTATAACAGAATTATTTTTCCCCTGTTTCTGGTAGATACCTCGGATCATCTTGACTCGGCCCTCCACATCAGATGAAGACAATGACCAATTTACTCAGGAACAAGACATAGATCTGGACGAGACTGATATGGCAGAAGATATCTTTATGGATTGCTTAAAAAATACCAGTTATTTGTGACATCACTGGCAGACACAGACAAAAGAGGACCCTTGTGTAAGAACAGTGTGTGGGTCCAATAATTCATCAAAATGAAAAATTCCACCTGCTTTGAAGGTGGAAGTGGGCCCACTTACCTCTTGAATCTCAGTGGGGTTACACAGGTTGTAGCAATGGTATGTCTTCCCCTGAGTGACATGCTTACAGTACTGGCTGTGATATTGTGAATGAAGCAGCACTGAAGCCATTATGCCTTATAAGATTTTTTTTCCAATCTGAAGATCTATGATAGTAGAGACTTATTTAACTGCCTTCTGTTATGGACCCAAAGTGCTCAACTGAAATATTATTTCCCACATGTATAAATTTTCTGTTCATTTAAAGAAAGGTATTTTTCACATTTTTCTTAGTATTGTAGCTGACCGTCTGATTTCTTAGTAGATAACTATTTCTATACTTGTAGGAATTAAGGCACGTCAAGGTGGTTAAGTAGCTAATGGGACAAATACCAGTATATATTTATTTTTTCATAATATGCACTGGGCAATGTCATTGACTGCATTATAACCCAGCTAAAAAATAAAAATAAATAAGCACAAACGTTCCATGGAAAAAAGATCAAGATAAAGATTATATAACTCCATTTGCCTTTCTAGATTTATCCACTGTAGTATAATTATAATTAATTGGTTGTGTCCATGTTATGTATGCCACAGTATCATACAATGCTTTATAATTTTAAAAGCACACTTGGGCAAGAAACCATTTTTTTTATATTAATCTGTTATTTTATATGTTAATTTAAGCTTGTAAAGAATCTTTACATTCTGGAGAGAAAATGGTGCATTGTAAAAATGAAAATACGGTAAATGACAATCATTAAAGAATGGAAATGTGCATATATGTAATTACCATTATTTTTATTCAACCAAATAGTTAACCGGATTGAACTTGTTTGCAGTAGGTAAAGGCTCACTGTGCTGTTACGCTGATGGAAACTCAGTAAGAGGCTAGAGGAGGTTAAGAAATGACAGGGTAGTTATCAGAAAAGCACTAATTAAAATCTAAATACACACAAATAATGAGATAAATACATTAAATGAGCGCACTGCACTAGACTGTGTATGTAACTCCAATTGAAGTCACTAATTATTTAAATTGAGAGTCCTCAGTGGTTGAGACCTTTTCATGGTTAACTAAAAAGATGGCAATAAATAGCAATGTTTCCAGACTCTAAAGCATCTTCATCAGGTTCATAATAACAAATTCTGAATTCACAAATGTATACACAACAGGATATGAGAATATAGGGCAGGAAATAACACAAGTGCTGTGAAGCAGAACTATCAATATGGGAGGTTGTGGAAATGTATAAATATGTGACTGTCCAGATTTTCTATTATATCATGCCTGATGAACCGACCTGTATAGTCTTGATAGCTTGTAATGTGTTATCATCTTTCAGTTAGCTATTTAATAGTATCAATTGCCAAGGACTCTGCATTTTTAATATTTTCTATCTACTGGATAAGGTGCCTTTCACATCAGTGATTTTGCCCATTCACAGCAGATCCAGCAGGTTTGCAGCATCTGCCGCGTAACGGAACACTTGCGACAAGCCTGCAGCAAGTCCCATTCATTCCCTATGGGACTTGCAGTCAGGTGCGGCAAGCAGGGTCGGACTGGGGTGTCTGGGGCCCACCAGGGAAATTGACTCCAGGGGCCCACTCACCCGCTATATGCAAATACCTGTTAGCTGTTATACCCATTATAGCGGTTACTCCTGCACATCACTCTGCGCTCACAATTACTGCGATGTACCATTACTGTAGTGTACATTAAAGGGATACTTTGGTGAAAATAAGTTACCAACAATCGGCAGGATCGGCAGGTGATCACTTAGTTATTGGTGGAATCCGACCAATCAAAACCACATCGTCGGAAGAATGTGGCCTCTTTTATTAACTGCAGCGGCCGGTAATGATGTGACTGCGGCTCCATTCATTATCATTGGAGCTCCCAGAAAAAGGCAAACCTAGCGCTCACAGCCACTGAGGGAGTGAAGGGATCATGGGCGAGCTGTACATCACCTCCAGTCTAATGGGGACAAAACAAACCTATGACTAAGGACTGTCTTTAAGGACATTGATTTAAATGTGCTTTTTAATACTTTTCAAATATAATGAATTTTTAAGGATCTATATCTCAAGACTCTATGCTGGATATTTTTCTATTTTTGGACATATAATGGGGATAAAAGCTGCACATTCAGCAGTCGCACCCCCACCAACTAATACCTTATCACATCCTTAGGCCATTTGCACACACTGAGTATTTGGTGAGTTTTTTACCTCGGTATTTGTAAGACAAAACCAGGAGTGGAGCAATCAGAGGTAATATGTTCTGCATTTCTCACCATCTCCTGCTTCTGTCTTATAAATACTGAAGTGAAAATCGCACCAAATACTCACTCTGTGAACGTGGCCTTAGACGAGATAATTACTTGCTTTCTCTGGAGAACCCCTGTAAGTGCATTTTGCTGCTGCTGTGTCACAGGACAGGAAGGGGATAAGCAACCAAGTTTTTAATATCTACTGGAAATAAAGAATTTTCCCCTTATTGATATCAGAAAAAAACTAATAATCAACCACAATCCACTATACCAAGACCAGTAATACCACATGTAAAGGAGACATACCACCACACTGTGATCAGAGCACATATTACTAACTAAACTGTGATCAAATACTACCACGTGCAAGGTATAAATACTGCCACACCATGATAAGACCACATATAACTGACATATTGTAATTGAATAATTCTTTATTCAAGGGACAAATACACAACACCATGACCAGAGCACATAATGCCACTACATAGTGACCAATAAAATCCGGTCAACCAATAGACGCACCACCCAGCTCAAAATGGTTTGCCGTCGTCTGCTCCTTCCCCTCTCCTCTTACCTGATAAACCACAAGTTTGGTGCCAGACCCACTACTACATGTCAGTACTCTGTGGTGCCCAGCTGTTTCTTCTTCAGTGTGAATACTGACAAATAATACTACAATAATGAAGATTAAAAAAAGCTCTGTATATTTGGCCAGTGTAAATACAGTGATTATCAGTGACATTATACATAGAAACTCTGTATATAGTGTCAGTGTACAGGTGATGCAGAGAACACCAGTGACATTATACACAGGAGCTCTGTTTATAGTGTCAGTGTACAGGTGATGCAGAGATCCCCAGTGACATTATACACAGGGGCTCAGTATATAGTGTCAGTGTACAGGTGATGCAGAGATCCCCAGTGACATACACAGGAGCTCAGTATATAGTGTCAGTGTACAGGTAAGACTGTGATCCCCCGTGACATTATACACAGGCTCAGTATATAGTGTCAATGTACAGGTAATGCAGTGATCCCCAGTGACATTATACACAGGAGCTCAGTATATAGTGTCAATGTACAGGTAATACAGTGATCACCGGTGACATTATACACAAGAGCTCAGTATATAGTGTCAGTGTACAGGTGATGCAGAGATCCCAAGTGACATTATACACAGGAGCTCAGTATATAGTGTCAGTGTACAGGTGATGCAGAGATCCCCAGTGACATTATACACAGGAGCTCTCTATATAGTGTCAGTGTACAGGTGATGCAGAGATCACCAGTGACATTATACAGAGGAGCTCTGTATATAGTGTATAGTGTGCGTGGATAGGTAATACACCTACTCACCAGAGCTGTATCTTGGTGAAGTCATTCATCTTCAGGTTTCTTCTTCCCCTGTCGCAGACAAATATCACGTCTTCTAGCCAGGACTCATCTCTGCAGAAAATAACACAGTTATCTACTGTATAGAACTGATCACTTCCATAGCACATCCCACACTTTTACCAAGATTTCTACACTACATCAAACGACCAAAAAAGCGACATCGTGCCGCCTCGCACAGTAACAAGGCCTCCCTTTGGTTCCCCTCGTGGAAAAGTAAATTATATTACAGCAGTAATAATGTCGCCTGATTGGCCCCTACAGTAAATATGTCCCCACTTCCCACCATAAACCAATAATCCATGTTCCTCATTCTGGCCCTTATATAGTAATAACGTCTTGGGCCCCCATGTTCCCCCATTCTAGGTCCCCAGACGGACATGACAACTTCTCCAGCCATCTACATAGATTACAGCAAAGACACATCTGACATCTCACATTTCCAGCCCGATCTATTCCCAAACTGGACAAACTCCTCATCCTACTGATCGCCCAATACTGAGCCATTGCTGCTGTCCCTATTACTGCACATGCTGCGTGGTACAAAAACAGCGCTCCTCTTTCTGCCCCACATAATAATGTCACCACTGTGCCCTCCACATAGTAATACCACCACTGTATTGTATATACCACCACATGACCCCCCTCTATGTTGCACAGTATCCCCTGCATGTTGCACAGGGCCTCCTGCGTGTTGCACGGGACCCTGTCCGTGCTGCACGGGACCCTCTGTGTGCTGCACGGGACCCCCTGCGTGCTGCACAGGATGGACCCCCTCCATGTTGCACGGGTACACACACATATTGTTGCTGCTGAGGGGACAGGACACTGATTGTTGCTGCTACAGGGGGGGGGCACATATTGCTGGTGCTAAGGGAGAGACATATAGCTGCTGCTGTGGGAGGCACACTGATTGCTGCAGCTTCTTCTTGGGGGTACACATATTGTTTATTGCTTTATTGCTGTAGCTGAAGGAGCACAGTAATGTTGCTGCTAAGGGGGGGGCACATATTGCTGGTGCCAAGGGGGAGACATGTGGCTGCTGCTGGGGGAGGCACACTGATTGCTGCAGCTGTTGCTGGGGGGCACACATACCTCATCTACTTCCACACTGTTGCTGCAGCTCTGTCTGCTCCTCTTCATGTGGGATGCAGGACTTCACGCGCTGTCCCCGCCCACACACCTCATCCTCGCTCTGGCACTGCCTGCTGTGTGAAGAAGTCCCGGCTGTAGACAGTGCTCTCTCTGCTCCTCACAGCATACACGCTGTCAGGGCTGGCAGCAGGGCCGGACTGGGACCAAAAAGCAGCCCTGGAAAACAAACCCCACCAGCCCACATACTATATCACCCATCAGCCCCGACCAGTGAACGTCGCTTTTACGTTGTTATCGCCTCATTACTTTCTTAGAGGAGTTATCTGAAGAGCCACATGTGAATGGTGCAGAAAAGGGAAATCAACCACAGCTACATTTACATGTTACTCTTCAAAGCTACATTTCCCAGGATTGTTGGGCCCCAGCGATCAAATCCACAGTGAAGGGAAAGTCATGAGCTATACAGAAGAGGAGTGATGACACCATATTGGGGATAATTAATTCAAACAACAATTAAATGCTGAAAATCAAAGTCCAATACAGCCTCTCACAACAGGACAGGAGAAGTGGTACTGTGCAGTGTATATATACATAATAATACAGATACTGAGATTACACCCAGTATACAGGACAGGAGAAGTGGTACTGTGCAATGTATACAGTATATACAGAATAATATACATACTGAGGATTACACCCAGTATACAGGACAGGAGAAGTGGTAGTGTATATATACAGAATAATACAGACATCGAAGACTACACCCAGTATACATGACAGGAGAAGTGGTACTGTGCAGTTTATATATACAGAATAATACAGATACTGAGGATTATACCCAGTATACAGGACAGGAGAAGTCGTACTGTGCAGTGTATATATACAGAATAATACAGATACTGAGGATTACACCCAGTATACAGAATAATGCAGATACTGAGGATTACACCCAGTATACAGGACAGAAGTGTTTCTGTGCAGTGTATATATACAGAATAATACAGACACTGAGGATCACACCCAGCATACAGGACAGGAGAAGTGTTACTGTGCAGTGTATATATACAGAATAATACAGATACTGAGGATTACACCCAGTATACAGGACAGGTGAAGTGGTACTGTGCCTGGCTGATTTTAGACAGCACGCACTCACTTGAGTGCTGTCAATAAAGACAAAAGACTTGCTTTAATGTACAAATATGAGGGCGAAACGATGCAACAAAGCACCCTCATTTGCATATTAAATAAATTAGATGTTCTGCAAATATTTAAAAAAGCCCCCTAAATCTGTGTAAATGTTAGTGTAGTGTAAGGTCTCTGTCATAATATACTCACCAATCGCTGTTTTGTCATGTGCCCGACTCCATAATGACTTCACATCCACAGCTCGTCTCTGTAGACTTCCCTCTTCTCCGATCCTCTGCACCACATCCTGACACAATGATCTTAAAAAAATAACATTGTCATTATAATGCTCCTGAATAAAAAATAACCACCCATGTTGTGTCTTAAATAAGCCCTATGCTGTGCCCCTGCAAATAAAGAATTACTCCTCACCTCACTGCCCCTTTTACGGTACATGGCCTCCACACTAGCCTCACCTATAAAATAATACCACACACCATCTGCCCTTGTGTAGTATGACCGTCACACTGACCCCTAATAAACTCCACACTGTGCCCCTTATAAATTATACCTACTATACTTTCCTCAATTATGAACTATGACCTCCACACTGTCCTCACATCACGCTGCTCCTTCTTCACAATGTCCCACTCATGTTGTCGCAACTTCATACTGTGCCCTCACTGCCCCCCTCTATACTGTCCCCCCAATGCTGCTCCTTCTCAATAATGAAACCCCTCACACTGCCTCCCCTCCATACAGAGACCACCACGCTACCTCATGCCTAATGCTGAGACCCCCACACTGTCCCACTCTACATACTGATTCCCTTTCATTTCTCCACTCCATATTGATCCACGCACATTGTCCTCCATCTATTTTGTCCCTTGCATTATCCCTCACTCTGTAAGACACCCTAACCCCCTGTCTACAGTAAAAGCCCCTCTCAGTCCTAATCTACAGTAATAGCCACCTCATGAACCCCAGCATATGGTAAAAGCTACTCTAAAAACTTTTCTATATTAATAGCCCCCCTGTCTACAGTAATATGACCCCTAATCCCCAGTCTAAAGCGTTAACCTTCCTCCCCATAATCCCCAGCCTATAGCATCAGCCTCCCCCATCATCCCCAGTCTATAGCATCATCCTCCCCATCATCCCCAGCCTATAGCATTGGCCTCCCCATCATACCCAGCCTATAGCATCAGCCTCCCCCATCATCCCCAGCCTATAGCATCAGCCTCCCCTATCATCCCCAGCCTATAGCATCAGCCTCCCCCATCATCCCCAGCCTATAGCATCAGCCTCCCCCATCATCCCCAGCCTATAGCATCGGCCTCCCCCATTATCCCCAGCCAATAGCATAAATATTCCTGCCCAATTCCCCCCCTGTAGCATTAGCCTTCTTGCCCCAACACCCCCTAGCCTGCAGCATTAGCCTCCCTATCACCCCCCCCACAGCCTGTAGCATTAGCCCTCCTGCCCCATAATCCCCCCAGCATGCAGCATTAGCCCTCCTGCCCCATAATCCCCCCAGCCTGCAGCATTAGCCCTCCTACCCCATAATCCTCCGCAGCCTGTAGCATTAGCCTCCCCATCATCCCCCAGCCTGTAGCATTAGCCCTCCTGCCCCATAATCCCTCCAGCCTGCAGCATTATCCCTCCTGCCCCATCACGTCCCCAGCCGGCAGCATTATCCCTCCTGCCCCATCACGTCCCCAGCCTGCAGCATTATCCCTCCTGCCCCATACCCCCTCCAGCATTATCCCTCCTGCCCCATCACGTCCCCAGCCTGCAGCATTATCCCTCCTGCCCCATACCCCCTCCAGCCTGCAGCATTATCCCTCCTGCCCCATCCCCCCTCCAGCCTGCAGCATTAGCCTTACTGCCCCATCACGTCCCCAGCCTGCAGCATTATCCCTCCTGCCCCATCACGTCCCCAGCTTGCAGCATTATCCCTCCTGCCCCATCACGTCCCCAGCCTGCAGCATTATCCCTCCTGCCCCATCACGTCCCCAGCCTGCAGCATTATCCCTCCTGCCCCATCATGTCCCCAGCCTGCAGCATTATCCCTCCTGCCCCATCACGTCCCCAGCCTGCAGCATTATCCCTCCTGCCCCATCACGTCACCAGCCTGCAGCATTATCCCTCCTGCCCCATCACGTCACCAGCCTGCAGCATTATCCCTCCTGCACCATCACGTCCCCAGCCTGCAGCATTATCCCTCCTGCCCCATCACATCCCCAGCCTGCAGCATTATCCCTCCTGCCTCATCACGTCCCCAGCCTGCAGCATTATCCCTCCTGCCCCATCACGTCCCCAGCCTGCAGCATTATCCTTCCTGCCCCATCACATCCCCAGCCTGCAGCATTATCCCTCCTGCCCCATCACATCCCCAGCCTGCAGCATTATCCCTCCTGCACCATCACGTCCCCAGCCTGCAGCATTATCCCTCCTGCCCCATCACGTCCCCAGCCTGCAGCATTATCCCTCCTGCCCCATCACGTCCCCAGCCTGCAGCATTATCCCTCCTGCCCCATCACGTCCCCAGCCTGCAGCATTATCCCTCCTGCCCCATCATGTCCCCAGCCTGCAGCATTATCCCTCCTGCCCCATCATGTCCCCAGCCTGCAGCATTATCCCTCCTGCCCCATCATGTCCCCAGCCTGCAGCATTATCCCTCCTGCCCCATCATGTCCCCAACCTGCAGCATTATCCCTCCTGCCCCATCATGTCCCCAGCCTGCAGCATTATCCCTCCTGCCCCATCACGTCCCCAGCCTGCAGCATTATCCCTCCTGCCCCATCACATCCCCAGCCTGCAGCATTAGCCTCTCCATCACTCCCCCCCAACCTGTAGCATTAGCCTCTCAATCATCCCCCCCAGCCTGTAGCATTGGCCCTCCAGCCTCATCCCACCTCCATCCTGCAGCATTAGCCTTCCTGCCCCATCTCCCCTTCCAGCATAAGCCTTCCTGCCCCATCCCCCTGCAGCATTAGCCTTCCTGCCCCATCCCCCTGCAGCCTGCAGCATTAGCCTTCCAGCCCCATCCCCACTTCCAGCATAAGCCTTCCTGCCCCATCCCCCTCCAGCCTGCAGCATTAGCCTCTCAATCATCCCCCCCACCTCCAGCATAAGCCTTCCTGCCCCATCCCCCCTCCAGCCTGCAGCATTAGCCTTTCTGCCTCATCTCCCCCATCTTCAGGTCTAGGAGCAGTTCACTCACCTGCTCCTTCTCCTGTGTCCTGCTGCTCCGGGATCGTCCTCCTCCTCCTCACTCTGTGGTGACGTCCTGCAGTGTGGTGAGATCATGTCACCTCACTCCTCACACGCTGAACAAGCTGCAGCTGCTCTGACACAGGAAGCTGAAAGATGACCCCAGAAGTGCAAGAGCTGCTACTTCCGGGGTCATTCAGCTCCCTGTATGAGGCATATGGAGGAGCAACCTCTGGGGGCGGGGCTAGGGGGGCGGGGCCACAATGCCTCGGGGCCCACCATCACTTTTAACCGGTTACCCGGAGGCTCAGTCCAAGCTTGACGGCAAGTGTGGTTTTGCAGGATCAGGCAGAACTGGCACTTGCGGCAGTGCAAAAAACACGGGTTTTTGACTTGACGTAAGTGCCGGATCCAGCAAAATCGCACTTGCTGCCCCTGTCTGCAAGTCCCATAGGGAATGAATGGGGCTTGCTGCAGGCTTGTCGCAAGTGTTCCGTTACGCGGCAGATGCTGCAAACCTGCTGGATTTGCTGTGAATGGGCAAAATCGCTGATGTGAAAGGTATCTTATGCCCCCGTAAATTATTGCGAGGGCCTGACTGTCGCCATGGTGACCCGGGGTCACCATGATAACTTTAGTGTCATCTGACTATGGCAAGCCTGTAGCTTAATCCATGAGGCTTGTGACACTGCAGCTCTGACAGCTGTACTGCAATGATCGAGCATTGCAATACAGTGCAGCCGCAATCAGAACAGTATAAGGTATTGTCTCATATAGTGATTAAGTTAAAAAGTCAAATAAAAAACCCAAACATTGAAAAAAATCAGAAAACAATGAACAAAAAATAAAAAATATATTCCAATAAATAGTTTTTTTTACGAAAAAAAAACAACAGCCCACCCCCCAAAAAAAATACATATATTGGTATTGCCATGTGCTTAACAATCCACACTATAAAGCTGTCACACTAGTTAATCCCTTCAGTGAACACTGAAAAAATAAATAAAAAATATAGATAAACTATGTATGTTCATCATACGGCTGACAAAGTAGTGGGATAAATTGCGATCAATAAGACATACATACATAAAAATTGTATTGCTGAAAACATCATTTTGTTTTACACTACATTTTCTCATGTTACCATTGTGCAAATTCAATATTTGAGTCTAAAATAAAATTGTTGCTAGAAAAAGTACACTCAATTTTTTTTCACATTGCTTTAGTTCCTGTGAAGCACCTAAAGGGATATTTACCGTATATACTCGCGTATAAGCCGAGTTTTTCAGCCCAAAAATTGGGCTGAAAAGTACCCCCCTCGGCTTATACGCGAGTCAGTGACGGCTTGCGTATACAGGAGCCCCAGCAGCCTCAGTAATCCAGTGCCCATCCCCCCTCGCGCTCCGGAAACCTGTAAAGTAAAATCTTTATACTTATCACTGTCCCCGCCGCTGCCGACATCACGATCCCCGGCTTCATCCGTCCGTCTTCTTCCGGCTTCCTGTTCGTCGCAAGCAATGACGTCATAAGTATAAAGATTTTACTTTACAGGTTTCCGGAGCGCGAGGGGGGGGCCCTGGATTACTGAGGCTGCTGGGGCTCCTGTATACTACCACTGGGGCTGCTAGGGCTCCTGTATATTACCACTGGGGCTGCTGGGGCTCCTGTATACTACCACTGGGGCTGCTGGGGCTGCTGTATACTACCACTGGGGCTGCTGGGGCTCCTGTATACTACCACTGGGGCTGCTGGGGCTCCTGTATACTACCACTGGGGCTGCTGGGGCTCCTGTATACTACCACTTGGGCTGCTGGGGCTCCTGTATACTACCACTGGGGCTGCTGGGGCTCCTGTATACTACCACTGGGGCTGCTGGGGCTGCTGTATACTACCACTGGGGCTGCTGGGGCTCCTGTATACTACCACTGGGGCTGCTGGGGCTCCTGTATACTACCACTGGGGCTGCTGGGGCTGCTGTATACTACCACTGGGGCTGCTGGGGCTGCTGTATACTACCACTGGGGAGGCCTGCATACCACTGGGGGGGGCCTGTATACCACACTGCTGGGGGCTGTATACCTGTGCTGGGGTCCACCCTCGGCTTATACACGAGTCAATAGGTTTTCCCAGATTTTGGGGGCAAAAGTAGGGGGGTCGGCTTATACACGGGTCGGCTTATACACGAGTATATACGGTAACTTATTGAATGTGGCTTTGAGTAGTGCAGTTTTTAGAATGGTGTCACTTTTGGGTGTTTTCTGTTACATAGGCCCCTCAAAGTCACTTCAAATGTGATGTGGTCACTAAAAAAATGGTTTTGTACTTTTTATTGGAAATCGAGAAATTACTGATGAATTTTGAACCCTTCTAACTTCCTAATAAAAATCAATTATGTTTCAGAAATTGTGCTGATGTAAAGTAAACATGTGGGAAATGTTTTTTTATTAATTATTTTGCGTGATATAACTCTCTTGGTATAAAAATTCAAAGTTTGAAAATTGTGACATTTTCACCAAATTTCTGATTTTTTTCACAAATAAACTCTAAAAATATCATCCTACATTTACCACTAATGTGAAGTCCAAGATTATTGGAATCACTGGGATTTGTTGAAGCATTCCAGAGTTATAACATTATAAAGTGACAAAAGGTCCAGAATTGAAGAAAAAAAAAAATGGCCGTATTATGAAGGTGAAAACTGGCTCGGGGGTGATGGGATTAATATCTCTTTAATATGCTCTAAATTCTCCAGACCTCAGAGTGTAATCTATGTAAGATTAAAAAAAACAAAGAAAAAAAATACTTACACTTACCCACCGCTCTCCTCTCCAAGGTGCCACTGCTGCTCTCTGCTCAATGCCTGGTCTTATGCTCCTTATTCCAATCAAAATTCTGACTCGGTGCTCACTCAAGGCTGGGACTTCTGGTTGAGAGTAGGCCCTGTAGCATGCACAGTGAACCCTGAAGCCAGCTTGCTTTTGGAAATCCTGACCTAGAGTGATCATTGGGTCAAAGATGCAACATATCAAAGGCATTGAGGATCAGACAGCTGCCTATGAGCAGTGTGGATTGTTAAAGAGATATGAAGCTTTAATAGGTTAACAAGAAATTAATATATATTAAACTCACTGCTCGCCTTCCGGATGTTCCGACTTTTTAGTCCACCACAACTCCATAATATCACATCTCTGGCCTGGTTTTCATTCCAGGTCAGAACTTCTAGTCATGAGTAGGGCCCAGAGCATGCCCAGGGACCTGCAAGGTGGAAGCCAAGGCCTAAAGTGAGCACCGGGCAGGAGATGCAATGCAACGAAGGAGCAGAAGAATGCTTTGCAATGAGGTTTTTTTCTTTTTAATGTTTTACAGGCCATTTACTGTACAACAAGATAGTGGCAGCAGCTGACTGTCACTTTGATAAATATACGTGGGTCAATAAAAAAACAATCTATATTCTACAAAATGCAGGTTTTTGTAAGTGTTTGGGTCAAATTAAATTCTACTCGATAAAGTAGCCCATCTTCATTTGCCCGTGGTTTTAATGTTAATGCCTATTGTTGAATGTAATTTACATATTTATTTTTTAGACTCTTTGTATTCAAGTTTGAACAAAAATGATACCAAACATAAGATAGGTACCAATGTGTTTGTGATATTTTATTTTAACTTTCCTTGCATTTTTAATTTTTTTTGTAGAAAAAACTTTGAGTGATCTCAAGCTTGAACATCCTACTTACGGTAATTTAAAAGTATAAATTAATATATGGAAAAACCTTGTAAAACAAGAAAAAACAGTGGAATTTAGAGTGAAAGCTTTATTGAGGGGAAAATATTGATTGTTGCCTTGGTAAGGATTTAAAAATATATATTTGTCAAAATGTAAAAATTATTGACAGTGATACAGGACAAGAGGAGTAGTTTACATTAGGGAAGATAAATATGTAATAAAAAGTATGAAAAGTAGATCAGGTTTGCAAATTTTCATACAAAACTATTGATTCCTTCATTGGGAATTTCAACTTACTTTCAACCAATAGTTCATAAATCAATAGTACCAGCAAATATAAGAGACTTATCAGAGAAATCTTTCTTTCTCTATGAGTTATAGTGGTTTCACACTTGCATTTTTTTGTCTTGCATTGCAATCCATCCAAATACTGAAGCATCCTGCTCCCTATTCTTAAAATGTGGTCGCAGGTGCATGTGGTGATATCAGGATTGTTAAAGTAGTGAAGGGGTTAAAATGTCTTCAGACCATCCAAAATAAATTCTATTGGGAGGGTGCTTTACTTTTTGGACAAAGAGCTTGTTTAGTGGGAGTGGTCTTGATAATTATGGAACTTTCTATGCTGTTATTCGTTACTAAGTCAGACATACCTTAATTTATGCATGATACACCCATGTCTTTGAAAGCATTTAAGATGTGAAGACATAATAAAGATTTGGAGAGTTTTTGGAAATCACGAAAGGTGTATTTCTTTGATTCTCACCAGCGCTGATGGAAACAGCCTCAATCTTTTAAATATAAAACCCACTACACTGACCCTCCTCTCCACCGCCCCCTCTCTCTGGAGCACTCTTTACCTCTCGTATACTCTCCCTTCCTGGGCCACACAGAAACATGGCTGACACCCTCCGACACGGGCTCCACTGTGTTATGGTGGACTTCATTTCTCCCACACACCTCGCACTGGCAACACACATGGTGGAAGAGTGGATATTCTTTTTTGCAACTGCACCTTCAACCAAATTCCTCCTCCTCCCTCACTTATCCTCTCATCCTTTGAAGTGCACTCTGTCCGTATATACTCTCCTTCCAACCTCCAAGTGGCCGTCATTTATCGACCCCCGGGCCCGACCACTACCTTCTTTGACCAACTCTCCATCTGGCTCCAATACTTTCTCTCTGCTGACAATGCCACCATCATAATGGGTGACTTCAACCCCCCCATTGTCACCCACCGGTCAACAGCCTTCAAACTCCTGTCACTTGCTTCATCCTTTTGCCTCTCTCAATGGTCCTCCACAGCCACCCAAACAGACGGACATACACTAAACCTCATCTTCACCCGTTTCTGCTCCCTAATTAAACCCACAACCTCCCCTCTGCCCCTCTCCACCATCTACTCACATTCTCATCCTTGTCCTCCACACCTGCCACTCATGCCCACCAACTCACATATCCCCCCGCAGAAACCTCACACATCTTGACGCTCACACAATCTCCAACGCCATTTTACCGCTATCATCCATATTCTCACTCCACAACTCAGATAATGCCACAGCTTTCTACAACTCTACACTCACATCAGCTATTAATGCAGTTGCCCCTCTCGTTCATGGCAGAACATGACTACTCAACAGACAACCTTGGCACACAGAAACCACTAAAAATCTGTGGTGAGCATCTAGGGTTGCATAGTGGAGCTGGAAGAAAACTCACTTGCATCAAGACTACACAGCATTCAAACAAGCACTTCTCAAACTCAAATCAGCACTCACCCCCACTAAACAGAATTACTTCATTACCCTCATATCCTCTTTGTCCCACAAATCCAGTCAGTTATTCAACACATTTAACTCCCTCCCCGCCCCCACTGCCCCCTCCTACTTCTCATATCTCTGCAGAAGACTTTGCAACACACTTCACCCACAAGATTGAACAGATCAGATACGTCTTTGTTATCCAACCACCACAACCCCCATGTATACCAGACCACTCCCCTTCCCCACTAACCCTCCTCCCCTCCATCACTGAAGGAGAACTTGCACACCTCCTCTCCAGATCGCACCTCACCACTTGTACACTGGACCCTATCCCATCCCACTTCCTCCCCAACCTCACCACCACACTTATCCTAGCCCTAACCCACCTCTTCAATCCATTACTAACTTCTGGTACCTTTCCTTCTGCTTTCAAACATGCCACAATTAAACCTATCTTAAATAAGCCGATCCTCGACCCCTCTTCTACATCCAGCTACCGGCCCATATCCCTGCTCCCGTTCACTTACAAACTTCTGGAAAAGCATGTCCACACTGTACTCTCATCCCACCTCTCATCCAATTTGCTCTTTGATAACATTCAATATGGTTTCTGCCCCCACCACGCCACTGAAACTGCCCTGACTAAAATTACTAATGACTAACTCATGGCCAAAGCTAACAGACAATTCTCTGTTCTATTCCTTCTAGACCTGTCCTCTGCATTCGACACAGTCGACCACTGTCTCCTATTACAGATCCTCTCTTCAATTGGCATCACTGACCTTGCCCTCTCCTGGATCTCTTCCTACCTTTCCAACTGCACATTTAGCGTCTCCCACTCCCACACGACCTCCTCACCCATCCCCTCTCTATTGGGGTCCCTCAAGGCTCTGTCCTGGGGCCCCTCCTTTTTTGAATCTACACCCTTGGTCTGGGACAACTCATAAAGTCCCATTGCTTCCAGTATCACCTGTATGCTGATGACACTCAGATCTATCTCTCTGGCCCAGATGTCACCTCTATCCTGTCCAAAATCCTAGAGAGTCTACCAGCCATATCCTCCTTCTTCTCCTCTCGCTTCCTAAAACTCAATGTAGCAAAACCAAACTCATCATCTTTCCCCCATCTCACACACCTTACCTACCAGATCTATCTATCACAATAAATGACACCACACTTTGACCTGTACCTGAAGTCCGTTGCTTTGGAGTAACCCTTGACTCTGCCCTGTCCTTCAAACCACACATCCAAGCCCTTGCCAGCTCTTGCCGCTTCCAACTCAAATAAATTTCCAGAATCTGACCCTTCCTCAACCCTCAATCTACTAAACTACTAGTGCATGCCATCACCATCTCCCATCTCGACTACTGCAACCTCCTCCTCTGTGGCCTCCCTGCTAACACTCTTGCACCTCTTCAATCTGTCCTTAACTCTGTTGCTCGACTAATCCACCTCTCTCCTCGCTATTCTTCTACTTCTCCCCTCTGCAAATCCCTCCACTGGCTCCCAATTCACGAACGTATCCAATTCAAACTACTAACACTGACTTACAAAGCCATCCACAATCTGTCGCCCTCCTATGTCTCTGAACTAATCTCCCAATATCATGCAACTCGTAATCTTTGACCCTCCCAAGACCTCCTTCTTTCCTCCACACTTGTATGTTCCTCACCTAACAGCCAGCAAGACTTCAACCGAGCATCCCCCACTCTCTGGAATTCTGCACCCCAAAACGTCCGATTGTCCCCCACACTCGGAACCTTCAAGCTGAACCTGAAAGCCCATCTCTTCAGAACAGCCTACAGCCTGCAATGATCACATTGACACCTTACCACCCCTGGACCCGGCGCTCCACCACAATCGTACCCGGGGCTCCACCACCACCAGAGCAGACCCAACCTACTGTCCTGTAGAATATAAGCCCACAAGGGTAGGGTCTTCTCTTCCCTCTGTATTAATCTGTCACTATTAGTTTGTTCATTGTATTTTAACTTGTTTGTATGTAACCTTTTCTCATGTGCAGCACCATGGAATCAATGGTGCTCTATAAATAAATAATAATAATAATCATCATCATCTCAGAATCTTCAGAAATAGGGAAGCCTACTTTTACAGGATTCATCCTGATCCTGCCACATCAGTTTTTTTGTCACCCTCTCTGAATGCACCATGTTGCGATTTTTCGGCTCAACTAAAATCCTGATGTCTCTGACTGCCTTCTGATCCATCCAAAAATAGAATGGTGTCCAATGGTGGACGGATCCTGGTGGAGCGGATCTGTTTATCTGGATCTGTTTTACCCCACTGAGCATGCCCAGAACCTCAGAATCATCCTCTCTACCTGTCAAATGTGGAGTACATCACACTCCTACACCATTTATGACAGTTCTGTGTGTAGAGAACTGTCAGATTTGCCATAGATTGTGCTCCTACACCAATTCTGATGGTTCTGTGCGTAGATATGTCCCGCTGTGCTTGCAAAAGCCGACAGTTCTTCAAACAGTGATTATAATAAAGTAGTGGTTTTAAACCACTCCTGCAGCCTCTCCCCCATATTATATATTCATATGCACTATCATTTTTATTACATTTTCTCCCACTCTCTCCCCAACCGGATCAGGCATTCAACAGTTGCGGTGACATGCGAGTGCAGACGCACAGCCAGATCAGGATGAACACATTTTCATCCTGATCTGGCCATGATCTGGCAAGTGTGAAACCTGTCTTAGGCTAGGGCCACACTTGCGTCTGCAATCCTGCTACTGGATCCTGTTTTTTAACCTGAAAACCGGATCCGTTAACGCATGGTACATATAATTACCATCTGTTAACGGATCCGTTAACAGATGCAGTAAAAATGCATCAAAATTGATAAGGGGAAAAACTAGATCCAGCAATGCATCCAGTTACTGGATACAGGCTCCCAATTGTGGCCCTAGCCTAACTTCCTTCCCTCCTCATCGTCTAGACCAGGGGTCTCAAACTCGCGGCCCGCGGGCCGCATGGGGCCCCTCAGTGCGGCCCCCGACACAGTGGAGAGTGAATCATGTCGGCGGTCCTGTGCGGGGGCCGCCGCGATACTGCTTTATTAACACTTAAGGCCCCTTCATTGACACTTTACTGACGCTCGCTCTGCAGCTTGCTCTGTGCCCTGCAAGTTCAACACAAGCCGCCAGCCAATGAGAGGCGTATGACGTCACTTCCGGGCCTCTAATTGGTTGGCGGCTTGTATTGAACTTGCAGGGCAGAGAGCAAGCTGCAGAGAGAGCGGCAGTAAAGTGTCAATGAAGGGGCCGGAAGTGTTAATAAAGCAGTATCGCGGCGGCCCCCGCACAGGACCACCGGCTAGGTTACTTGCATAGCCGGCGCAGAGCGAGCGGCAGTGAAGTGTCAGTGAAGGAGCCGGAAGTAATAATACAGCAGTATCGCGGCAGCCCCCTGCATAGGATCGCCGGCTAGGTTAGTTTTACAAAAGAGTCTGTGAGGTAATGTGAGTGTGTGTGTGTGTGAGAGTGAGTGTCTGAGAGTGTGTGAGTGTGTGAGCCTGAGTGTGTGTGTGAGCCTGAGTGTGTGTGTGAGCCTGAGTGTGTGAGCCTGAGTGTGTGTGTGTGAGCCTGAGTGTGTGTGTGAGCCTGAGTGTGTGAGCCTGAGTGTGTGAGTGAGCCTGAGTGTGTGTGTGAGCCTGAGTGTGTGAGCCTAAGTGTGTGTGTGAGCCTGAGTGTGTGTGTGAGCCTGAGTGTGTGTGTGATCCTGAGTGTGTGTGTGAGCCTGAGTGTGGGTGTGAGCCTGAGTGTGGTGTGAGCCTGAGTGTGGGTGTGAGCCTGAGTTTGTGTGTGAGCCTGAGAGCGCGTCTGTGCCTGTGAGTGCGTCTGAGCCTGTGCCTGTGAGTGCGTCTGAGCCTGTGCCTTTGAGTGCTAGATACAAAACTTCCATAGGGCTTTTAAATTAGCCGCACCAGTGTTGCCACTGATTCACGGCATCTGCAGCTCATCAAGCATCATTTTAAACAGGAGAAAAGTATGAGCTTTTTGCTTACCAAAGTATATATTTATTGGGAAACATACATACATGGAGTAGGTGATATTAAAATTGCACAGCAAATTCATTGGTACATTAATCCATTAGTATGCTCACAGAGCTATTGCATGATTCATTTAGGGCAATTTGTACATAAAGGGTCACGTACAGAATGGTTTAACAGATATATTACAGTAATTACATTATTAAACACGTACTCAAACTGCCCATAGTGCAGTGGCCCACGTATAGAGTCTATATTGCCATTACATAAGTGCAAATCTCAGAGTATAAAGGTAAACATCATACCAAGTAAAGTGCTTAGTGCTGAGAACAGGGGATCCCCCACAAGTGCCGGACTCCAACGCGCGTTTCGCGTATTATGATCGTTAGTGCTTCTTCAATGGGAGAACCGGGACCCTCTTAGTGACGCGTATATATAGGCAGCTATACACCTGTCACGGTGCAAGCTAATCGAGCCGCCGATTGAGGCGCATGCGCACATGCGGCCCGTCCCGATACGTCACTTACGGCGCTCCGCCCGCCGCGTCATCACTGCTGCCGGATAATACATCCACGCAGCGGGGAGGTGACGGCCAGGCTTAGGAGCGTCGTCATGACGACCGGGACACGGCGGAAGTGCACGCATGCGCATCGGGGCACGATATACAGAAATAGTGCTTACACAACAGTACCATGTTCACCATAACATAATAGCATCATAGTTAGGGACAAAGTTTTCTTCCAGTCTTTTCCATATTAGTGTTTTCTTTGCACATCCAAAATCCACTTCATACAATGAAATAACGCTGTCACTATAGAGAAACAAGCCCAAGTGAAAGATAAAAACAATTAAAACCAGCACATATAAGTATAGACACAGGAGGGGATGGGGAAAGGGAAACAATAAAATTCTCAAGTTCATTAGGAAAAAGGGGGAAGCAAGAACATGGTAGGACTGTTATGGACAGTCCACGAGACATATGCAGGATCACAACATTTTTATAAGTATGGAGAGAAACTCAGGGTCTCGTTCAAGCCCTTTGGTGAGACAGTATCCAGCATCACAATCAATTTTAATTCCCTCTGGGCGAGTAACTTTTTTAAGTCACCCCCCCTGATCCCCCCACGTATCACATCTATTCCCATCACCCTTAGACTTTTAGGGTTACAATCATGAAACCTATAGAAGTGACGGGGGAGGGTTTTCAGTTCGGTGACATCCTTTGTCTTCCTAGCACCACCAATATCTCTCACGTGTTCGCCTATTCTCACTCGCAACTCGCGTGATGTCAGACCTACATATATTTTTTGGCAGCCACACGTGGCATAATATACCACGTGTGTGCTCCTACATGTGATGTGATCATTAATAGTATAGGTCCGACTACCATCGCTCGATGCAAAGCGCGAAACGCGAACACAATTAGCACAGGCTATGCAATCGCCAAGGGGAAAAAGCCCCTGAGGGGAGGGCCGGCCCCAAAAATCCTTGGAATCACTGGCACATAATGGCTCTGTACCAGTAAATCCTTTAAGTTTTGAGATCTTCTTGAGGTCATTTCTGGACCTCCAGATAGATCACCCCTCAGTGATGGCTCAGACATGAGTACCGGCCAATGTCTCACCAGGACCTTCCTCATTGTCTCCCACTGGTGGAGATGAACCTTATCACCCCAAAGTCATCTTTCTTTTTATCTTTCTCAGAAGGGAGGAGGAGATCATCACGTTTAGAGTTTTTTGCCCTATCATAACCGGCTTTGATACATCTCCGACTGTATCCCCGTTCCCTGAATCTCTCTCTCAAGTCAGAAGCTTGTCTCCGAAAGTTGGTTTCAGTGGAGCAGATCCGCTTCATCCTCAGAAATTGTCCAACCGGAATGGCACGTATTGTGGATTTAACATGGGCTGATGATGCGTGTAATAACGCGTTTACAGACGTGTCCTTACGGAAGACATCAGTCTGCAAACATCCATGTGTATCCACCATGATCTTAATGTCGAGAAAGTCAATAGATTCCTGACTATATTTGTAGGTGAGTTTAATATTAAGGTCATTTTGATTTAACGATGTCATAAATAAATCGAGCTGCTCCGCCGTGCCCTGCCACACCATAAGTAAATCATCAATATAGCGCATCCAGCACTGCACATGGGCGACGGCCCGCCCGCCCCCGCACGCAAACAACCCCCGCTCCCAGTAACCCAGGAACAGGTCGCGCCCATTGCAGTGCCGCGCTTCTGTAGATAGAAATGATCTTTAAAAGTAAAAAAATTATGTGACAGGACAAAGCGGAGCAGCTCGAGAATTAACTCACACATATGGCCATCCCGATTAGAACATTCGAGGAAGAAGCGGACCGCCTCTACACCTGCATCATGGTCAATGCAGGTGTATAGGGACTCCACGTCTGCCGTGACAATATACATATCGGATTCCACAAAGATCCCATCAATCCTTTTGAGAGCGTCCGTCGTGTCTTTAATGTAAGATGGTAACGTCTCCACTAAGGGTTTCAGATAATAATCGATAAATTTGCACACGGGATCACAAAGACTCCCGATGCCAGACACGATCGGATGCCCCGGTGGATTGACAGGATCTTTGTGGATTTTCGGAAGGAGATACAGAGTGGCAACCTTGGGTGAAGACACAGTGAGACCATCAAGAATCCTCTTAGTGATGATCCCCTCCTCAAAAGCGCTCACCAGGATCTTCTGAAGTTCATCAGAGTAATCCTTTAAGGGATTAGAGTCTAATTTCTGATAGGTCGCCCTATCCCTGAGCTGTCTCAGAGCCTCTTTTTCGTATTTGATGCATGGCCAGATCACGACATTTCCCCCTTTGTCTGCCGCCTTGATAATCACATCTTTATATGATTGTAATTCTTTAATCGCCTGTCTCTGTCGGCTAGTTAGGTTATCAGTAGTTCGTCGAGTCTTAATTTTTTAAAAATCATCCACTACCAGCTTCGTGAATATATCAACAGCTGGGTAAGCAGTCAAAGGGGGAAACGTCTTAGATCTGGACCGAATTGTAGTGGGAAACTTACCAGGTCCTTCCGGGGGAATCTCTTCCTCTAATGCCTCAATGCCTCAAGATCCACTATAGCCTGTTCCTCGGTAGTATTCATCCCACCACGATTATCCCTAGAGTGCAATTTTCTCAGTAGTAGTTTCCGTGCAAACAGATGCATGTCTTTTAGCGCTACAAAAAAATTAAAATTATTAGTAGGCACAAATGTTAACCCTTTAGACAAGACCTCTGATAGCGGTTTACCCGGAGGGGTGCCACATATACAGCCCAGCACAGCCTCCAAATAATACATACAACCCGCAAGCTCTATATTATACGTACAAAACCCACAGCCTCTATATTATATATACAGTCCAGCAGTCTCCATATTATATCTACAGCCCTGCACAGCCCATCCAGGAGCCTGTATATTATATATACACAGCCTGCAGTTTATATATTGTATTCATGTATCATGGTATGTGTTAAAGGGGCCCACTGAGACTGTTTCGCCTGGGGCCCACAAAAACCTGGAGCCGGCCCTGTTTACACACATCCCTCTGAGGTTTTCTGTATCGTATTGGTCTCCATTCTTGTAGATGGGCGTAATGAGACCTTGATTCCAGCATTGGGGGAAGTAGCCAGTGCTTAGGACATGGGTGAAAAGTTTTGTCAGTGCTGCATGTATGTCTGGGGAACTGTTTTTGATCATCTCTGACAGGATACCGTCACTGCCCCCGGCCTTCTTTTATTTCATTAATTTGATTGTATCTTTTATTTCTAGCACACTGATTGGTGTGTCCAGAGGGTTATTGTAAGTCTTTGATTGTTTCCTCCATGTCCCTCAGTTTATTGGTTAAATGCTGCTGTTCTGGGGTTAGGCCTTCTTCTGGTATGTTCCTTATGACCCTCAAAGTAGCTGTGCCAGATGTTGCCATTCTGGATGAGGAGGCATGTTGCCATTCTGGATGTGGTTGTCTTCTGCTTGGGCTTTATGCCAATATGACTCCAGGCCTCCCAGAATGAGTTGCCCTGGAGGGACCATTCAAGCTTCCATAGTTTTTTGGAGATGTACCTCAGTTTTCTCTCTTTGAGGATGCACTTTTATTGCCTCTGTAGGGTGTCATGGCCCACTCTTAGGTCTCTGTTGTTGGGGTCTCTGTGTTTTTGGTTGGAGGCCTTCCCTAGGGAGTTGCGTAGTGCCTTACATTCTTTATCAAACCATTTTTTATTTTTGGGATTGTTTATTTGTAGGTCTCTTGGAGTTGGTCTTTCTGGGGCACCCAGGCCCCACACGTGTCGCTGCTAGGGTGCAGCTTCGTCAGGGGAAGGCTTCCCATGACAAAGCTGCGCCCCAGCAGTGATATGCGTGGGGCCTGAGTGTCCCCGGGTCCTCGTGGCTCTCATTGTTCTATATGGCTGCTTCCATGACCCCGACGTTGTGGTGAATATATGACTCACTTGAGCATTGTCTGTTACAAAACATTTACTGGTACCTGGCATTTAGATTGGGATTAGCTCCTACTGATCATTTTCAGGATACCCCGCTGTTACAAGCATTCTTGGTTAATGTTTATCTACTATTTGTCTGTTATGTATTTGGCACAACTGCAGCTACCTGTGTAGTTTGCCTTAGATTCTCTGTGGTCAAATCCTTATCATTTTTTTCTGACTACCACCTGGCACCTATTTGGTTTATGAGTATACTGCTATATACAATTTACTGTACAAATGACTATTGCCACAATTTTACACCACTACAGGGAAATGATGTTATAGTGATAATAATTGCCTTTTTTATACACACTTGATGTAATCCATAGCTTAAATGTTTTGTTATGCTATTATATTATATTCTGATCACCATCTACATTTTTTCTACACTTTGTTTAATCCAACATCTGTATTGTACCGGCTTCTTGAACTGGTTCACTAATTGAAGGGTACATAACGAGTATAGTGTTACATGCGATTCCCATCACTGTGGGAATCTAGTACATTGAATATCACCCATGGTCAATTTCATGCCACCACTTTATTGTTCATATTGAAGTTCTATACCAGCTATGTTGGGTATACTATGTCTATGCCATTGTAATCCCATTAATTGTGTTTTTTGCTGTCTACCGACCTGTGGGGCCCCACATGTTTTTAAGCGTTTTTATTCTCCCCTGCCCCCGTACACTAATAAAGATTTGTTCTACTTTCACATTTGTTTCTATTGTCATGGTGTTGCTCCTTAATGTGCCTTGTCTTCTCTCCCCCTTAGCATTCAGTATGTATAGCTTCAGGCTCTGGCAGAGGTTCAGCAGTGTTCTGCCACTTTTGTTTTCCAGTTTGTCATAGCGGTTTATTGCTTTCTGTACTGAGTCACTGTAAAAGGACTCAACTTCCTGCACGCATGTGTTTCCATCTGGTGACAGATAGTCCTTTTGTTGGTAGCGGATTATTCAGGATACTCTCCAAGCATGCGACAGCAGAGCTTGTTTATTTAGCAACAATCAGGAACAAATATGATAAGCTTAATAGATCAGCAATAAATCATTTGTGTGTCTCTATCTGTGCATCATCTGCAGCAGCTTCTTCTTCTCTCATACACAGTCACAGGAAACTGAAATACAGTCAGCCTGTGTGAGCAGTTTTTTTTTGTCCTAATTTTATAAACAGCATACAAATCTGGCAACAAAACACTCATAGACAGGAATGGAGTTGTTGCAACACCTTTAGGAATTGATAGATTCTTAACCTTGGACTGGAATTGGGCTGCCTCCCTCTGTTGAACCTCGTAGATGTCTGGTTTATAGTATGGGGATTCTGATGGAGGTATGTAAGCTGCACAGTGGTAGATGTCCTGCTGAGAGGTGACGATGGAGCTGCTCATCCTTATCCACATATAGCTGTCTCCTCTTCTCATTGGCTTGATGAGCTCTTTGATCTCCTCTTTGTACCATATTAGTATGAGCCCTGGCAGCAGCCCTATTTAGTGTTCTTGTTTTTCTTGGTGGCGACACATAATTCCCTGTATCCCGTGGGTTCCAGAGATTCCTTGTCTGCTCAGGGGAATGTCTCCAGGAGGATCTGGATGTCAGCGTTCTTTAGCCTTTATTTGAAGTCTTGGTCGTTTATCTTGGACCCAAAAGCTGAAGCGCACAGTTCTTGAATGTTCCTGGTGCTGATTACTAAAGATGTCATGTTTAGTTGATATACCTTATAATGGAGAATTATTTTCAAGTCTATTCCCACTAGTTAAGAATTAACTATAAATAAAGAGACAAATAAGAAGTACAGATAGCTTTACTGCTTATATAAGCACACCACAATTTTTTTTCTGAAATGTTATTTGAAAATATAGTTACCTAATAGGAACCAAGTTTATAAATTTAGGGTTGCTAGTCTATGAGATCTCATTTTGGTGATATTACTACTGACGCCAATCACAAATTTCAGCCATAAATGGACAGAAGAACAAGGTGTCATTGGAACCCAACAAAGCAGCCTGTGCTGAAGCCATGGAGATACATTGGATGTCTATACATTATATTTTAATCTCTTACACAACTCCATTTAAAGATTGATCACATGTATTAATTGTAGCAATGTACATAATTATTAAAATTAGTATCTAAAATTGATTGTCCTTTTTACAAAGAAAGAAATCAATACCAAGAACTGTGTCCTTATGATTAATAATGTTAAGAAGAATTGAAATGTATTATGCCCCTAGTTATTATCCTTACCTGCAGGTTTTTGTTCAGTATATACAAGATAGATTGAGTAAATTAACCCCATCAACCCACCCTGCCTGTTTTCTGACTAGTGTCATTTTATGAGTAAATAACTCTGGAACGCTTGAATAATAGATCCCAGCGATTCTGAGATTGCTTTTTCATGACATATTGGACTTCATGTTAGTAGTAAATTTAGGTCGATAATTTTAGCATTTCTTTTTGAAAAAAAAGATGGAAATTTGGTAAAAATTTTGAAATTTTCATAGTTTGAATTTTTTTTACTTGTAAACCAGAGAGTAATGTCACACAAAATAGTTAATAACATTTCCCACATGTCTACTTTACATCAGTACAATTTTGGTAAAAAAAAGTTCTTTTGTTAGGAGGGTTCAAAGTTTATCAGCAATTTCTCATATTTACAACAAAATTTACAAAGCTTTTTTATGGACCAAAACACATTTGAAGTAACTTTGAGGAGCCTACATGACAGAATACACCCAACCGTAAAACCAAATTCAAGAAGTTTATTAACTCTTCAGGTGCTTCACAGAAACTAAAGCAATGTGGAAAGAAAAAAAAAAAACATTTTACTTTTTCCAGCAAAAATATTATTTTCACCTCAAATATTGCATTTTCATAAGAGTAACAGGAGTTTGCTTTGTAATTTCTCCTGAGTACTTCGATACCTTACATGTGGTTGAATGTTTGGGCACACGGTATGGCTCAGAAGGGAAGGAGTGCCATTTGACTTTTTGAATGGAAAATTAGCTGGAATTGTTAGCTGGCACCATGTCGCATTTGGAGAGCCTCTGATGTGCCTAAACAGTGGAAGACCCCCACAAGTGGCCCCCTTTGTGGAAACTAGACCCCCAAAGAATTTAACTAGATGTATGGTGAGCACTTTGAACCCCCAGGTGCTTCACATAATTTTATAACATTGAACCGTGAAAATTAAAAAATGAAAATAGTTTTTCTTCAACACAAATGCTCTTTTAGCCTGAATGTTTTAATTTTCACAGGTAAAATGGGTTAAAATGGATCCCAAAATTTGTTGGTCAATTTGACCGTAGTATGTCAATACCCCATATATGATGGAAAACCACTGTTTGGGCACATGGCAGACCTCTGAAGGGAATGAGCAACATTTGATGTTTCAAGTGAAAATTTAGCTGGAATCTTTAGCGGACATTATGTCGTGTTTGGAGAGCCCATGATGTGCCTAAACATTGGAGCTCCCCCACAAGTGACACTAATTTGGAAACTAGACCCCCCCAAGGAGCTTATCTAGATATGTGGTGAGTACTTTGAACCCCCAGGTGCTTCATACATTGAACCATGAAAATTAAAAAGTACTTTTTTCCCTCAAAAATGTTCTTTTAGCTTCACATTCTTAATTTTATCAAGGGCAACAAAATAAAATGGATTACAAAATTTGTTGGAGAATTTGTCCTGAGTACGCTAATACCCCATATACAATGGAAAACCACAGTTTGGGCACGTGTCAGGGCTCAGAAGGGAAGGAGCAACATTCTGGAGCGCAGATTTTGATGGAAATGGAATGGTCTGCGGGTGTCATGTCACGTGTGGTTAGCTCTTGATGTACCTAAACAATAGAATTCTCCCAAAATGACTCCATTCTGGAAACTAGACCCTGAAGGAATTTATTTAGATGTGTAGTGAGCTCCTCAAACTCAGAGGTGTGACACACAATTTTACAACATAGTAAAATGAAAATAATAAAATTAGATTTTTGCCACAAAAATCTTGTTTTAGCCCCAAATATTTTCCTTTTCCCAAGGATACCAGGAGAAATTGGATCCTAAAATTAGTTGTGCAATTTCTCCTGAGTACAAGGATGCCTTATATGTGGTGGCGAAAAAACACTGTTTGGGCTCATGGCTGGACTTGGGTCGAAAGGAGCGCCATTTGATTTTTTTGAGCACAGATTTTCTTATAATAGTTTGCGGACTCTATTTGCAGAGCACCTAACTGCCAGAAATTCCCTCAAGAGACCACATTTTAGAAATTATACCCCTCTGGGAGTTTGTCTATGGCTTTAGTGATGATGTTATCTATGGAAAACCTCAATGGAGTCAAGTGCAGTGAAATTTGCATTATTAAAAATAGCAAATAAGCCTTTGCATTGCTCAGTACATTGTAGTTCTCATACATGATACCCAGTTTGTGCTTCTGGAGAAAACCCCCCATAAATTAACCAAATAGAAATCAGGAGTTGTATCAGCTCACCATACTCGATCCAGCATGCACGGACCGGTGGCCTGATCCTGCCAGAGCTCAAATGCAAGTAAAAAAAGAATTGATCCAGCTTCCGGAAGTGAATGATCAAACGGTGAACTTATTGAATCAAAATCAGTGTTCCAATAGTACAGTACATATGATGCAGACATGTAGGGAGTAGTAGCGGCCAGATGCGCCACACCAGACAACATGTTTTGGACAGCAATCATTCTTTGTACTATTGAAATGCTGATTTTGAGTTAATAAATTCACCGCTTGATCATTCAATTCTAGAAGCTGGACTCATTCTTCTTTACTTGTGGAAATTAAGCAGGCTTCCTGACTACAACAGTACCAAACATGTGGGCGTTGACTGTGATTTAGACTTTGTGGAGAACAGAAGGCAGGGGAGCATTTGTATTTGTGAGCACAGATTTTGCTGGTTTTCTTTTTGGGGGATGTGATGACACAGCATATTGCCATCTGTGTCGATGATTAAATATTCTTAATTAGGCCAGATGCAATGTTCTTTTGTTTGTTAACTCGTGAAAAGTAAGTCTTTGTTTTATGCCAGTCTACTTAGAGCCCCCATTGTTTTACTTTGTGGATTGTTAATAAATGTAAATTACCTCATCCCCCTGTGTCTACATCATTCAGAGGAAAGTTATGCAGTCAGATTGAACTGCCGACCAATCATAAAACAGCCTTATCCCACCAATTCTGTAAGAACACAATGCCCTGAGGTGGAGGTTCGGGTATAAAAAGGACTTGCTTTAGTCACCAGTTGTTCATATGCTACGTGACCTCAGCTCTGGGACTTTGGTCCTGGCTACAGGATCACATCGCGTCTTCATAGCTTCAGCCTAGGGACTTCGGTTCCTGCTAGAGGACTACATTGTGTTGTAATAATTATAATGCATAACTCAGAAGTCTTTTTTGCGTGGAGTAAAGACACAACAGAACACAATTCATAGGTGAAAAAGTGTATATTATAACACACCATGATTCAGAGTGCAGAGGAAAACTCAAAGTCCATGAACACACAGTGTAGAAACTGAATGAAAACTTGATGAGAAATCTGTTCAAAAACCTCAGAGGTAAATGCAACCAGCGGAGCAGTTTATAAAGTGCAGTTTACACTTGGAGAGGCAGTAACAAGAAAGTCTACTGTATGTTAAGTTCAAACACGGAGATGTATAAGCAAGTCCATATAACACATTAAATCATCCAAGGAGGCCTAAGTGGAAAACTTAGAAAGTCTAGAACCAGATGAAAGCAAATTAACAGAGCTCAGGAGTCCAAAACAGTCTTGTGCTCAGCATCTATTTAAACATAGGAAATGACAAAGCAGCAGCCAGGAGATTCACAGAAGTTTGTAGCAGTAGGCAGAGAACCAGAGAAGCCATCAGGAAAAGGAAACAGGCAGAATACTCTAGCACTGACTAAAGGCTGCAGTGGGGTTTATAAAGACAGGAAGACCTGACACATGTCTTCATGACCTTAGCCTAGGGGCTTTGGTTTTGACTAGGGGATCACAACTGGAACATATTCTACAGGACTTCAGCCTAGGAACTTAGGATTCGGCTGGAAGATTAGAGACTATATAAAGAGCCCAGATAGGGACAATTTGGTCACCTGGCTACAAACTTTGCTTTGCTCAGTTAGCTTCCTAAGCCTGCTTGTATGCTTTCTCAGTGGGAGACTGTCAAAAGCGGGGAGCTTCCGGACTGGGGTAGTTGGCACTCGAAGTCCCGATGCCATGAATCTTCTAATCCCTGGTGAGCCAGCAGAAGGGAGAGACTCTTTTGCTTGTTACCGTGTGTGTTCTTGCTGGATATGTGTTATATGCCTATGACTGTTGGAAATCCAATAAAGACTAACCATTGTGTGGCTCACTCACCCTGTGTTGTCTGAGTAGTGTTCTGCCCATGAGTAAGGAGTTTAGGCATTAAGTTGGATGAGCCCTGGTCCATGTGGTCTCTCTAAAGGCATCCGCGACAGCAGATGAGAGCACGCACTGACCCCCATGTCTCTATGAGGGGCGGGGAGCCATAGTGCTTTACCAGAGTCTTTGTGCTACCAGTAACATGGAAGCCCCCTATACTTCCATTAATGGATGATGGACCTCAGTGGGAAGTTCTGTTTTTATGGCTTGAGTTGAATGCTGTTCAGATCACATTTATCATGTGCTCTATGCCGAGCACTTACATTTGGATTTCCAGCTACATGTCCGAAATTCATGATTCAGGTGAAACCCCCAGTGGATTCATTCACTAATGGTGTAGCAAAGTTACTCTTAAACCGGTCTGGCCTTTGTTCAATAGCGTCTTTTTCAAAGATGCACAAAACTGTGGGTGAATGCATTTTTACGAACACCTAAAAAAAAGTGCAAAAAGATGGACACCGCCACATCAAAAGTCAGATTGGAGTTCAAAGTGATTACCTCTACCTTATTAGAGTGAATTTTCTGTTAGGAATTTTGTCTGAATCACATCTTTGAGAGATTTACACATAGTCATCGATGTGAGCCCTCAGCATAGAGTGTAGGATAAATGTAAACTGAGCCATACTCTGATCTTTGGGAGACAGAATAAACTAATCAGCAGCAGTTGCAGCATTTGCTTTATTACTATTTTTATGACGTTTACCTTGCAGTATAAGTCAGTAGGTGGCTCTATTTGTCAGGTCAGTATGATCACAATGATACCAGATTTATATAGGTTTTTTTAAGTTTGGCTGTCATCGCGCTAAAATCCTGTTTTTACAAATAAAGGATAAACAAACCTGGCATCACTGTATTTTTGATTCTCACTGTATTTTCAGTGCGCCACTCTATTTTTGATTCACAACGCAGATAAAGTGGACTGCTACGGGCTTCCACACCCCAGATGCCTGGCTTTACTTTCACTGGCAATAAAAAAATACAGGGGAGTCCATTATTTTTTAAATTATTTAAATAAATAACTAAAACAAATATGTGGGGTTTGCCCTATTTTGATTGCCAGCCAAGGTAAAACCAAGGTAACTGGGGCTGGTATTCTCAGAGTGGAGAGGTCGATAGTTATTAAAGAATAGCAGCCCACCACCACCCCAGAAATTGGTGCATTCTGTAGAAGTGCCAATTCCTGGTGCTTTACCCAGCTCTTCCAAATGTCCTGATGCATGGAATCAGGGTGATAAAAGGAGGTAATGACAGCTGAGTATTGACTGCTTGTCATTAAGCCAAGATAGATAGCGTCAGGCATCTATGAGACCTGCCCATTATTAATCCTGTGAGTAAAGAAATAAAAAACACATGCAATAAAAAATCCTTTATTTGTAATAAATCAGTCAACCCACATTTTTACATTTATTTAATCAAAATACCCTCTGGCAGTAATCCACAATGAGGTCCCATGAAGCACATAATCCTGGCTCAGCTGTATCCAGAGGTTGCAGCAATAGAACAAGTGTTCTCTTGCTGCAGTCTCTTGGTTCACACTGATCGAGGTTGCACTTTACCATACAGTGCACAGCTGGCAGTGCTGCAGACACTAGTTCCAGAGATCACATGATATCTGAGGCTTGGGTCAGGTGACTGAATGTTGCCATGTCAACATCAGTTCGCCATGGAAATGTTGGGTCAGCATGGCGATGATTGTCTCATCTCAATTACATTGTGGTGGACAGATCAGCACAGGGAGACAGGTGAGAGCACGTGAGATCCCTCACTCTGCTGCGGTACCAATCACAGCAGTTAGGGGGTGATACAGCCAGGGACGCATGACGATTATGTCCATTACTGTCTCATATTTCTTCTCCTCAGCCTTCAATCCGCTTCATGCAGGGGATAAGGCTGAGGGGAATGGACAAAGGCGGATCGCACTTGCCTAAGGGGTGTGATACCGCCCCCTCCAGAGCTTCAGCCTATGATAAGGGCTATTGCAGCCCAACCACGAGCTACATCATAATGATCAGGCAATTACAGTGGCTGTGATTGGCTGTTCAGAATTGAATGGCCAATCACAGTGATTGCCGTTGTGGGGTGGGGAATACACCCCCTGGCCTGGTCACACCTGGTCATATCGCCGGCGATTTCATAGGCGATGCTGGGGCGTGGCCTATCACCGCCGACATTGCCGGTGCGTCGCCTAATGTAAATAGGCAATGTCGGCGCTAACAATCGCCTTTGAGTGGTCGCCTGGTTTCTCAGCACTGCACTGAAACCAGGCAAGCACTCTGGGGCGATGTGTACACATCGCCCCATGTAACATGCCGATCAGCGAAGTTACAGTTGATGAGAGCCATAGGCTCCCATGTTACAGCATAGCCGCTGGGGTTTGGAGACACCCAGTGGCAATGACGCCTGTAACATCGCCGGTGCGTCGCTGGAGGTATCGCCGTGTGTAAACACGCGACGGCGACGCTGGTGGGGCGCCAAAAATTGTGCCACTCCCGTGCGTCGCCGACATTTCACCACGATGTCCCCAGGTGTGACGGTACCCTGAGAGGTCAAGCTCCGGAGCCCTGTGCATAGAATCACAGGAAACCAGAGTGCAATTGCCATTACCTCGGCTACAGTGCCGCGATTACACCATGTTGAACTGGTATGTCTAAGGTTGTGAAGGGGTTAAAGGGTTGGGGAAGCAGAAATCTCATAAGTATCATCTTGCCAGATGTTTGTTTATATCAGAAGGGTCTACTTTTCAATAATCATTCTTAAAAGGCTAATTAAACTTAATAATCATAAATAAAAATGTAAGTTTGATATAAATGTTTTTCTAGTTCCTTGAATGTATTAATGACTGTGTGCCATGGATTCAACTTTTATTATGTGTAAGAATAATGTCTCTACTAATATGCACTCGATTTACTAATTTAAATTGTAAATTGTTAGCATACAAGTGTTTTTCAGACAAAGCTTAAGCACACACTTATAGAACATACATGTTCATGAACAAAACCATGGAAAAAAAAAATAAAACATTCTTTCCCTTGATTGCTCTTTATATTCAGTGCAGTACAAGTCATTTAGAAAAAATAGAACACCATGGCTTTGTTCACATTAGTGTCTCTATGGGGTTTCTGTTTCTTTTGACAGCCAGAATAGCACAGCATGCAACTGCATTCATGCCACCAAACTGATGAAATTCTGATACTTCTAGTCTCCTTGTCATGGTTTGTATCTGCCGTACAATGATTATAGCACATTATGACTTTTGTTAGAAATGGAAGCCATGGCGCCAATGTGAATAGAGCTTAGCTAAAGCCAATCATTTCTGTAAGTGTAATATTACTCTTAGGAATGTCTTTAAAATATGAAATCCAGATAATTACAGTTAGGTCCATATATATTTGGCAATGATACCATTTTATTTTTTACCTGTTTACTGAAACACATTCAAGTTATAGTTATATAATGGACATGGACATAAAGTGCAGACTTTTAACTTTCATTTGAGGGTTTCCACATTAAAGTTAGATGAAGGGTTTAGAAGTTTCAGTTCTTTTACATTTGCCTCCCTGTTTTTAAAGGGACCAAAAGTAATTGGACAACTGACTCAAAGGCTGTTTCGTGGACAGGTGATGACAATTCCTTTGTTATTTCATTCTTAATTAAGCACATAAAAGGCCTGGAGTTGATTTGAGGTGTGGTGCTTGCATTTTGAAGACTTTGTTGAGAAGTAAACGTGTGGTCAAAGGAGCTCTCCATGCAGATGAAACAAGCCATCCTTCATCTGTGAAAACAGAAAAAACCCATGCAACAAATTGCTACAATATTAGGTGTGGCAAAATGTACAGTTTGGTATATCCTAAGAAAGAAAGCTCCGGTGATCTCAACAAGGCAAAAAGACCTGGATGCCCTCAGAAGATAACAGTGGTGGATGATCGCTGAATAATGACCATGGTGGAGAGAAAACCCTTCACAACAGTCAATCAACTGAACAGCACTCTCCTGGATGTAGGCGTATCAATATCCAAATATACCATAAAAAGAAAACTGCAGGAAAGAAAATACAGAGGGATCACTGCATGGTGCAGGCCGCTCATAAACCTCAAGAACAAGAAGGCTAGATTTGATTTTACTGAAAATAACACGTTATAAAAAACAGCACAGTTCCAGAAGAACATTCTTTGGACAGATGGAACCAAGATCAAGATCTCAGAATGATGGAAACAAAAAAGTACGGAAAAGGCATGGTACAGCTCATGATCCAAAGCACACCACATCATCTGTTAGACATGGTGGAGGCAGTGTGATGGCTTGGATATGCATGGCTGCCAGTGGCACTGGGTCCCTAGTGTATATTGATGATGTGACACAGAACAGAAGCAGCCAGATGAATTCTGGGGTTTTCAGAGACATACTGTGTGCTCAAATCCAGCCAAAAGCAGCCAAACTGATTGGTTGGTGTTTCATAATCCAGATGGACAATGACCTAAAACATAAAGCCAAAGCAACCCAGGAGTTTATTAAAGCAAAGAATGGAATATTCTTGAATGGCCAAGTCAGTTACCTGATCTCAGCCCAATAGAGAATGTATTTCATTTGTTAAAGAAATAAACCTCAGACAAAAAGGCCTACAAGCAAATAGCAACTGAAAACCATTGCAGTAAAGGCCTGGCAGAGCATTAAAAAGGAAGAAACAGAGCATCTGGTGATGTCCAAGGGTTCAAGACTTCAGGCAGTCTTTGCAACAAAGGGTTTGTAACCAAGTATTAGAAATTAACACTTTATGTACAATTATTTAATTTACTAGCTGTGAGCCCGATGCAAATGCATCGGGTGTCTAGAATATTTTTTTTTTTTTTTAGATTTTCAAATAATAATCCAATATAGTAGATAGGAATTTTTTATTTTATTATTTATTTTGTTTTGTTTTTTACTATTTTTATTATTATTAAATGTATTTATTATTTGTTATTTTATGAAAATTTATTTGTATTAAAATTATTTTATTTTATTTAAAAACCGCATCTGCGGCGCGGTTGCGGTAATCCCCATAGAAAGTATAGGGGGACTTGCGGCAGGTGCGGCAAAACCGCACTTGCCACACCTGCCGCAAGTCCCCCTATACTTTCTAAGGGGATTACCGCAACCGCGCCGCAAGTGCTCGCACTTAGCCAGCGACTCGCAATGCGGCGTGGCCATTGCTCGCGCGTGGTGACGTCACAGCGTGACATAGCCACGGCGTTTTCGGGGTCCGACACAAAAATGCCTACGGCAATTATATAGTAGATAGCTACTTTTTGGGGGAGTCCAATACTTTTTTTGGGGGGTCCAATACTTTTTGGGGGGGTCCAATACTTATTGGGGCGCGTTCAATGCTTTTTGGGGTGCGTTCAATACTTATTGGGGCGCGTTCAATGCTTTTTGGGGCGCGTTCAATGCTTTTTGGGCCTGTTCAATACTTTTTGGGGGGCGTTCAATACTTATTGGGTGTGTTCAATACTTTTTGGGGCGCGTTCAATACTTTTTGGGGCGCGTTCAATACTTATTGGGGCGCGTTCAATACTTTTTTGGGCGCGTTCAATACTTATTGGGGTGTGTTCAATACTTATTGGGACGCGTTCAATACTTTTTGTGGCGCGTTCAATACTTTTTGGGGCGCGTTCAATACTTATTGGGGTGCGTTCAATACTTTTTGTGGCGCGTTCAATACTTATTGGGGTGTGTTCAATACTTATTGGGGTGTGTTCAATACTTATTGGGACGCGATCAATACTTTTTGTGGCGCGTTCAATACTTTTTGGGGCGCGTTCAATACTTATTGGGGTGCGTTCAATACTTTTTGGGGCGCGTTCAATACTTATTGGGGTGTATTCAATACTTATTGGGGTGTGTTCAATACTTATTGGGACGCGTTCAATACTTTTTGGGGCGCGTTCAATACTTATTGTGACGCGTTCAATACTTATTGGGGTGTGTTCAATACTTTTTGGGGCGTGTTCAATACTTTTTGGGGCGCGTTCAATACTTATTGGGGTGCGTTCAATACTTTTTGGGGCGCGTTCAATACTTTTTGGGGCGCGTTCAATACTTATTGGGGTGTGTTCAATACTTTTTGGGGCGCGTTCAATACTTATTGTGACGCGTTCAATACTTATTGGGGTGTGTTCAATACTTTTTGGGGCGCGTTCAATACTTTTTGGGGCGCCTTCAATACTTATTGGGGTGCGTTCAATACTTTTTGGGGCGCGTTCAATACTTATTGGGGTGCGTTCAATACTTTTTGGGGCGCGTTCAATACTTATTGGGGTGCGTTCAATACTTTTTGGGGCGCGTTCAATACTTTTTGGGGCGCCTTCAATACTTATTGGGGTGCGTTCAATACTTTTTGGGGCGCGTTCAATACTTTTTGGGGCGCCTTCAATACTTATTGGGGTGCATTCAATACTTTTTGGGGCGCGTTCAATACTTTTTGGGGCGCCTTCAATACTTATTGGGGTGCGTTCAATACTTTTTGGGGCGCGTTCAATACTTATTGGGGTGCGTTCAATACTTTTTGGGGCGCGTTCAATACTTATTGGGGTGTGTTCAATACTTTTTGGAGTGCTTTGCTGGGCTAAACCTGAATGGTGCACAGGGGGTTAATCACATGAGTGAAGATGTGCTGATTGACTCACTGGGTTGCAGCTGGGAGTGAGTAGGCTGGAACCTGCCAGGTGTCTGAGTGAGGAGAGGATGATTCAGAAGTTCAGAGCACTGGCATGTGAAGAGGTGCTGGAAGTGATCCGTCCTCAGTGGGTAAGTGATGGGAGCCTACCAGCTGATGTGTGCTTGGCAGCCAGTGTCCAAGGGCCAGGCGGTCACAGCTGACTTTGGGACATTGAGGGGGGGGGGGCTGTGCGGCCATTGAGGGGGGAGGGGGGGTCTGTGCGGCCATTGGGGGGGGGGGGGGCGGGCTGTGCGGCCATTGGGGGGGGGTCTGTGCGGCCATTGGGGGGGTCTGTGCGGCCATTGAGGGGGGGCGGGCTGTGCGGCCATTGGGGGGGGGGGTGGGTCTGTGCGGCCATTGAGGGGGGGGGGGGGGTTTCTGTGCGGCCAGTAGTAGTATGATTGATGATGATGATGATCTGTGATAGCGACTCGCAATGCTTGCACTACCCAGCGACTCGCAATAGATCCCCATTGAAAGTATAGGGGGAGTTGCGGCAGCTGAGGTAGCGACTCGCAATGGCCTCGTGGCCATTGCTCGCGCTACCTCAGCGGTAAATCGCTAACTTTGTAGCCGGGCCTCGATGATGATGATGATGATGATGATGATGATGGACTCGCAATGCTTGCACTACCCAGCGACTCGCATGGATCCCCATGCAACGTATAAGGGGACTTGCGGCGGCTGACGTAGCGACTCGCAATGGCCTCGCGGCCATTGCTCGCGCTACCTCAGCGGTAAATCGCTAACTTTGTAGCCGACCCTCTGGTTCTATTTTCGGCCAGCGACTCGCAATGGCCGCTTCGCGGCCATTGCTCGCGCGTGGTGACGTCACATAGTGACAAAGCCACGGCGATTTCGGGGGCCGACACGAAAATGCCTACGGCAATTATAGAGTAGATTATACACAATTCCATACAATCTATAGAGAGTGAGGTCCAAAAGGCTCACTAGAATTCTCAAAATACAAATTAATACAAGGAGGACAAAGGAGAGAAGGTGTGCACGAAAGTTATTTAATGTCAATAAAAATTAACAGACAGGCTATACTTAGGTCCTACACAGAGGACAGAGTAACAAGTGCTGGGTAAATGTGACAATATCTTTAGTACATGTACATAGGTATGAATAGCACCAACAATGGCATCAAAAGTTAGCAATTCATAGTAGCATGACAGGTAGTTATGTACCCATTAGCAGTCGGCATATATAGAAGCAATGTTATATCATAACAATAAAGTGCAAGTGCAAAACCGAATCCTGCTCAAATGGTTTTTACCCTGTCTGCAGCATGAACAGTCAGATCAGAGGCCAGGTGGTGACCATAAACCACAACCCCCTATGGCCAGAGTCAAGCCCAAGCATTGCACATTTACCCAGCAGTGGAAGGAGGACCCACGTATCCAGACCCCGACGTACGTTTCTTCTTCAGGCTATAACAAGCTTCACCAGGGGGAAAAAGAGTGATACTGCTCCCAAACACTCTAGTAAAAATACCCAAATATAATTGCGTTCCTTTCTGCCAAAAATCCGATCATACTGCAGTGTTTGTGCACTTCCGGTCCCACCCCCCAGCGGCCGTAAGTGCGCCGGCGTCACCGCTAATGGTGATGCGCATCTTCGGGAGCCACGGACGCGTCACCATGGCTCCCGGACATGCGCATCAGTGGGCATGAACACTGCGCACACAGCTGGAGGGAAGGGGGAAGCCAACCACAAGCAAACATGAGCGCTATACTATATAAGCACACACAAAAAAAAAGGCCCCATAGTAAGCATAGCGTGGCCAAGACAAGCAATAAGTAAGCATTTCACGGATGGTGAATAGCAAGGTGAAATAACAACATGTAAACATATGTGGATTATATAAATTGTCCTTTTGAAGCCAACAGGAAGTTTCAAGTTAAGAAAATGTCCAAAATAAGAGATGGCCCATAGATTTAAACTGATTCCGCTCGATCTGTGTGCGCTTTACCCTAACCCACAATTTTTTTGCGTTTAAAGATAAATTTTATCTACATAAATGGGTCACTACCATGGGGGAGCGGTCCTACAAGCCCTCGTATGCCAACCTCTTCTTGGGGTTCTGGCAGGGGCGTAACTACAATAGGTGCAGGGGTTGCGATCGCACCGGGCCCTGCAGCCTAGGGGGGCCCCAAAGGTTCCTTTGGCCTATTGAAAAAGACCAATAGTATTAAAGATTTGCAATAATTGAGGGCCCCGTTGGAGCCCCCGCATCGGGGCCCATAGGCCTGAAGTTACGCCACTGGGTTCTGGGAACGATGTCTTTTTGGTGGCAGGGGTGGTGTTGACTGCACTCATGTGCAGTGCTGGTACCGTTATATTGATGACTTATTATTTCTGTGGCAGGGCACAGCGGAGCAGCTCGACTATATTACGCCGCATGCAGGTGCCAATTGATCTATGTTGGTTTGACATTTCGAGAATTGCGCAGACGCATTAAGGAGCATGTGCAAGACATTGCTGCGGCCAAGTCAGTTACTATTCTGAAAACGTTGCCCCGCCATTTTAAGATACATCATGGCTGAGACCCGATCTCCCTAAAAATAAGGGGGATCTATGTCGTTCATGGTGGTATCTGCGGTTGCAACATTAAAAAGGTCCTTGCCCAGCACAAAACTCATTGGATCATGACTCTTGGGACAATGTCTCTGAATGGTCTAAATGAATCTCTCAGTATTGCTCCTTTTTTGTAGTTTCCACCTCCCTTGAGTCTTCTGCATTTGTACCTTGTAATTTACTTTTTATTTTTTGTATTACGGTATATTTTACATCACCCATTTTTTGATGCTCCTCCACTGCATTACTGGTTCCCCATCAGCACACTTGGGATTCTGTGCTCCATTATGTGAGTTTTTCATCATGTGCCCGACTTCGCCATTGTGCACACGGATCGAGCAGAATCAGTTTAAATCTATGGGCCATCTCTTTGTGGCGCTCTTGCGGCTAGGCGCCATAGGGTAGTATTGCACTTTAATATTAAAAATGTGTTTTCCTCTGTAAAGTTGTCAGTTCAGGGTTAAAACTGTGGAGTCTGTAAGTGCACACACTTAGGACCACACCACTTACAATAGGGGGGGCCGGTAATTTAGTAGGTCCCAGGAGGGTGGGGGTGGAGCCTTGGGGGTAGATGCAGAAGAGAGTGATAGTTTTAGAGAGACGGTGCTGGGAAGGCAGACAGGAAGGTCAGGCCTGACAGCCCAGCTGACAGGAGGGAGCCACATCTTCAAGTGGGGGGGCTCAGGACAGCAGGCAATGGACCAGGACTGGTTGGAGCCGGCTGGACGCGTTGAGGGAACACCGGCAACGCAAGAAGCCGAGGCGGCCAGGAATTTAGCTCTGGTCGCAGACTGATGAGCTGCAGGCCCAAACAAACCGGGTTGCTCACAGCACCACAAGGTACCACTCCCCTCAGGACCACAAATAGATCCTAAAACACAGGAGTAATGGCCCAAGTACCAACGTTGGCGGAGAGCACTGACTCCTCTTAAATCCGGGAAAGGATACCCGTGCCTCACCGTTGGAGATCAGGGGACTGGCGGGAGAGCTCTGCGAAGGTGGTAGGAGTGAGGAAGAAAGGAGACCCTGAAAGACAGAGAACATCTAGAGACTCCATGAGGGGAACCCTGAGCTGGCAACACCACCCTGCAAACCAAACTGTACCGTGTTCCGTTTTACCATCTGCCGGTACTCAGTAAAGTGAAGTTAAACTTGAACTGGTTTCCGTTATTCTTCCCGCCGGAGCCGGGAGGGCTCAGCACCACCAGCAGCTCAGCAGAGAGGTAAGAACTGCAACACCATTCAGTACTACAACTCCCCTCATCTCAATCTATCACCGCTGCCCTGAGGTAATAGCTCCACCTGTAGGGAGCTGCTCCACACTGTGGTGCACGCACCATCACCTCAGCGGCCAGCTTGCAGCACCAGTACCAGTTTACCTGGAACTACTGGTGGTGTCAAAATCCCCTGTAAATACCCCCTTCTCCCCCCACCACCATCTACTTCAAATGATATCCAGGGCACGGAACCGGGATACCAACCATCCGTGATCTTCCCACCCAAGCTACCATCAGTCCCGGTGTCCGAGTACCCCTCTAGCCCTGGCCATATCATCTTATTTTGGACGTTTTCTTAACCTGAAACTTCCTGCTGGCTTCAAAAGGACAATTTATATAATCCACATATGTTTACATATTGTTATTTCTGCTTGCTATTTATCATTTGTGAAATGCTCACTTATTGCCTGTCTTGGCCACTCTATGATTACTATCAGGCCTTTTTTCCTTTGTATGTGCTTATATGTTATAGCGCTCATGTTCGCTCGTAGTTTGCTTCCCCCCTCCCTCCGGCGGTGTGCGCAGCATCTATGCCACTAATGCGCAAGTCAGGGAGCCATGGTGATGCGTCCGTGGCTCCCGAAGATGCGCATTACAATTAGCGGTGACGGTGGTGCACTTCCGGCTGCGGGAAGTGCACAAGCGCCATAGTATGAGCGGATTTTTGGCGGAAAGGAACGCCATTATGTTTGGGTGTTTATACCGGAGTGTTTGGGGGCACTATCACTCTCTCCCCCCCTGATGAAGCTTGCTACAGCCTGAAGAAGAAATGTACGTCGGGGTCCGGATTTAGGGGTCCTCCTTCCACTGCTGGGTAAATGTGCAATGCTTGGGCTTGATTCCTTTCCTCTTCTGGCCATAGGGGGTTGTGGTTTATGTTCACCACCTGGCATCTGGTCTGACTGTTCATGCTGCAGACCAGGTGAAAACCATTTGAGCAGGATTCAGTTTTGCACTTGCTTTTTATTGTTATGATCAGGGTAGTATTTCCAATTAGGTACTGGAGGGTCGGTGCCTGGGGAAACACATCGTAGGGGGCGGCGCCAGGGTAGAGGTAATTTTTTAAAATTATTTTATTTTTTAATTTCCCTCCCCTGCCCCAGACTCTATATGAGAACCAGAGTCTTTGCGGGTGAGGGGGGTGTCGGTGCAGCGGCGGTGTCGCCGTCGGTGCTTTTTGAAGTGTCACAGCGCCGCCGCACTTCTGGGTTCAGTGGAGCTCCCAGTCCCAGCGGCATCCTGACCCGGCGTGCGGCGGCGCTTTGGCACTCCAGGGGTCACGCCAGCGTCACAAGGTCTACTCACTCTGCCGGCGTCTCTGCAGAACGTTGCAAAGGAGGAGAAGGTTGCAGAGCATGACATGGGGGCTCAGAGCATGGCATGGAGGCTGCAGAGGAAGACATGGGGGCTCAGAGCATGACATGGAGGCTGCAGAGGAAGACATGGGGGATGCAGAGGAAGACATGGGGGCTCAGAGTATGACATGGGGGCTAAGAGCATGACATGGGGGCTGCAGAAGAAGACATGGGGGCTGCAGAGGAAGACATGGGAGCTGCAGAGGATGATATGGGGGCCGCAGAGCATGACATGGGGTTGCAGAGCATGACATGCGGGCTGCAGAGCAAGACATGGGGGCTCAGAGCATGGCGATGGGGGCTGCAGAAGAAGACATGGGGGCTGCAGAAGAAGACATGGGGGCTGCAGAGGAAGACATGGGGCTCAGAGCATGACATGGTGGCTGCAGAGGAAGACATGGGGTTGCAGAGGAAGACATGGGGGCTCAGAGGAAGACATGGGGGCTCAGAGCATGACATGGGGGCTGCAGAGGAAGACATGGGAGCTGCAGAGGATGATATGGGGTCTGCAGAGCATGACATGGGGTTACAGAGCATGACATGGGGCTGCAGAGGAAGACATGGGGGCTCAGAGCATGACATGGGGGCTGCAGAGGAAGACATGGGGGCTGCAGAGCATGACATGAGGGCTGCAGAGGAAGATATGGGGGCTCAGAGCATGACATGGAGGCTGCAGAGGAAGATATGGGGGCTGCAGAGGAAGACATGGGGGCTCACAGCATGACATGGGGACTCAGAGCATGACATGGGGGCTCAGAGCATGACATGGGGGCTGCAGAGGAAGACTTGGGAGCTGCAGAGGATGATATGGGGGCTGCAGAGCATGACATAGGGTTGCAGAGCATGACATGGGGGTTGCAGAGGAAGACATGGGGGCTCAGAGCATGACATTGGGGCTGCAGAAGAAGACATGGGGGCTGCAGAAGAAGACATGTGGGCTGCAGAGGAAGACATGAAGGCTGCAGAGGAAGACATGGGAATTGCAGAGGAAGACATGGGGGCTGCAAAGCATGACATGGGGGCTGCAGAGCATGACATGGTTGCTGCAGAGGAAGACATGGGGGCTGCAGAGCATGACATGGGATGGGGGCTGCAGAGGAAAACATGGGATGCTGCAGAGCATGATATGAAGGCTGCAGAGCATGACATGGGCACTCAGAGCATGACATGGGGACTAGAGAGGATGACATGGGGCTGCAGAGGATGACACGGGGGCTGCAGAGCATGACACAGGGGCTGCAGAGGAAGACATGGGGGTTGCAGAGCATGACATGCGGGCTGCAGAGCATGACATGGGGGCTCAGAGCATGACATAGGGGCTGCAGAGGAATACATGGGGGATGCAGAGCAAGCAATGTTTCCTGTGCGCTGGGTGAAAATGCATGCATTCAAATGCAACCGCATTTTGCATTGCGTTTTGTATAGCGTTTGTATGCATTCACCCATACAAGTCTATTGGTGCGGTACCGCATGCGTTTCACCGCATTTCTGTTCATTAATGCTGCTGAAAAAAATGCATTGCAGCACAAAACTCAAATCGAACGTGATGTGAAAAGGCCCTTAGTCTGACTGATCAGTAGGGGAGGGGGGAGCGCGACCACTGAAAGTGCCTAGGGTAGCAGGAACACTAAATACAGCCCTGGATATGATATAATATTGATTCTATATATGCCGACTGCTAATGGATACATAACTACCTGTCATGCTGCTATGTATTGCTAACTTTTGATGCTATTGTTGGTGCTATTCATGCCTATGTACATGCAAGGCTGCCAATAGGTATTTCAGGGCCCCTTACTGGCAAAAATTTTGAGGCCCCCCTGAGATTCCACCCATGCTCCGTCCCATGAAGCCCTGCCCACAAAGCCCGCCCCCACCCCCTCAAACCTTCCACAGTTTCACCACCCACTATTGAAAAAACTCCACTTCTGAGAAAACTGTCGCACAGTCGCATCACAGTTGCATGCAAAACGGACCAAAAAAATCGGACAACAGTTGTCCGACGCTTGCATACGGACCGTTTTTGCACTTGCCAGTGTGTTTCCACCCTAAAAGCCAGTGCTGGACTGGAGCACTGCACGCAACTCTGAACGTGGCTTATTGGCCTTAGGCTACGGTCACACACACCGTATTTTTATTTTTATGCTGCGCTTTTATGCAGTTGCCCTTTTTTGCTGCGCTCTGCAGCACTATGTTAATTATCCACTCCTGGTTTTGCCTTTCAAATCCTGAGGTAAAAACCTTAACAAATACTTGATGTCATGTGTTCACATGGCCTTAATATAGGCAATTACTTGTTTTCACCGGAGAACCTTGGTAACTTTATATTTTCTGTTGTCTAATAATCATAGGACGGTGGTTGGTTAAATGTCAATTAGTCTGTATTGGTAAACTCCAAAAAATTATATAGAGCAAGTGAGGTCCATAAACAACACAATCCAAAATACAATTCCAAGACCAATAATGCAACATACAAGGGAGAAATATAACCACATTGTGATCAAGAGCTTAAACTACCACCACAGTGACCGAATAATACCACATAGGAGAAATACTGCCACACCATGATCATATTGCATATTACCAGGCACCATATTAACCAAACAATAGCACATAAGTCGGGCTGGCAGTGAAGGGGTTACTTGGATATCGGGCCGGTGGCTTTGGTGGGGGATCACGGCTGGTCGGGTCCCGGTTCCGTGCCCTGGCCACTCAATGGCTGATGGGGATGATGATTGGGGATTATATCTGATGCCACCTGTGGTGTCTGGTAAGCGGTTACCAGCACTGCAGTCTGGCGCTGAGGTGATGATGTGGTGCAGCAGAGGTAGTACAGCTCCCCATAGGTGGAGCTTTCCTCAGTGTGGCAGGGTAGATGAGGGGAGTTGAAGTTCAAGATCCTGTGATGCTGCAGAGGCCTTCCTGGCGATGAATTAATTGAAGCCAGACATAAAATCAGCTCAAACAGTTCCTTTACTGGTACCAGATGGATAAGGTACACGGTACACTCAGGCTCACTGGGTATTATAGCCACAGATTTTAGGGTTCACCACAGAGTCCGTCAGAGGACAATTAACTTTCTTGGTCTCTATTCACAATGGCTCTCTGCCCTCCCACGCTGAAGTTTGGTTACTAGTCCCCAGGTCTGTTGCCTTAAGTCTCTGTTACTTCTTGGCATCTTGGACCTAGCTGCGGGACAGAGGTTAGGCTTCTTGGTGGGTGTCGTGGCTCCCTTATCAAGGCCCACAATGCGCTAGTCTGCAGTTTGGGATAAACCTAATCAAACCGCCTTGGCTCCAGTTCACCGGTGTGACCTGGGCACTCCAGACGACTCCGACCAGACCTAGAGTGTCCCCTTTCTTGTCTGGGTCACCTCTGATCCTTAAAAGTGCCCTCTCCTCAGGACAGCAGGGTCCCCTGCATCCGTCTGTTCTCTCTCTCTGTCACCGTCTGACTTGCATCTTAACTGTCACTAACGTCTGCCGGTCTCCTAAGCTCCACCCTCCTGGGACCTACTGAAATACAGTCCCCTGTGCTAGGGTGTCTGTGGGTGGGTTCTGTGGACAGACTCTGTAGTTCCCCCCCTCTACCTGTGACTACACCTTTCTTTTGGGGTGCAGCAGCTCCCTGTGGCGTCCCGCCAGGGGGGCGCCACACATACATGGGACAAATACCACCACACTAAGAACAGATCAAGTCTATCAGGGCCTAGTTTAGATCTCGTTCTAGCTATCAGGCTTACATTGAGGGCTTGTGAGAGCAGCTTCTGACTTCCGGACAGTCAGAGGCTGCGCTGGAAAGATGGTGCAACAGGGTGACAGCAGTGCTGAAAAATGGTGAAGGTGTGTATAAGACAGGATCAAGGGACTTAAAGGGAACCTGTCAGCTGGTTTTTACGCCCCTGTTCTACCACTACCTGTCCTTGCACATTGCAAGCTCATCCCTAACCATCCCTCTCTGAGATAAAATTGCACTATAAACCTTTAGAAAAACAATTTACTAACTGACATATTCTTATGATAATGAGGGCTCCAGTCTATGGCATAGACTGGAATGTGCGGTGTCTGGGTCTCAATTTTTCCCTCCTCACTGCTTTATGGTGCAGTTTTAGTTCTGAGAGGGATGGTTAGGGATGACCTAGCAAGGTGCAGGGACAGGTAGTGGTAGAATAGTGGGTAAAAACGACCTGACAGGTTCACTTTAAAGGGGTTATCCTGTGTAAATCTTCAACATGGGTGCAGCATCCCTCAATATACTTGCAAAGTCATGCTCCTCTAGTTTTTGTGATAAAGCAAATGAAAGCTGGGAAAAATCCCCCACCAGATCAGACAACATCCAGACCCATCGATCTGTCAGTTCTTGTCTTCTGATCTTCCCCCTCCATAGACTTTAAGTAATGAAATATGGGAAATAGTTTTTTTATCACGTTCCTATATGCATATCAGAAAATAGATTAATTCCCATGAGATTTCATCTGTTATTTCTCGGATCCAATTAAGATCATTTCTATTATTGATGGATTGAACATATTTTAATGTGTACTAATAGAAAAAGAATATAACACATATGTAGGAAAATTATATTTACCTTCATGGTTTTAATAAATTCCCTTTTTGTTTATTTTATATGGAGAAATAATCGCCCAAAACCAATAATACGAGTTTCATCAATTTTGTATATTTTATTAAAACATTATTTTATATTAAGTTTATTAATAAATAATTTAATCATATATGTATATACATATATATGTTTTTATATTTTTATTAAAAGCCCAAATTAGCTTGTCTTTTGATTGGAGAAGATGACATATGTATCTTCACACTCTTTGTATATCACTCCATATATCATTCCCTATTAGGTCCTTGTAAATTGGCACTAAAGAGAAAAAAAGCAAACAATTATTTTCACATTAATATTTACATTGCTATGCTAATTCATATTTATTGCACTACTATTTCACATTTGATCTATTTTTATAAGACTTTTCTTTGATGTCCACCTTATTGGAATACACATGAAGAACTGACTTTTTCTTTACTATATCAAATAAGGTGTAATGGCTTTGTCTCCTGCTGTATGCAGATACACATAGATTTATGTAGAGCCCACTGGGACGGGGTATTCGGTGCCGGACCAGGGTATCACGGCGGTCTTGGTCCGGACCGTGTCCCGAGCCCACAATTAAAGGGGTTATTTACAGGGATAGTCGTGACACCACCCACGGGTTGTGGTCAATGGGGACCACCACTGCTGCTTGCTTCTGCCAGGGGATGGATGGTGCTGCAGCCGGATGGATGAGCCTGCCATGGGCCGAGCTGCTCCTGACAGGGTAGAATGATGGTTAAGGTGCAGGAAGGAGACTCAGGAGATCAAAGCAGGGTTACTGGGCCTTTACTTCAAGTTCAGTTGGTTTACAAAGTTGTTTCAGCTTCTCACAAGCTAACTCAGTACTTTCAACATTCAGTTAGCTCTGCTGCAGCCAGGTTCCTGCCTTGAGACCCTTCTCCTGCTTAGTACCGTTCAGGCCCTTTTAACTCCTCTTGTCCCCCTGTGCTGTATGGTAGGTCGCTCGGGCTCACTATGGCTTCACCCTGTGTGTGGGTATCTAAGCTCTTGAGCCCTGTGTGCCACTGTACCTCCTGCATTTGTGTTAGGAACACTGACATGGAGTCAGAGTTCCCCGCCGGAATGTCTGTGAATCATGCATCCAGCTGCGGTCACCTCCGAGCAGACTCTCTGGTCCCGGCCTAGCTTCCAGTGTCCCTATCTTCCAGAAGTTCAATAGGCTCCTTCCTACCCATGTGACTATGGCGTACAAAAGGGATCCCTTCCTTTAGACTTTCCATGGCACCGCTGCTGTTTTCCACGGATCCAGCTACACTGGTCCGGTGCTCAGCTTTCCTTGGTCTTTACATCTCAGCACCCATTGGCCTATTACTTAACACTTCCTGGTTTTCCCCTTATGTACCCGGTCTATCACCTTGCCTACGTCGCACCCACTGTGACTGGCCCTACCACCGCTTGCCCACCTAGAGTCCCGGGCTCCGGGTTGGGTCTTGTGTCTGTGGGCTTGTTTGTGAAGGTGTTTATGTAAAAATGTCTCCGCCCTCCTGGCTGCAGTTCTTACCTGTGGCCACCCTGGTCACAGGGGCGCCACATATATATCTCTTTTCTTGAGTTCTATTCCTCTGGTGTTCGCAGTGATAAATTTTGCTGTCACAATTTAGAATAAATTATTTATTTTTTATTTTTTTAAGATATGGAAATTCCATTTTGATAATTAAAGGGATCCTGTCACCTCCAAAACGCCTCATAAGCTAGCAAAACATGTCCCTGCAGCATCCTATAACTAATCTCACACTTCTTTTGTCTCCTAAAAGCATCCTGTGAAAGTGGAGAAAAACCTTTTAATACTTACTCATAAGTGATTATAATTAGCAGGGGCTATATTCTTTAGTCACTAGGGCGTGTTGTTTTGCAGCCTGAATAATCCACCCTCTCTCTGTCTGTGCTGCTGTGATGTGGAGCTGAAGGCAGGACTAATGATTTGCATTCTGTGAGTGATAGAGAGGGGGGAGGGTAAAGCCTGCACAAGCAGAGCACATAGACCGAGACAGGGTGGATCCTGGAGCTGCAAAACAGCCCGTCCTGGTGACTAAAGAATATAGCCCATGCTAATTATAATCACTAATGAGTGAGTATTAAAACGTTTTTATGCACTTTCACAGGATGCTTTTAGGAGACAAAAGGAGTGTGAGATTAGTGATGGGATGCTGCAGGGACATGTTTTGGTAGCTTAGGTGGCATTTTGGAGGTGACAGGATCCCTTTAAGAAGTTATAGAATTGTATATATCTGGTTTCGAGTTATAGGTACTCTATGACATTTACTATGCTTGCACAGTTTTTAACAGCTGACATCCACTAATACATTAGAAGGTCCCTCCTCACCTCTGACGTCATGATGACACATTGTTATCATAATTTGACGCCTTTTTTAAGTATATAAGGCTGATTGTGAGAGATACTGGTGATTTTCCCTGAGGAAGGAGCTGGGTATAGCTCCGAAACGCATAGGAGTGGAGGAATAAAGCTACAACATTCCCAGAAATTCCGGTCTTCTGGTGTCTTCCTTCTGACAGCAGCGTAGATCATGCGGCACATTGTCCTTCTGAGCACTACTTGCACCGCGGTAAACCATGTATGTGTGGATCCTGCAGCAGCTGACCCCTTGCGCTCATACTTGGTTGTGGGTACACCGGACCAGGTGAGCAGATTCTGGTTTGTTTTACCACTCGTTGCACACAAAGATAAGATCCTATTGCGCATTATCTCACATTTTTAGTTAAACATCCAGACCCGACCACTGTGGCATTATACCAGCTGAGGACCTGAGGCTGCTGGGTGCCCCCTCCCTCATTGTATTCAAATCTGCTATTAGCCAGGCTTTGATACAGAATCTCCATATGAAACTAAGACTGTGCTAAAATCTCTTTCTTTACATTATTCTTTATGTGAGCTGAAGAGGGATGTGAACAATACAGTAAATGCCACATGAGGCAGAATAATACTGTTGGTGTTATTCATTACCATGTATAGTGGTGGGGGCTACATTTAGTTAATTAACTCACCTAATTTGATGGCTGCAGCTGCTTCTCTTTGCGCCTGAGGTGTTCGGTAATAACTGATCTTCCAAGTTTGCGTTGATCTGGAGCGCAGAATAAGTTTTGTAAATCAAATACATCACATAGGAGACCAATATATATATACATCATACAGGAGACACTGAGGGCATATACTGCACTGCAGAGGACTAGGGGGCACAGACAGGGCGTGAGCTGAGCTCTGCAGGAGCCACAGGTATGTACTATCTCTCCTCGGTCCCCCACCCATTGAGGGGGTGAGCTGAGGTCTGGAGGCAGGAGCCACCCTGTCCTGGCCATGACAGCTCCCCCTGGCCCGGCAAAGCCCCATACACCAGCGGCCAGCCAGCCTCTGTCACCCTGCCCTGGCCCTGACTGCCACCCCCCCTGGTTTGCCGGCGGGACCCCATATACCAGCCAGCTGAGCTGCCGTTACCCTGCCCTGGCTCTGACTGCCACCCTCCCCTGGTCTGCCTGCATGGTCACATATGCCAGCCAGCTGAGCTGCCATCACACTGCCCTGGCCCCTGACTGCCAGCCTCCCCTGGTTCGCCAGCATGGCCCCATATACCAGCCAGCTGAGCTTCCATCACCCTCCCCTGGTCCACCGGCAGGGCCATATATACCAGCCAGCTGAGCCGCCGTCACCCTGCCCTGGCTCCTGACTGCCACCCACTCTGGTCCGCCAGCGGGCCCGATATACCAGTCAGCTGAGCTGCTGCCCATCACCCTGCCCTGGCCTTGACTGCCACCCCTCTGGTCCTCTGGTGGGGCCCCATATACCAGCAGCCAACTGAACCAGCATCACCCTGCCCTGGCCCCTGACTTTCCTCCCACCCCCCACCTTGGCTCGGTTGGGCCCCATACACCAGTGGCTGGCCAGCCGCTGTCATCCTAACCTGGCCCTGACTGCCCTCCTGCCGCCGTTATGGCCATAGGCCATTTGTGCTGCCTTATTCTTACCAGTTAGTGCTGGTGCCTGTCGGATTCCTCCTGCCTGGCTGGCTGTCTACACCGGCACCACGTGCTGTGGTGGGGTCTGCGTCCAGTCCATCCTCCCCCAGCCCAGGCTCCCATATCCACTGTCCAGCTTTGATTCTGTGTGTCTTCTTGGACTTCTTCAAGAACTTTTGGTGGTGGTGTGAGGGGGTCAGGGTGAGTGGGTAATGACGTCTGCCTGGCCACTCTCTCCCAGCCTTTCTTTGTCCTGGGGGATGGGCAGGGCAGAGGTGGGCGGGCCGGGCCATGGCTGTAGTAAGTTACACACTTAGTAGGCTGGTGGGTAGGCCTGGGCAGCCCCTGTGGAGTGAGGCCTGGGGTGGGCGGGGATGGGCAGTCTGGGCCCCTACCCTGCACATTAATATACACTAACACACATACACTACACAGAGCAGAGAGTGGGTGGCCTGGGCCCTTGCACTGTCTGAGGACTGAGGAGGGTGGCTGGTGGCTGCTGTGTGTGTTTCACTGACATCACACACACTTAGCCTGGATTCGGTGGCGGCTGTGGCGCGGCGCCGCTCACAGATTGAGCACGGCATGGCCACACAGCAGTGACAGGTGGGCGGCACTGGCTGCAAGCAGTCACCAGTCGGTCAGAGAGAGTCAGCGCTCGGTGGCTCACTGTACACAGGCTGAGCTGCTGTAGCCAGCCTGTGATGTCTGACTGCTCTCTTTGGCTGCTTCTGCGGTGGTGGCAGCCCAGGGCTGCAGTTCTGAGTCTGCACAATGAGTGCACACACTCACAGCAGCAGCCAGCAGAGCCAAGCCAATGACACACACAGCCGCTGTCTGTCGCCTGCGACGCGTGCTGGCCAGGGGGCAGGCCTTCTTTCTCCAAACGGCCGCACCCCCCACCAGCATGCCTGGCCCCCCTGCCTCTGTTTTAATGGCCATGCCCCCTCCAATAATTTGTGGGCCCCTTACTCAGTAAGTCCAGTAAGGCCATAACGGCGGCCCTGTGTACATGTACTAAAGATATTGTCACATTTACCCTGCAGTTGTTGCTCTGTCCTATGTGTAGAACCTAAGTACAGCCTGTCTGTTAATTTTTTAAAGACATTAAATAACTTTTGTGCACACCTTCTCTCCTTTGTCCTCCTTGTATTAACAATTATTCAATTTGTCCAATTTCTTTTGATCCTCCAAAATGAATGGGATTGAGTTTAAAAAATGCTTTAGTTCTTCACATTTTTGTGCAATCATTTTGTTCAACCCACTGAATTAAAGCTGAAAGTCTGAACTTAAACTGCATCTGAATTGTTTAGTGCAAAATTCATTGTAGTAATGTACAGAACAAAAATATGAAAACTGTTGCCTCTGTCCAAATATATATGGACCTAACTGTACATGCAAGCAATGGACCCTGTATATTTACTGTGATATGACAATATAAAAGCATGATGTAAGCTTATCTGGTCTCTGTGTATTATCATTGAATATATTAACATTGGTTCATCTACATCAGGCCGGCACAACATATGGCCTGCAAGCTGCATGTGCCTTGCTAGAGGATTTGCTGTAGCCCATGAACACTCCTCCCTGCTTCCTATCAGGGAACACAAGACCAGGGAGAGAGAATTTAGAGAATTTAGAAGCAGGTAACATGACACCTGGGAGAGAAAGCGAGACATAGAGAGAAAGAACTCATACAGCTGATACATGAAAGAAGTGGAAGGTGGAGCCTACTTCAGATGATTTGTGTCTGTGTGCTGTATAACAAAGTGTAAAAGTCATATGTATATACACTCACCTCAATTGCATGACTATGGTTACTCTTCCTCTCCAGTTTACCAGGAAACCAGGTAATGAATTAGTGAAAACAGGTATAAGATTGTAGGAGTGCGTTGTCATCATCTGTAGAAGAATAATTCAGAGGAAGTGATGAACAAAAAAAATTCTAGATTAAATACACAAAACAGATTTAGTCTCCCAACTGGAACTTTCTTCAGGTACGTATGCCTCATCAATCATAAATATGTAAAACTAGATTGAGGGTGGTGACATCATGATTGGGGCAAAGTCTGTGGCGCTGGGGGCAGTGGCTGTCTCTTCCCCCTGTGCGGTCTTTCCACTGTCTGCTGTCTCTCTCCCCCTGTGACCTCTCCCAATGTACAGTATGTAAATAAACGTAAATTTACTTAAAAACCTGCTTCTATTTTTTTTTATTAATAAAGTGTTTAATTTCCTGGTAAAAAATGTGTAGGGTTTTGCTGTATTTTCTATTGCCAGCATAGGTAAACTAAGCAGCCACTGGCTGCCAACCTCCGCTGCCTGGTGTTATCTTTTGCTCATAATGAAAAATACAGAGGAGCCCTATTTTTTAGCTATAAATGTATAAAAAAAAAATTGGCCTGGGCTTTGCTGTATTTTTGTTTGCTAGCCAACGTAACCCAGGCTGCTGGGGCTAGAATTGTTAGCGTGGTGAGGCCCAAGTATTTTGGGCCCCCCATGCTGACAATTGCAGCCAGCAGCCACCCCAGAATTGGCACCCCTATGAGAGATGACAAAACTGGCAGTTATCCCACTCTTCCTGGCGGCGGTGGCAGACTGGGTAATTAAGGGGTTGATGTCAGATTTTTCTGGCCGCAGACATCAAGCCTTATTGCTAATGTCAGCCGTCAGTATGACAGGCGGCCATTAGAAATAATTTCAGTGAAGAGAAAAAAAAACATACCACAGAAATAACACATACACAGACAGACACACACACACAGCCTGCCACTTCTTTCTTCCAGGTCCGCTCACATTCTCCCACTCTCCTGCTCACTTACTTCCAGGGCCTTTTATTAAGCTTCATGCATATTCACTTCACTGACCAGCAACAGCCAAACACAGATGGTCATGCTCTGTGAGAGGATCTGTGATTGGCTGTTGCAATCGAATCATCTGACCAGATTGGGTCAGCTGATCTTGTCACCATAGTAATCAAGTCAGGTGATCAGATCAGCTGACCCACTGATGGCAATGCTATAGCAATTGCATCAGTTGACCGCCCAGATCACTTACTGCTAGCTCTGATCCGATAAGCGGTGACTCGCTGAGGTCACCTGGGATCACCATTCAGGTAACCATAGTGGCTGCTAATCATAGCGAGGACCATGGTTACCTGAGCTGCCCTCGGGTGACCTCAGGAGTCACTGTTTACCAAACTGGAGCTGGCAGCTCATTTATTCAGTGTTTGGAGGCTGCGATGACAGAATGCTGTGTTTTTTAATGCAGCCTCCAATCAAGAATACGTCACAGAGTATCAAGGATGGGTATGAAGGAGTAATAGTGATGGAGTCCAGATACTTGTTTGTGGTTTTATTTCTAATCAAATATTTTCTCTTGTGCTGTGACTTCTTTACTATAAACTTGAAATTCTTAATGGCCGGGTCTAAGATTGGCTTGACTTTAAGAATTTCGGGCTTAATGCCAGCTGGCCACACGAAGCTGGCATTAACCCTTATTACCCAGTTTTCCACCTCTCAACGGCAACTGGAAGAGCTGGGTAAAGTGCCAAGAATTGACGTTTCTTATGAATGCGCTAATTTCTGGGGTGGCTGCGGGCAGGTATTTTATCGCATGAGGGGTCAATAATGATGGACCCTCACCACGCTGAGAATACCAGCCCCCAGCTGCTTAGTTTTACTTTGGACCGGATGGGCAAAATGCTACTGATCCGCACTGCTGCAGAAATGACCGGATCCACGAGGTCTTTGGCAATGATGTAGCTTTTATTTTTCCTTTCGAAGTGTACCTTGCTCCTTCCTCAGGGATAACATACATGTATGTTTACCCTGAGGAAGGAGCAAGGTACACTCTGAAACGCGTAGGGTAAAAAAAGCTACATCATTGCCAAGGACCTTGTGGGTCCAGTCACTTCTGCAGCAGCGCGGATTACCAGCACCTTGTCCATCCGCTCCAGTTCTTGCCACCTTGCACGTGAAAGTGTGGATCCTGCTGCAGCTGTATATACGCAAATACTCGTTGTGGGTCACACAACCATATCAGCTGAGCACTTTTCAAAAAGGGATATGCACCCTCCTTTATCATAAGATAAGATCCTATGCGCCCTTGTCTCTCACTACTATAGATATTTAAACAATCTTAGTTTTTCTTTGGCTGGCAATTAAAAATACGGTCGAGCCCTACGCATTGTTTTTGAAAGTCAAGGTAAAAAAGGTAGCTGAGGGTGGCAGCCTGCAGCTGTCCGCTTTATCTGTGTTGAGAATGAAAAATACAGCAAACCCTACACATATTATTCCCATTATTTATTTATTTTATGTCAGGTTACACAGTCGGGATCACGCAGCAGGGAATTCCGCTGTGGCCCCGCCATGTTGTTAGATGCTTTTTTGGAAGTATATTTTGAGAATCTGCATGTCTATCCTGAAGCCAGCAATGTCTAGGATTCTGAAGTGCTGTGCCAACGTGTTTTTTCAATTGCAGATTTGGCTCAAATTTCGGGGCAAAGAAAAGAAATTTCAACGACATGTGCAAGTAAACAAAAAAAGCAATGTGCGCACAGCACTTCTGACCTGTCCTATTTTTTGCTGTCCTCCAGATAGACATGCAGATTTTGATGCAGATTCTTAATCTGCGTAAAAAAATCTAACAATGCACCATGGACGCAGGGCCTAAGAGAGTCCAGAGAGAACCACAATTGTGGTGAAAAGGCTCAAGGATTCCTCTTGCCCCCCTGGCTACTTCCACAGTGACTTCTAGGGCATTGGTGGCTAAGTACTGCTGGAGAGGATGATTGAGGAACTAGGGGATGACCACGCCCTTTTGGACAGACAAGGCTATGACCATTTTGGGGAACATCGACATACCCTGTGTGTTTGAGTGCATCTACTTGGCCAACCAGCACTTTTTCCTCACCCGATGCCAACTTCTCTCCAGGTCGGCCTCCTCCTGCAACTTCTCAAATTGGTTAGCGATGCCAACCCAACACACGTCACATGCAAACCACCCTTTTATACCCACAACTTCATGAAATTGACCTCATCCCAAACAAAGTTTGCATGTAACATTTAGGGAATATTGTCATGCTGCACTGCAGAGTAGTTGACATAGCACCGATGTTTAGTGTCATGTTCCACTAGGTACCCATACCTTTTATCATGCTGGAATGCCACCACCTTGTCTTGGGTGCATTGGTGAAGGAAATCATTAGCTTTAGCCCATGAAAACAGTCTTGGGTGATGGCATCTCCATGTCAAATCTCCTCAACAAAGGACACGGGAGGATGGGGTGGTTGACGTCTTGCTGGATAGTTGCTTGGAAGGGGTATTGGGGAAGGGCATTCAGTATTCAGTAGCACCTGCAACACCGGCTGCAGCTGGAATCTAGCCAGATGCTGCAAGATCATCTGCTGTCTGACATGTGATCCTCCTGGTCCTGGATGCCATAAGATAAGTGTCAACTGACTGCTGTAACTCGCTTCTCAAGTCCCTGTCTTATATTGGAGCCTAGAATTGGATCCACACCTCATTGCAAATGAGGCCCAAAGTGGATGTAGTGCAATGGAGTTCCAGGTGACATATGTCTCCATCTCCTCTCCGTGATGCCATTCTGAGTCTGGTTCTGCCGACCCACATACTGCCCCTGGGTTGGTTAGGAAGATGACATCTTCCGAGTCCAGGTCAGCCATGCCTTTAAGAATATCCATCTGCAAAGTACTGTAGAATGCAGACAGTGTACCTATGTGCCACTGGGAATCCACAGATGAGATGGCGGGAGACAAAGTTCCTTGGGTTTGGGTGTGTTTTATTTTCCTAAGGCTGGTTTCACAGTGCAGTTTTTTCCCTGATCAGGTTCGATCACGTTTGTGTGTCCCAGGAGTGTCTCCAAAACTCAGAACAGGTGTCAATCTTTCAGTTATAGTTTTTCTCTGCAAGTTCCTTTCCTGGTTCCCCTCCTGGTTTTGGCACACAAACCTGATCGAACCTGATCAGGGAAGAAACTGCAGTGTGAGACGAGCCTAAGGGGCCCACCTCTTCCATAAAATGACACAATTTAGACCCGAGCAATCAGTACAGGAATTGATTGTTTGCACACTATTGTTGTCTAATGCCTAGCTGCTAATTAACCCATCTATGTGATGCCACAAGGTATAATAACTGGGTTGTGATTATTTAGTTACAGTCATTATTGAAGTATGGCATCTTTGTAGGAAACAATGATGAAAATAAATAAGTTTATTCAGGTCAGCATTCACCAGGTGAATTGTAATATGAATTATACCTATAATGTGAGCATCAAAGTGCTATGGAATTAATAGTGCTATGTAAATGAATACATATTATTAGTAGTATAATTATTATGACTTTAAATAGTGATTGCACATTTTATACTATGGGGGTTCATCAGTGTGAACAGACCTATAAGTTCATGGATGTGAATCATATAATGGCCATATGCTATAATAATATTTATTCCTTTATATAGCACTATTAATTCCATAGCACTTTACATACATCAGTAATGCTGTCCCCATTGAGGCTCACAATCTAAACATCCTGCCAGTATGTCTTTGCAATGTGGGAAGAAACCCACACAAACACGGGGAGAACATACAAACTCTTTGCAGATGTTTGTCCTTGGAGGGAAATTGAACCCAGGATCTCAGTGCTGCAAGGCTGCAGTGCTAACCACTGAGCCACCGTGCAGCCCATATGCTATTATTATATGAATAGTTATCACAAAAGTGCAGAACAGATGGCCACGCATGCTGGTGACCCTCTGCAATAATAAAGGTTTTGCTCTCCATGAAAAATATAAAATATAAAAAAAAAACCTTACAAATATAATGCTCTCTTAAACTGATGTTTTAAGGACATTGTAAGCTTCCTGGACTTCCCAGCTGCTGTCACATCTGGCACTGTTTCCAAAATTCACACCCTGCAGGTGTCAAAACACCTGGAAACTCCAGGAAGCTTAGAATTAAAAAAAAATAAATTCTACAGCTTAACACACCAGGTAAACCCTATGGCTTGGGATATTTCTAACCATAAATTAGATGTTAGTCCCCAGTCAACAGGTTTTATGGTGAA